>WOXC01012141.1:0-212116 GCA_011680675.1 Gymnobelideus leadbeateri | reverse complement strand
GAAAACCTTAGTACAGATCCAACCTCAGAGACATAGTAGCTGTGAGACCTTGGGCAAGTCACTTAACCCTGTTTACCTCAGTTTACTCATCTGTAAAATGAGCTGGAGAAAGAAATGGCAAACCACTCCAGTATCTTTGCCAAGAAAATCCCCAATGGGATCACAGAGTCAAAAAGTGATTCAACAACAAAAAAATCTAGAAAAAAAATATGGTGATTACCAAGAGCTAGGGTGCCTTCATCAAGAACATGTCATGTCAGACTAACCTTACTTTCTTTTTTTTTAATAGGATTACTAAGCTAGTAGCTTTACTTACCGAAATATTTTATTTGCTTGTTTATTTACCTAGGCATAAACATTATTTATCTAGATTTTAACAAAGCATTTGTTAAGTAGCTCACACAATTTTGGTGGAAGAGATATGGTCTACATCTGGAGTGGGGAACCTTAGTGTGAGGCTCACATGTGGCCCTCTAGGTCCTCAAGTACAGCCCTTAGCCTGAATCCACACTTCACAGAACAAATTCCCTTGATAAAAGGATTTGTTCTGTAAAACTTGGACTCAGTCAAAAGGCCACACCCAAGGACCTAGTGAGGCCATAGGTTTCCCACCCCTGGACTACAGAATAAATGCAATTAGATAGACTGCTTGAATGACCAGACTCAATAGTGACTATATAGGTAGCTCAATGTCAGTTCATCAAGAGGCCTCCAGGCTTCTGTTCTTGGCTCTGGGCAATTTAATGGTTTTATCAATGACCTATATAAAAGCCAACTATGTTTGCAGATGACACAGAAGATACCAAAAAAAAAATACCAAAACACCAAACAGAGAAAATAATATTTTTCTCTGAGGAAATGTGCTGCTATTGGAAATTTTTGAACTAGGTAAAAAAGCACTATTGGGAAATTGTTTTGGCAGCCGTGTGGAGGATGGATGAGAGAGGAAAGATGCCAGAAGCAGGGAGGACTAGTAGAGTAGTTCAAGTGAGACTGGACTTACCAGGGCCTGACACAAAGCTAGGATGGAGAGTGAATGTACTTAATAAGAGTTGAGATCCAAAAAGAACTTCAGAGTTTAGAGCATTGGGCTGAATCTAGTATCAAGAACTTTAATAGGGATAAATGTAAAGTTTTACTTGTTGTTCAGTTATGCCCAACTCCTCATGACCCTATTTGGGGTTTTCTTGGCAAAGATGCTGGAGTGGTTTGCTGTTTCCTTCTCCAGCTCATTTTACAGATGAGGAAACTGAGGCAAACAGGATTAAGTGACTTACCCGGGGTCATACAGCTAGTAAATATCTGAGGCTGGATTTGAACTCAGAAGATGAGTCTTTCTGACTCTATGCCAGGAGCTCTATCCACTATATCATCACACAAGTTCAAAAAATCAACTTTACAAGTACAGGAAGGGGGAGGCATGGTTAGACACAAAAAAGATCTGAGGGTTTTAGTGGACTACACGTTCATTATGAATCAGTAGAGTGGTGTGGCAGTGAAAAAAAGTTAAATGAACCTCAGGCTAAATTATGAAAAGCAGAGATTCCAGAAATAAGGATGTGATTGGGTTTTTTTGCATTCTATCTTGATCAGGCCATATTTGGAATATTGTGTTTAGTTCTGTGCACCACAGTTTAAGGACAGTAGAATACTTGAGTACATTTCACAGAAAGCCTCAGGATGGCTAAGGGTCTTAATTTCCTATTATATAAGGATTAGTTGAAGACACTGGGTGTGTTTAGTTTGGAGAAGATAAAGTAGGACTGTGAGAGCTATGTTCAAATGGTTGAAGGGATGTCATAGGCAAGACGGATTTTACTTGGTTTCTTTACACCCAGAGTGAAGACCCACAGTCAATGAGTGGAAATTACAAAGAGGTAAATCAAGGCTTTGATGTCAGGAAACACTTCTTAATGTGCCCCTGCCTCTAGTCTTTCCCCAACTGCCAAAGTAATTTTCCCAAAGTGCAAGTCCAACCATGACCTTCATCCCCTCCTCGATGAAGTCCAGGGGCTTGCCATTACCTTTAGGATCAAATATAAAATTCTCTGTTTGGCTTGTAAAGCCCTTTATGGCCTAGCCTCTTTCCACTTTCCCAGTCTTCTTTTACCTTGTTCCCTTCTGCATACTCTAAGATCGAATGGACTAGATATCCTTGCAGGTCCTTAAATAAGACACTCCATTTCCTGAGTCTCTATCTTTTTACTGGCCTGGAAAACTCTTTCTCCTCTGCCTCCCAACCTCCTTGGCTATCTTCAGGATTCAACTCAGATCCTGTCTTCTACAGGAAGCCCTTGTGATCCCTCCTCATTCCTCAACCAGTGCTTTCTCCTCTGAGATGATCTCATTTACACTGTACTGTTATTTGCAAGTTATTTTTTCCCGTTAGATTATATGCTCCTTGAAGTCAAGGACTATGGTTTTGATTTTCTTTGTAAACCCAGTGCTTACCTGGCACATAGTAGGCATTTAATAAATGCTTGTTGATTCAATCATGGTTACCCCAAAGTAGAAGGATCTGCCTTTCGAGGTAATGGGTTCCATGTCATCTAAGGTCTTCAAGCAGAGCCCTTAATGACCTCTTGTATATTATACAAGAGGGTTTCTTTTAGGCTACAGGTTGGAAAAGATGTTTGCTGAGCTTCCTCCAACTCTAAAAATTCTGTTTTTCTGCCTATTTTTACTTTAAAAATGAGAAAATAACTGGTCAGAGAAGAATGGTTATAAAAGAGAGAGAAGCTAGTAGGGTGGTAAGGATTAGGAAAAGACTGGAACATGATTTACAAAGCTGCTGTTTCATACCATCAAGTCGCATCCTCTTTTTTTTGTGGTTATTCTTTCATTATTCTCTTGTCTATTTTTATAGCTGTCAGATCTTTTAGTGTTTTTAACCAACTCTGATGGTTCTTAGTGTTTGGTCCATTCTGTATTGGGGGCTCATTGTTGGTAGTCTATTGCTTTCTTTCTGTAGATTTCTCCCAGCTTTCTTTTATTCCATGGCGTTTATTTCACTAAAGCTTTCTGCTTACTCGTTTCTTTAATTTTTATATTAATATTTCTTTGAAGTTTTCCCTGTGAGAATTTCTTTCCTTCCCTTCTCTTGCTCTGGAAGTTATTCCTTTATTTTATTTGACAGTTGCTGCTGTTTTGAGGTCATGCAGAGGTGGGCCACCCTCACTTCACCATCTTGCTTAAACTCTTTCCCTGCCCCCACCTCTCCCCAAGCAAATAAGAGGTGATATTTACATTTAGGATTTCTCTTCCTTTCCTGAGTCAGTTTTGGGGTTCAATTAGATTTGATGGATGAGAAGAAAGATCAGGCAACCGCTGAAGCCCCAGATCACAGCCTCACACTTGATGAAAGAAGATTTCTCTAATGGAGGATTCTAGTTATAGCAGAAGGAAAAAGACTTTTGGCTTTATTGCTATGAACCCCTTCTGCCTCCAGCTTTGATGCTGTAAAGTCGCTCCAGGAACTTGGGCTGACAGCTCAGCTTGCTGTTTCAAAGCAGAAAAAAGGTATGTATGTGGTAGGGGTGAGGTCATGGGGCAAAAACAAGGGAAGAACTGAAAGATGAATGGAATGGACAGGAATAAGCATTGATTAAATGTCTTTTATGTGTCAGCCACTGTACTAAACACCTTCCAAATATCTCATTTATCTTGATTTTGAGAATGACATAGGTAGGGCAAATTATATTAATGAGGGGACAATTATGAGGTTTTGATCAGAAAATTGTGGAGGAAACTGCTCAGGTAAGGACATCGCCTTGAAGAAGGCTGAGCCCTGGGACTTGTAAACTTCTTTCCCAACTCTGGAAATGAGACTGAGTCAATCCCTTTCTCAGAAATTCACATTTGTCCTGGGGAGAGATTTAGCAATAAAACCTCAAAGTGCACTCATAAAACTTTGGCAGTGCTTCCAAATAAAGTCCTTATATACTTTCTAAGTGTTCATTAAAAAGCATCCCAGTACCCCAGGGGAGGCTCCTCCAAGGAATTCTTATTCATGAGGAAGAAAGAGACCAGGGAGAAAGTAGGACTACGAAGTCCTCCCTGTTGCAGGATCCCTCCCAGGATGGATTTTCTTCCTTCCAAGCAGAATGGAACCAGTGAGGGGGTCCCTTGGATTGAGTCAAAGTCCTCTTAGAGAATAGCTGAATATCAAGGCTGCCTAGTTTCACAGCAGATCTTTAGATGAGGGCCCTTTAAATTCTAAAACATGACCATACACCTGGCCTCTCCCACCCTCTCTGATTATCCAGATCCCACCAGTCTTTCCCAAGTCTTCCTCCTCATGAAACCTTTCTAACCAGTAATCATCTCTTGATCAGCCTAAAATTGTCCCTTGTTCTTCTATTCTCCTAGAGCACTTGATACCTAAATCTAATAGGATATTAGATTTAGAACTGGAAGGGCTTTAAAGGTCACCTAGGCCACCTCTCTTTTTACAGATAAGGAAACTGAGGCCAAGACAATTAAGTGACTTGCCCAAGGTCACAGCAATGGGATTCAAACTCAGGTCTTCCAGCTCCTAATTCAGCATTCTTCCCACTCTGTACCCTTATCTTTCTTGCTCGCTTGCTTTCTTTCTTCCCTCCTTCTCTTCTTCCTTTCTTTCTTCCCTCCTTCCTTCCTTCCTTCCCTCCTCTCCTTCCTTCCTTTTCTCCTCTCCTTCCTTCTTTCTTTCTTTCCTTCCTTCTACTTTTTTTTTGCATTTCAGTCACATACAGCCTTTCACCTTTCTTATAGTGTTAGATTTATCTCTAACTTCTCTCTTATCTTGTCTTTTAACTTTTTAATTATTTACACTTCTCTGAGATCCTTTAGGGCACAGTTAGCAATACATAGTAAATACACTGATACTGTGCTTTAAGAGGCAGCCTGGGATTATATAGAGAGAGCTGGCCTCAAATCCAAGATGGGTTGGATTAACGTCCTGCGCCAGACACATACTAGTTGTGTGACCTTAGGCAAGTCACTTTACCTGTAAGCAGCTACAACTATAAGCGACAGAGAAGATGCCCAGCTTCATTTGTGGAGAGTGTTTTCTCACCTGGGAGCTTATTACAGTCATGAAATCACAGGTCCAGTTTCTCTCCCTTCAAGGTTTATATGAAGCTTTCCTTGTAACTATGTTGTTGACTGAATTATAGTTAGTCAAAGGTAGAAGGGTCTGCCTTTCGAGGTGGTGGGTTCCACCTCATCTAAGGTCTTCATAAGCAGCCTAGGTGACCTCTTGTAGGGCATGGTATGGTGGATTTATTTTCAGTTTTCCTACCTTTCAGAAGGAGAAGGTTTAAGTATTTAAAACTGAGACTCAAGTGATTTATCCATGATCTGACCACTAGTATATATATTGGAGACAAATTTCAAAGCCAGCTCTCTTGATTCCAAGTCCAGAATTCTTTTCACTTAGCCACCTTTATTAGCATCATTGGGGACTTAGCAGGAGCAGCAGTGAGTGAACTGAGCACAGCTGGGACCAGGAATCCAAGCAGGACTGGGTAAGATAAGATATAAATTTAAACACAGTCAGAGATCTGTTCTATCCTAGCATAATATCATGGAAATGAAAGTCTATAAAGTGCATCCCAAACTAGGAGGTCAGGGTATCAGTGGAAATGGGGAGACATTAACCAAAGTCCAAAACAGAATCCGAGATCCAGGGTATTGATTCAAGGAGGGGTTGATCAGGTGATTGGGAAGGATCAAAGCAGGCAGGCAGAGGCAGGCAGAGGCGGGCAGGGAGGTCCACCAGCCAGTACTAGGGACTTAGGATGAAACTGGAGCAAAGAGATAGGAATCCAGTTCCAAGGAACTGGTATAAAGAGAGAAGGGGGTGGGGTAGTAAAGGGGAATAGGCATTTACATAGCAACTGCTTCATTCCAGTGCTTAACAAGTATCTCATTTGATCCTCACAACAAGCCCAGGAAGTAGAAGCCACTAATATCCCCATTTTACAGTTGAGGAAACTGAGGCAACTAGTGTTTGAGGTTGGGTTTGAACTCAGGTCTTCTTAATTCTAGGCCTAGTGCTCTATTGGGCTACCAGCCTCCTCTCAGCAGGAGACTAGAGACAGAATATCAAACCAACAGGGGACCCAATTGGGTTAGGACCCGTGAGGGACCCAAATACTCAGGAATTTTAAGAAAAAGGCAGGGTGCAAACTCCCTGTTTATCTAGGAATCTCTGACATGATGCTAAGGCATACAACTTTAATCATCTTTCTACCTTTTTGAAGAACATAGGATTATAAATTTAAAATTAGAAGCAACTTCAAAGGTCATCTACCCTATTTCCCTCTTCTTATAGATGAAAGTCCAAAGTCACAAAAGGAATGCAGGGCAGAACTGGGGATTTGAACCAGGGTTCACTGAATCTAAACCCAATGCTAGGTGGTCATTGTTTGGGTTTTGGTCACTCAGTATGAGTGTAAATAGTCATTGTTTCTGTTCTGGCCAGAAACTCTGAAGGTCTTCCTCTCCCAGACTGATTCTTTTATGAAGACAAACTAGGCCATCTTTTGCCATATGTCTTACCTAGCCTTTGATTATTGAATGGGTGTTGCCATAAACAAACTGAGAACAAGGAAGGACCTTAGCTTAAAAGGCCAAGGTCTCCCACTGCATCCTAGGCCATCTCCAGTTGTCCTGATCTATATCTGACCACTGGACCCAAATGGCTCTGGAGGAGAAAGTGAGGCTGGTGACTCTGCACAGTGCTACCTCACTTAAATCCAATTCACTTGCAAGTCAAGACATCACCCTCCTGATGTCATTGGTCCTCAAGAACAACAAACAATAGCCATAGCGCTAGGTGGTACTACGGATAGAGTGCTGGACCTGAAATTAGGAGGGCCTGAGTTAAAATCTAACCTCAGACACTTTCTAGATGTTTGTGCTTGGGTAAGTCACTTAATCTCTCTTTACCTCAGTTTCTCCAACTGTAAAATGGGTGTAATCCATCCCAGGGTTTTTGTGAGGATCAAATGAGATAACAGACTTGCTTAATAAATGCTTGCTCCCCTCCCCTTTTCTTTTCCCATTTCACTACACATTTTGAAAACTCAAGATTTCTAAAGTAAAAATTTGGGTTCTTTCCTCTTACTATGACTTTTGCCAAATCCAAAGATTTGTCCAAAATCCAAAGCCAGCACAGTTGTGAAGTGTGAAGCCTGTCTGTCTCTGATTCTCCTGCAGTCCAGTTTTCAGGAACCTCAGAACAGACCTTCAACAGAGAAGAACCAAGGGGCCAGGCGTGTGCCCACTCTGTCCTCAGAGGGTGGAGGGCTGCCTATAGGACAGTGACTACAGGGACATCTCCTGCTTTCACAGACCTGCAGTAACACGTTCTGTTGACTACTTCCTCCCCTGGGTTCAGGTATGTATGAACAAGATCACACGAGGCAGGCCATGAATCATTGCTCTGCAAAAAGCCGTCTGTTGGAGGGATTTCAGATTTGTTCATCTTTGCCATTACTTTCATTCACTAGGGCAGTGGTTCTCAGAACGGTCCAGGGAACCCTGGGAGTCTGCAGATCAAAACTATTTTCATAAATACCCTATGAGGTTTTAGCTTCTAATATAGAAAATAACCCACACAAACAAAAGCAAATGGGGCGGGGTGTTCTCAGTCATTCTGAAGAGTGTAAAGGGGTCCTGAGACCAAAGGTTTTGAGAAGTGCTGGAGAGGGCTTTGGAGTAAGCACAAAGACATCACCACTTCCACCAACCCACACAATCTACACACATACACACTCCTTTGCAAACATCTCAGAGTTGGACTTATGTTCTATTATGCAAATCACACATGTGTAATTTCCATAAATGCCAGTCACAAATGGCAATTAGTGCTCATTAATATGCAATAAAATTCTCATTTGAAAACAACCAAAAGCCAAGAATGAATTCCACTTGGATACCCTCCTTTAATTAAAATTTGTACAGGCCATGCTCTACTTTCTTTACATCGGGGAAATAAATAACATGCCATCATGAATCCAGCTTCAGGCAATAACAAAGCTAAGAAGAGAGAGTGGTTACTGGAGCCTGAGAAGTTCATTCTCAACGACTGATCTTGAAGGGCAGGCCTGGGAACCCAGCCCTATGTCTGTGACTAGCACTCAGGGCAAACAGAATGGGCTGAATGAACCCTAGGAACTATACCTTGCCAGCAAAGCAGTGGAGAGCCCAGGCATGCCTTTGAAAACAGATCTCTAAAGGAAATGTGGGGTGCGGCAGGAAGGAGGGTCAGTGGGCTACTTGAGTTTCTCAAGTTCAAGTTAGTCCAGCAGCTGTTTGTGTTGCTACTGGAGGTTCTAACCATCAAATGAGGCAAGGAGTGGAGACCCTTAGAATTATTTACCCAAAATTAAAAAGTCCTGGTATTTCCCTGCCTCCTCCCCAAAGTAAGAGATTCCTTCCCTAAAGTCTCCTGGCCAGATTCTTTATGAGAGGGGCTCACGCTGTGTCTCTAAATTCCTGTTTCATTTGGGCACTGGGTTTTTCTAAACTGTTGTAGTCCGTTGCTGCGCAACCCAGGGCATTCATTGGAGTGGATCCAGTTGTATAGGGAAGGTCCAAATCCTTTCCCTTCCTCCCCTCCCCTCATCCCCCCACCCCTACCTGAGACCTTTTAGGGTTAGGATATAATTTGAAAATACAAGTCATAGAAGTAATGCCTTATCACTTAAGAGTGGGCATCTAAAAGATATTGCCCCAGTTTGGGCCAGCTAGGAGGAGGAAGGCCTGGACAGTGAAATAGGAACCAAGTAGCTCCGATATTTTCAGGACCATTGGGCCTCAAATGGTCAACATAGTTGCTGAAAAGCTTCTCTTAGTATTCCCTCAGGAGGAAAACATACACCCAAAAGATGGGTAAATTGAAATAATCAGTGGGAAGAATTCTGGTCTTAGAATGAGAGGCCCTGACTTGAAATCCTTGTTTTGCCTGGGTGACCTTCAGCACATTTAACTTTTCTGAGCTTTGTTTCCTCATTTGTCAAAGGAAGGAGCCAGAAGAAATATGGCATCTCCACCTCTAAATCTAGAATTAGAAGGGACTTTGGAGATTTTTTCTGGGGGGGAGGGTGTAATGGAAATGCAAATTTAAAGATCTTCCCTGCCCCTAGCTTAAGTGCACCTGGAGCCTGTGGTGGGAGGCTTGTTTTTCAGGAAAGCCCACACCTTGATACTTTGTGATTGGGCAGTGGGTCCAGAAGGTTGTTACATTCTCTGAGCCAGGAGAAGGCTATATAATAAACTCTGATGAGAGGCTTTGCTTTGGGGCTCACTTTGAGAAGTGTTGTGTGATTTGACCAGATGAGACTCTGGGAAGCCGTTGTTGAGAGCCCCCCGGCTTTGAAAACCCAGATGTTGATGCTTCCCTCTCTGGTAACTGTGATTTGGTATTGATATAATGGTTGGACAGTTTGGAAGCCTGTCTGTTTGATCTGTAAGTTCTGTAACTCTGAAGTTTGGGGTGCTGACCTTTTTCCCCTGAACTAGGTAATGTGTGTTTGTTTGATTAAAGTAAGCTTGTTAACCCATTTTGAGTTGCTTTCCTTTTGAAAAGCAGATCTAAGAACCTGTGTTGGCAGTCACCCTGGGGATATTGGGGTGCTTGCTGCTACAGAGGGTCTTTTTGGAGGGGGAAGGCAGGGCAATTGGGGTTAAGTGACTTGCCCAAGGTCACAGTCTGGTTTTGTGTTAAGTGTCTGAGGCTGGATTTGAACTCAGATCCTCCTGACTCCAAGTCCAGTGCTCTATTCACTTCACCACTAGCTGCCCCAACTTTGGAGATCTTGTAGTCCAGTTTGAGGCCTAGACCCAAGAAAGGAAGTGAATTGCCCAAGGTCACACAATATCTGTGAAGGGCAGCTAGATAGAGCAGTGGAAAGAATGCTGGACTTGAAGTCTGAGTGACCCAAGTTTATATCCAGCCTCAGTCACCTCCTAGCTGTGTGACCCTGGACAGATCACTTAACCATTGCCTGCCTCAGTTTCCTCATCTGTAAACTGGGAATAACAATAGTACCTGCTTCCTATAACGGTATTGTGAGAATGAAATGAAATAATATTTATTAAACACTAATGAAAGTTAGCATCATCATCATCATCATCATCACCATCAAAAGCCAAAACTAGAACCGGTATCTCCTCTACATGCCACCTCTTGAAAGGCAAGTCCAAGAAAACCACTTCCTTGGATGATAACCTCAGACTCCTACATAGATCACAAAGTGAATGATATCTGTGGTTGAGTTAAAAAGGCTATGATATTCCCATGAGAGCAGAGAAAAGCCAACCACATCTCATTAATGGCGCCTTCTGGTGTGGCAAGTCTGAGAGCAGAGCTGCCTTCCTGGCAGTCAATCCTCTGCTTTCATCCTTGAAGTCATGGTAAAGTAGAACCCAGGGAGAAACAACAACCCTTGGGCCCACCCATTTTCCTTTCCCTTTTTTTTTTTTTGCTTTTTGGAGGGCAGTTGGGGTTAAGCGACTTGCCCTAGGTCACACGGCTAGTTTTTTGTGTTAAGTGTCTGAGGCAGGATTTGAACTCAGGTCCTCCTGACTCCAGGGCCAGTCCTCCATTCACTGCACCACCTAGCCGCCCCTTTCCTTTCTTTTTAGATTGGATGCACACTCTCAAATAAATGTATTTCTGACCGATTACCATCAAAACCTGGCTTGAAATGCTAAAGGAGACTGATGTAGAATGAACATGTCACAAATGAAAACATCTTTAGGTTCCAAGCACAAGTCATATTTTAAAATGACTATTTTCAGCAAGAAGAGAAAAGGAACTTCATTAGATTAGCTTTAAAGGTAATTTAGACCTTAAACACACCCCAAAGGATAGTATAACAAAGCATTTAAATGAGGGTGGCTTGAACCTGTGATTTCATTGGTATGTGGAACTCCCACCATGACAATGACTTCCACAGATGCACCTAGGGAACTCCTTTAAAGTCTTAAAAAGAATCCTGGGGCACTGAGAGGTTGCCCACCACAACACAGCCTGAGTGGGTCCTAAGCAGGGCTTGTACACTTGTACCCAGGTGTTCCTGATGCCGTGACAAAGGTTCTTAACCTCAGTCCATGGAAAGATTTCAGGGGTAGTCTATGAACTTGAATGGGATAAACAAATTACATCTTTATTTCAACAAAACTGGTCACCTTTGTAATCCTATTAATTTTATGTTATGCATTTACAAATATGATTCTGATAAAATTGCTAAAGGGGCCAAAGGAACAAAGGGATTCTTAACATTTTTTGTGCTATAAACCCCTTTGGACTAATACTCATTAACCATGCCAAGCTACCTCTCAAAGAAGGTGAAAGGACATGGAGGAAATGAAATCCAGGATAAGGACAGGACTCATGATTTCATTAAGAACTCCTCCCTACCAATGCAGGTCAGCACTTTCTTCTCAATTTAATCCGAAAGACTTGCCTGTACAGAGAGGGTAAGTAGTTTTCCCAGGATCACACAGCTAGGATGCCTTAGCGGCAAGACTTGAACCTTGAACCTCTTGCTTGCAGGTCAGCTCTCTGTTCACTATAACACAGGCTCTGAAATAGACGTATCTTACTATTCTCTTCAGCACGACATGCTAGGTTGTGTGGTTTCTTGGGCCACCTGCCTAGACAGCCTACACAGGATACTGCATATAATTGCTATTTAATAATAATCATAATAGCCAGTACTCATTTAGAGTTGTAAAATGTTTTGCATATCTTATTTTATCCTCACAAAAATCCTGGGAGGCAGGTGCTATTATTATCCCAGTTTTACAGATGAGGAAATTGAGGGCAAAAGAGGTTTAGTGACTTTCCTAGGATCACACACCTAGTATCTAAGGTGGGGTTTGAACTCAGGTCTTCCTGAGTCCAGGTCTCCACTCTTATTCACTTTGCCATCTACTTTTGTTAAAAAGGGTTGAATCTGATAAGAACTGGCAGAATCTGTAAACTGTGCAAAACACTATGAACTATGTTTTCTTTGGATTGTTATTTCTGTTCCATTCAAGTAGGGAAAAGAGTAGAAATAAAAGGTTCATTTTTAAAAATCCAATCGTTTTAAAAAATGAACATAAAAGATCAAGTACATTCTGTTGTTACATAAGGCTACACCCCGCCCCCCCCCCGCCCCACACACACAAACTGGTGGTCTTATGATTAACATTTCTTTCTAAATGTTGATTAATCAGAATTTGATTCTATTATCTTCTTCGATTCTATCAGCTTCTGGGTCAAAGGATAGATGTCAGTTTCAGGCCACAGACTCAAATTCTCTGCCCTTATTACATAAGTTATTTAACACCAAAGCTCTTACAAAACATAATTTCCTCAGTTTCACCACATCAATTGGCCAATTCTTAGGACAACTGATATTATGGAGCCAGGCACAGTAACCATCAATCAGTCAACATTTATTAAGTGCCTACTATGTGCCAGGTGGTGCAATTAGGTGGTTTCCTGGACAAATTGTTGGACCTGAAGTCAGGAAGTCTCATCTTCCTGAGTTCAAATCTGGCCTCAGACATTTACTAGCTGTGTGACCCTGGGCAAGTCACTTTACCCTGTTTTCCTCAGTTTCATCCTAAGTAAAATGAGCTAGAGAAGGAAATGGCAAACTGCTCCAGTGTTTTTGCTAAAGAAAACCCCAAATGGGGTCACAAAGAGTTGGACATGACTGAAAGGAGTAAACAAATATGTCAGGCACTGTGGATTCAAAAAGAGGCAAAAGACAGAGCCTGTCCTCAAGGAAGCTTACAGTCGAATGAGGGAGACTACCTGCAAACAAATATATATGAAGCAAGCTATATGCAGGATAAATAGTAAATAGTTAATATAGGGAAAGCAACCAGAATTAAGAGGGAGGAGGGAAGAGCTTCCTTTAAAAGGAATTTACACACACAACTTCTCAGGTAGGCCTAAAATCCCAGATTTCCTCAAAGCAACCTCCAACTCTCTGTTCTGTTAGTTATATGTCAGAGTCCTCTGTTGGAACGGAGCTGCCACCTATAGGCTCACAGATCAAGAGCTCTCAGGGCCTTTCAAGGCCATCTAGTCAAACTCTCTCATTTATAGATAAGGAAACTGAGGCTCCAAGTAGGATCATGACTTGCCCAGGGTCACATAGCTGCCTAGTATTATAGGTAGGATTTGAATCTATTCCTCTCTGAATTCAAGTCCATGCTTTACCACTACACCATTCTGCCTTTCCTCCCCTTATAGAGGCTTAGGGAAGGTTTATATCTCAATGAGAGAATAACTAAAACCAAGTTAAGGCAACAAGCTTTCATTAAGTGCCAGGCACTGCCTTAAGTGCAAAGAAAGGCAAAAACCATTCCTTGCCCTCAAGGAGCTCACAGTCTAATGGGGGAAATAACAAGCAAAACCATCACGTATAAGCAAGATTTATACTGGATAAATTGGGAGATGATCTCAGAGGGAAGGCCCAAAGATTAAGGAGGACCAGGAAGGCCCTGCAGAAAGGAGTATTATAGAGGAGACTTAAAGAAAGTCAGAGAAAGGGAAGCCAGATGGTGGTGATGAGGAAGAAGCACAGCCAGGAGAAATGCCCCAGAGTCAGGGTACAGAGGGTGTATCTAAGGAACAGCAAGGAAGCCACAGCCACTGATAGAACAGTATATGAAGGGAAGACAGGTATGAGAAGTCTGAAAAGTGGGAAGAAAAAATCATGAAAAGCCTGCTAAGGGAGGCTTCATAAAAACTATGAAAGTTATTTGTTTATAAATAGATACATAGATGCACACAGATATACATGTATATCTAAATATTATATAAAATATAAGTAAACACATAAATATAATAAATATTAAAATAGAAAATATAATAAATAATACACTATATAAATATTATATAATGATATTCTATTGTATATATTTATATATATACATGAGTATATATAATATATATACATATATACACATATGTATGTTGTTCAGTCATTTCAGCTGTGTCCAACCTGGCTTCTGTGACCATTCATAGAGAGCCCTGAACAGGAGAAAGTTTTTGCTTGAGAGAAGAGAAGCTTTATTTTCTGTTTCTTAGTCCATACCTGAAAGTCTTGCTCACAGGATGAGGTGTCCAGTAAACTAATAATTTTGAGAAGGCTATATTTCACTCAGGCTGTAAAGATGGTGTGTGGTTGTGAACCAAAGGCTAAATCATCATTCAAACTCCATTGGGTTTTTTTTTTTTGGCAAAGATACTGGAATGGTTTGCCATTTTCTTCTCCAGCTCATTTTACAGATGAGGAAACTGAGGCAAACAGGGTGAAGTGACTTGCCCAGGGTCACACAGCTAATAAGTGTCTGAGATCAGATTTGAACTCCAGTCTTCCTGACTTTAGGCCCAACCACTGTGGCCATCTATACTTATATGTACGTGTGTATATTACACACACACACACACACACACACACACACACACACACACACACACACATACTATCCCAGGACAGATTCCTAAGTTTCATGATCCTTGCATACCTAGCTATGTATATACATGCCACATGGTCAATCTAGTCACTTGTCCCTCAATTTCTTAAAACCTTATACTGATGACATAAAAGATTTGAAGTCGGAAAGCACCTTACAGATTATTCCAGTTCAACCTCTTTGTTTTATAGATGAGGAAACTGAGCCCTAGAGATTAAATGATTTTCCCAAGTCATATAAGTAGTAAGTGATAGAATCAGTATTAGAATGCTGGGCCTCTGACTCCCAACCAAGTGCCTCCCTAATGGAATGTCAGCCCTGGAAGAGCCCTTACTAATCAGTGAGGAGTTCTTGTAACAACAATGCTACTCAGCTGCTGTGGGAGTGTAAGACCAATAACACCAGCACATAGGAGGGCTGCTAGCACAGGTTCTTTGATCTGCTTTTCTAAACAAAACAAACAAACAAAAAACTCAAAAGGGGTCAAATCTTACTTTAATCAAACATATATATTATTTACTTAGTTCAAGAGAAAAAGTCAGCACCCTGAACTTCAGAGAAAATCCAAACAGAAATTACTATCAGAAATTACAAACAGAAATAATAGCACAAAGACCAACAGAGTTTCTATCCATCTGACCAAATAATACATACATCACAGATCAACGGACAGATTCAACTGTCTGACTACTATATACATAAATAGTTACCAGAGAGAGAAGCACCAACATCCGGATTTTCAAAGCTGGGCTGGGGGAAACTCCTTATGGTTGCCCATACTCTTCCCACGAGAGAGCCCCCAAGCAAAATGCCGAGTATATACACCTGTCTTCAGGGTCAGAGGGCATCACAACCCTCCTGACCCACTGTCTAATTACAAAGTAACAAAAGGTGTGGGTCTTCCTGAAAAACAAATCTCCCCTAATCAAGCTTCTCTTGTTGGGCTCTGTGTGAGACCTATTAATGGGCAATGAAGATCTTCAACTGCCATTAACATTACAGTTCTTAACCTGGGATCTGTAAACTTGATTTTAAAAAATATGTTGATAACTATTTCAATAAAATTTGGTTCCTTTGTAATCCTGTGTATTTTTTGTATGCAATAACAATTTTTTGTATGCAATAACAATAAAAATATTGTTCTGAGAAGAGGCCCATAGGCCTTGATAGAATGTCAAAGGGATTTAGACACAAGAAGGATTAAAAACTTCTGATCTGATATAACTTCCGTATTTTACAGATGAAGACTCTGCAGGCCTGAGAAGGAGAGGGATTCACAGTTATTCGTGGTCTCCAGCTTCCCTGACCAGCACCTTTCTCCTACATTGTCTCTCATGAAGGAGAAAATCAAAAGGGATACTGGGATGGGAAACTAAAAGACTTTGTTTTGGTCGTCTCTCAGTTAAACCAGGAGCATGACAAATACTTACTGGATACAGAATTTGAAAGTAAGGCTTTATGACCAAAGTTGGACTCTATTCTCTAAGCCTACTTTCCTCCCCCACAGAACACCCAGAGCTCCAAGATACTGCTGCCACAACTATAGACCATGTATAATTCCACAGCATGAAATAAATCAGCAAAAGGGAACTATAAACAGTTTGGCCAAGCAAAAGCAAGATGCACACACACAATGGAGCCCAAATATTTCAGACTTTCTTCCCCACAGAGCTGATCTAATCCACACTTGGCATAGAAGAGTTCTCACTACCGTACTTGGTCCTGAATGTGCAGGAAACTCCTGGAGAGAGAAAACAGTAGAGAAAGGAGAGAGAAACACAGAGACACAGACACAGACACAGACACACAGAGAGGCAGAGAGACAGAGACACACAGAGACAGAGAGTCAGAGACAGAGACACAGAGAGAGATAGTGACACAGAGACAGAGACACAGAGAGACAGAGAGAGAAGTAATGTGATGTGTTACAGAAAAGACCCACAGGGAGAACTATTGGGGAGGGATCTTTTCACTGGCAATGGGAATTCCAGGTCTCTAGATCAGCGGGAGATGCATGGTTCTTAGGATTGCTGCTCCTTTGATCTGGTGTTCAGTGGGGGGAAAGCAAACTTTACCCCCCCCAAAAGGGACTACTGTAAAACAGCCAAATAAAGGGCAGAACCCCAATTTATTTCTAAAGAAGGTATGTGGTTGTGACCCAAAGACTAAACCACCATCAATGAAAAGGCAGGTGTCATCTCCAAAGCACACCTGGCTTCTGTGGCTATGCATAGAGAGCCCTGGAAGAGGAGGACGAAGTTTTGCTTGAGATAAGAGAAGCTGGATTCTCTGTTCCTTAGTCCATGCCTGACAGTCTTGCTCACAGAACGAGGGGTCTGGTAAACCTGTAATCCTGTGCAGGCTATAAGATCACGCAGACATGCCACTGATAATCCTTTGGCTGAAATGACTGGTGTCCCGTCTAAGAATAACCTGCCAGATGGGATATTGGTTGTTTCGGGGGTATGACATTTATTAAATTGTTGTGAGGTGTTGTGTTTTTTGCTTTGTCTGCCACCAACTATAAGCATGTGGGGCTTCTACTAAGAAGAAATTTCATCGTATTCATCAATATTCACAGACCCCACACTATGTTCAAGGAGAGTGGCAGGGCAGGATAGTCCTCAGAGGCTAGTCCTGACTAGAAAGACCTGTGTCATTGTCTTGCTTTTGAGTCAGCTAGAGGGGTAGATAGGTGGCTCAGTGGATAGAGCAGGACCTGGAATCAGGAAGAAGTTCAAATCCAGCCTCAGACAGTCCTAGCTGTGTGACCTTGGGCAAGTCACTTGGCCTCTCTCTGCCTCAGTTTCCCAATATGCAAAATGGAAATAATAATCACACCTATCTCATAGGGTGGTTGTGAGGATCACAAGACATGACACATGTAATGAATTATGTAAATGTAGCTATTGTTATTATAAATACTGGCTTTGTGACCATGGGCAAGCCACTCAAACTCTTAATGCCCCAGGCAACTATGATGTGCAGAATTTCACCTTGGCTCCTAGGTGAGTTCCCTAGCCTCCAAGGCATTGCGCCAGGTGCTAGGGATGTGAAGATGAAGTTCTAGCACCCAAATAAGAAGACGACCAGGGAAGGTAATTCACGTAGTGGAAAGAGCACTGGATTTTGAGTCAGAGGCCTTGTGTGGCCTTACCACCTGTGGGATTCTGGGCAAGTCACTTAGTATTCTACCTCTGTATTGTAGTCATTTAGGTGAGGTGCAGTATCAGCAAAAGCTACTAGACTGTCTCCATGAGGGGAGGTGCAATACCTTATTCTTCTGCATATATCCACACATAACATCTCAAGATCACACTGTTGGATCACCTAGGACAGTTCCTAAGAGATATTCAATAAATATTGAATCTCTGAGCCAATTCCCACCTTCACAACCCTAACCACAGAGAGGTATAACAGATAGTATAACTCGATGGTCCTGGAAAGGCTATTTACTGACTTCTTTCACCTTCCTAGGATTTAGATTTGGAAGAGTCCTTAGTGGTTACCTAAAGTAGGAAATATGGACCCCTTTGCAATCTGGTGAAGCCCGTGGACTTGGAAAAAAAATAAAATTAATAGAATTACAAAAGAAACCAGTTCTATTGAAACACAGTTATCAACCTATTTTATTTTTATTTATTCATTTTTGCTTTTTGGAGGGGAGAGGGCAGGGCAATTGGGGCTAAGTGACTTGCCCAAGGTCACATGGCTAGTAAGTGTTAAATGTCTGAAGTCATATTTGAACTCAGGTCCTCCTGACTCCAGGGCTGGTGCTCTAATTCACTGGGCCACTGAGCCGCCCCAATCAACTTGTTTTATTAAAAAACAAAACAAAATGGGGCAGCTAGATGGTGCAGTGAATATAGCACTGACCCTGGAGTCAGGAGGACCTGAGTTCAAATCCAGCCTCAGACACTTAACACTAGCCGTGTGACATCGGGCAAGTCACTTATGCCCTGCCATTTCCCCTCCAAAAAACAAACAAAAAAAATAAATAATAAAAATATAAAACCCAACACCACCGAGTTCCTGGATCCCAGGTTAAGAACTTCTGACCAATATCAACCCCTTCATCTTAGAGATGACAAAACTGAAACAGAAAAAGATGAGGTGACTTATCCAAGGTCATATAGGTAGGTAGAAGCACAGATTACAGACCTAGATCTGAAGGAACCTCCAAGGTCACCTAATGCAAACACTTCATTTTACAGATGAAGAAACTGAGGCCTGTGGAGGTTAAGCTACTTGACCAAGGTCACAGAGATTGACTGTAAGCCTTGAAGGGTAAGCCTTCAAGTCCTTGTAAGGACTTGAACTCAGGTCTTTTGACTTCAGAGCTGGTGCTCCTTCTTTACCATGGAATAAGTTAGAGTTAGCATTCAATTCCAGGATCTCTGACTCCAGGTCCATTGCTCTGTCTACTACATGCTAACATTTAAATACTCTGTGTATAGTATATGATTGTGCTTCTATTAAGCTCATTCATGGTTAGCATTTTGAGTAATTTTCACAAGTTTAGGCTCTATCTTCCCAATTGGGCATTGCAAGAATCTTGGATAGGTAACTAACTACATCTTCTGCTTTTTTATTTCCCCTTTTCCCACTGACCCCATGCCTTGTGTTTTTTTCTATTAATGAAAATATGCCTTCTCTTTTTCCTCACTTTCTCCTACCCATTGGGAAGACAAGACAGACAAAATCCTTTGAGCAAGATAAATTCCCAAACTGACCACGTTAAAAAAAAGGTCCATCGCATCTCTATCTGGAGGTGTGTAGCATATTGTTCATAAATACTCTGAAACTCTGGTTGATCATGTCATTTATCAGTTGTCTCTAATAATAGTGCTGCTATTACATAAATGGTTCTTCTGGTTCTGTTCCCTTTACTCTCATCAGTTCATATATGTCTTCCTAAGTTCCTCCAAAACCATCCCATTCATCATTTCATACAGCACAATGCAATATTCCATCACATTCATTTACATAACTTTTTCAGTCATCTCTCAATTTATGGTCATCACCTCAGTTTCCAATTCTTGGCCACCACAAAAAAGACTGTTATAAATAGTTTTGGATATATGCGTCTTTTCCTTCTTTCTTTGCTCTCTTTGGGAATATAGACCTTGGAGTAGTATCATACACAGAGAGAGTATAATAGCTTTTGGGGCACAGTTTCAAATCACTTTCCAGAATGGTTGGACCAGATCAAAGCTCCACCAACAATGAATTAATGTACCTGTTTTCCCATGACCCCTCCAGAATTTTTTTCCAAACTTTGCTAATCTAAAAAGCACGAGGTAGGACCTCAGAGTTGTTTTAATTTACATTTCTCTAATGAATAGTGATTTGGGGCATTTTTTAAAATATGGCCATTCATAGCTTAGATTTCTTCCTCTGAAAATTGCCTGTTTATACCCTTTGCCTACTTGTTGATTGTAGAATGGCTCTTATTTTTATAAACTTGACTTAATTCCCTATATATCTTACACATGAGACCTTTATCAGAGATGTTTACTGAAAGGATTTTTTTTTCATTTGCCTGCTTTTCTACTAATTCTTTTCATGTTGGTTTTGTTTGTTTCTTTGTAAGGAAGGGCCTAGCACACAGTGGGTGCTCAATAAATATTGGCTAGCTCTCTGACTATGTCTTATCTCTCAGTATGAGATCCTTAGTGTTACAATGACAGACGCCTCATAGAAAGGCCTAGAGATGGAGAGATTGAAACCGATACCCCCTTGGAAACATATAAATATCATGGAAACAAATAAATATTTTATCAGATTCTGACTCTAAGCCATTCTCATAAATTCTTAAACATGTCTATGGCACAATGCTCAGTGCCTGATGAGAGTAAAAGTATAGCTGGGTATAGAGGGAGTTGAGGAAGAGAAGTAGAGGGGAGAAGGGAAGAGGGCAGAGAGGAAAGGACGGTAACAACATATGGCACATTTCTACATTTTCTGGTGGCCTAAAAAATATTTCATCAAATATTGACTCAATATCTATGATGTCCATAGACCATCCTTTAACTTATTTGGGGGAAGCCTTTATAGGCTGGTAGCTCTATAGTTGGAAGAGGACTCAGATGCCATCAAGAAGAGCTCTGTAGGGGGCAGCTAGGTGGTGCAGTGAATAGAGCACCGACCCTTGAGTCAGGAGGACCTGAGTTCAAATCTGACCTTGGACACTTAAGACTTATTAGCCATGCGACCTTGGGCAAGTCACTTAACCCCAATTGCCCTTCCCTCCCCGCTCCAAAAAAGAAAAAAGAAAAAAAGAGCTCTATGCATCTTTTTATTCTTTCTTTGAACTCTTTTGGAATACAGATCTAGTAGTAATATCACTGGGTCAAAGGGTATATGTATTTGTGTGTGGAGAAGTGTATATATATATATATATACATATATATATATACATATATATATACACATATATGTATATGAATATATTTGTATGAATTGTGTATGTGTATATATATGCCTATGTATGAACATACATACATATACATATATCCAGACATATATATGTGTGTGTGTGTAAATTTTATAAATGAAAAACCTGAGGTCCTGGTTTGGCTGATGAAATATTTTCCACCACCAGGTAGGCATCTTGTCTAGATGACTTTTAAGAGCTTTCCACCTTTATCATGCTATGATTCTAAGTGAATTTGTTGTTGTTGTTCAGTCATTTCCAGCCATGTCTGACTGTGACGCCATTTGAGGCTTTCTTGGCAAAGATACTGCAGTGTTTTGTCCAGCTCATTTTACAGATAAGGAAACTGAGGCAAACAGGGTTAAGTGACTTGTCCAGCATCATACAACTAGTGTCTGAGGCCAGACTTGAACTCAGGAAGACGAGTTGTCCTGACTCTAGGCTCAGCACTTTGTCCACTGCACCACCCACCTGCCCATGTTCCATAGGACGTCAGAGGCCAATGACTATCCTAATTAAAATTCAAATCTAACCTCAGATACATACTCTCTAAGCAAGTCATTTAACTTCTGTCTGCCTCAATTTCTTCAGCTGTAAATGAGGATAATAGTAGCACCTATTTCCCAGGAGTTGTTGTAAGGATCAAATAAGTTAATATTTACTAGATGTGTGACCTTGAGCAAGTCACTTAACCTCCTTCTGCCTCAGTCTCCTCAGCTATAAAGGGAGGATAACAATAGCTCTCATCTCCCAGAGGCTATTGTCAGTGTCATGAGACTACACCATGATTGGCTAAACATGACCAGTACAAGCTCTTCAATTTTTACAACTTTTCATATGAGGAAATAATGTACTCCCCTCCCTTCCTCAACACTCACCAAGCACTCAGGAGAGGGGGCTAGAATAGTTCTCTATTATATTTATATTATAAAAATAAAGATTAGAAAATGCCTGAACCTCTCATACATAGGCAAGTATTCCTCAGCTCTAAGGTTCTCATGAGAGATCTGAGAAAGTGGAAAAATAATATATTGGGGATACCAAAGGGCGAGGTCTGTAACTCAATATAGAGCCATTGTGTCCAATCCAGCCCAACCCAGCAAGGGCACTGGGAATTCAAAACTCCTGCCTTCTGTCATGACAGCAGTTCTGGGCCGAATGAGTCAGCCCAGCCTCAACCCACCTTGGGACCGAATTCATCTGTATCACTCTACACTAAGGAAAAATCAAGAGCTTTTTCTATTCTTGGCAAAAGGTGGACCTCCTGTTGCACCTCACCCCCAGAAAAGAATTATTATTACATTAAATAATAACAACCCACATTTGGATGGCACTTTAACATGTACAAAGCACTTTCCTCACATGAGTGCTACAAATGTAGGTACAACAAGTATTTTTAGCATCATTTTTTCAGGTGATTCCTCACCTGTGGCCTCAGAAGGTGACCTGACTTGCCTATGACTATATGGCTTAGTAAGTGGATTCAAACCCAGCTTTCCAGACCCTATGTCCAGCATCTTTTGTGATTGCCTCCTGGGAATATGGATAGTGGAAAGGGCATATGACTTAGAGGCAGGAGACTGAATTCAGGCAAGAACTCGGACATGTATTAGCTGTGTGACCTAAGCAAGTGGACAGATATTTAATTTGACTTTTAGATATATTTTCTGAGGCAAGGAAATGTTTCTGTTCTCTGAGGCAAATCTCGCCCATATACTATTTACTGTCCTGAATTACATCAAAGGATATCCTAATGCTCCACCATTGTTAATTAAGTTCTATGACTGTGGTAGTTATATTGTTAAACACATTTTATGGATGTGGAAACTGAGGTCAAAAAAGAAAAGGAGAGATTTCCCATGATTAGACAGTGAGTCAAAGTAGAATCATGAATAAATCATAAATAAATTACTAGGAACCCGTCCCCTCCCCCCTTTTAAAATAACATCTATGTTTATTTTTAAGTCTTTCTACAAGCATCCATTTTTAGACTATCTTCTCAAACCACAGGACAGATGGAGCAATAGGTCTGGAGTCAGACACACCTGAATTCAACTCTAACCTCAGATACTTACTCACTAGGCAAGTCACTTAACCTCTTTCTGCCTCAGTCTCTTCAGCTGTAAAACTCTTTCTGCCTCAGTCTCTTCAGCTGTAAAATGAGGATTACAACAGCACCTACATCCCAGGGGGAATTATAATGATCAAATAATATTTAATATTTACTGTGTGACCTTGAGCAAGTCACTAAACCTCTGTCTGCCTCAGTTTCCTTAACTGTAAAAAGAGAATAATGATAGTATACCTCCCAGGGGTGTTGTCGCGATGGAATAAGTTAATAATACTTTTAGCACAGTTCCTGGCACATAGGCACTTAATAAATGCTTTTTAAAAATCGTTTACTATGTGCCAGGTACATAGTGCCTGGGGATACAAAGATAAATGCAAAACCAGTCCCTGACCTCAAGGAGATAAATACAAAGTAATTTTGGGAGTGGGAGAGGTGAAAACAACTGGGGATCAGGAAAGACCTCTGGTACCCAAAGCTCCTGCCAGATGTTTCCACAATCCCTCTGTCTTCCATGAAACAAGAATTTTTGATGAAAGTG
This sequence comes from Gymnobelideus leadbeateri, assembly GCA_011680675.1. Taxonomy (NCBI): domain Eukaryota; kingdom Metazoa; phylum Chordata; class Mammalia; order Diprotodontia; family Petauridae; genus Gymnobelideus; species Gymnobelideus leadbeateri. The sequence goes on along the minus strand of WOXC01012141.1, from coordinate 188,596 downwards.
TTTCTGCTTCAAAAGATCACTTTAAAAAAAGAGATGCTGATATGCACATTTCATCAAGCAAAATAAACTTTTGATCAATCAGTACAACTGTATAGTATATTATATGTCATTTATAATACACACTGTATTGTCACAAGCATCAGTTAAGTGCCTGCATGCCTCATACTGTGCAAGGCACTGGTTTTACCAAGAGAAAAAATGGAACTGTCCCAAACAATTTCTATAATACACTAGTTTTCAATGTATTTTCTCAAGCCAAAGACTCTTGATACTTTGAATACATTGCTTATGAACTTCCCTTTCAAGTTTTTTTTTTTGTTTGTTTTTTGATTTTTGGTGGGGGGAAGTTAGGGTAATTGGGGTTAAGTGACTTGCCCAAGGTCACACGACTAATAAGTGTGAAGTGTCTGGGGCCGAATTTGAACTCAGGTCCCCCTGACTCCAGGGTCGGTACTCTACTCATTGTGCCACCTAGGCACCCCCTGCTTTCAATTTTTAAATGCAGATATTTCCTCTTCTGAGATTCCTCCAAGGGAATGAATGTTCCTTTGTATGTACAATGCAGCAAAGTTCTACTGGTTTCTCCAACCCCATTGACCTCTTTCCAGCCTCTTTCCAAATTACCATCCGGGCCCTTGAGTTTGAATGCTGAGTGCCCAGAAAAAATCTAGAAAAGGGTCTCCTTTTTTAATCCATCACCTGGAAGTAAGTAGGTGGTATAGTGTATAGAGTATTGGACCTGGAGTCAGAAAGTTCTGAGTTTCTGCCTCAGACTCTTACTGGTTGTGTGACTCTGGGTCAGTCATTTAACTTCTCTCGGCCTCAGTTTTCCCATCTACAAAATGGGAATAATAATAATGGCACCTATTTAATCACAGGCTTATTGTAAAGATGTAATGAGATACGTAAAATACTTTGCAAACTATATCAATGTGCTCTTATTATCTCTCAAAATGATCAGTCAGACTTCAAAGCGGTCTCAAATTCTGCTGAAGTAGCTGAATAGAATAATCCCTGCCCCCTCACTCAGAAGTAGACTCCCTCTAAATAATCATTCATCCCTAGGCCTTACAGGTTTTTAAATTGACTTTATTTCTTTTCATCTATCCCTATTCAATCTCACTTGGTATGTTCTGTTCTTGGGGATGATCAATCAATCAATAAACATCTATTAAGCACCCACTGTGTCCCAGCAACTGTACTAAGTCCTAGGGATACAAAAAGAGGCAAAAAGACAGTCCCTGCCCTCAAGGACCTTACAATCTAACTGGAGAGACAACATGCAAGCAAATATAAACAAAGCAAGCAGCCTACAAGATAAATAGGAAATAATTAGAAAAGGGAAAAAGACACTGGAATTAAGAGGGGTTGGGAAAGACTTCCCGGAGAAAGTGGGATTTAAATGAAGCCAGGGAGGTCAGTAGGTAGAGCTGAGGAGGGAGAGTGCTGCAGGAATGGGAGAATCTCCATTTTCACAAGATCTTGGAGTGGGAAAAGAAGGGAACTAGAATGATCTCACCTGCTTCCCGATCCTTGAGGGCAGGAACTGTTTCTTTTTTCCTCTCTTTTGGTCTTTGTATCCTACCCCGGTTCCTGGCACATAATAACAATTTCCTAGCCAAGTGACCTTGAATAAGTCCTTCCCCTGCTCTGAGATTTCTTTTCCTCATTTTTATAAAATAGGGATAATAATCCTAGCACATTGCCTCCCTCCTGGGGTTGCTAATAAGGAATTTGCTTTGGAAATCCTAAAAACCCTATCAAAATGAGAGATGTTTAATAAATACTTATCCAATTGAAATTAACTGATTCAATCATCATGGATACCCTCTTCTCTGATGCATATCAAAGCTCCCCCACCCAGAATCTCAGAGTTGGAAGGAAATCTCTGTGGCTACCTAGTCCAATTCACACCTGGAGAAGGAATCCCCTCAGACATGGAAATAGAGCCACAGTCACAGAAACTCAGAATTGTAAGGTTCTGAGCAACCATCAAATCCAACCTGTATCTGGATAAGAATTCTCTTAAACAAAGAATCACTTCTTTCACAACATGACTAATGTAGAAATATGTTTAATATGATTGTGCATGTATAGTCTATCAGATTGCATGCCGTCTTGGAGAGGGGTGAGGCAAAGGAGGGAAAAAAAAATTTGGAACTCAAAATCTTATAAAAGTGAATGTCAAAAACTATCTTTACATGTAATAGGAAAAAATAAAATATTATTAAGTGGAAAAATAAATAAACAAAATTTAAAAAAATTAAGTGGAGGTAGGAGAGAGAGAGAAAAAAAGAATCATAGAATTTCAAAGTCAGAAAAGACCATAAGAGCCATCCAGACCAACCCATACCCCCAAAATCATCCTCACTAAAACATACCTGATAAGGGGTCAACCTGCTCCTACTTGAATACTGCCAATGCAAGGAAACCCACCAATTCTGGAGGCACAGCAGCCCACTTTTAGATAGCTAAAGGGCAACCTGGCAGGGTAGACAGAATGCTGGATTTGTTGTCAGGGAGGCCAAGGTTCAAATTCCAACTGAAATACTTTCCAACAGTGTGACCCTGCACCTTGTGTACAGATGGGTTTCATGAGTTGCTGTGGCCAAGAAAATATTTATCTACCGGTAGTCAAACATCTGATGATGATGAGTCTGTCTGCAGAAAAACCACTCATGGTTTCCGCTGGACGAGAGACAGTCGTCACATAGCACCTCTACTCTAAGACCTTCCCTCTTCATAGGATGTGTTAGAGTTTTTGCTCTACTCCCATAACCTTAGAACCAAGGGTCACCTCCATGCTATGAAGAGGCATTAGAACAGCTCTTTAATGGACACTCCCTAGCATGTGATACCTTTATTTTGTATCTATCATTATGACGCAAAGACTAAAATGGGGGCGGCTAGGTGGCGCAGTGAATAGAGCACCAGCCCTGGAGCCAGGAGGACCTGAGCTCAAATACAGCCTCAGACACTTAACACAAAACTAGCCATGTGACGTTGGGCAAGTCACTTAACCCCAACTGCCCTGACTTCCCCCCTCCAAAAAACAAAAAACAAACAAAAAAAAAGACTAAAATGGTCTGATGAATATGATATAAAAAAATGAAGGGGATAGGGTCTTAAGAACTTTCAGGCATTCTGGATGAACTTGACAAAACTTGACCCAGAATTAAAAGAAGGGGGGAAGGCTGCCCAGTGTGATAGAAAGAGCACTGGCGGAGCGGAGCCCAGGTCTGCGTGAGCCGAGGTTTTAGCCCCAGGGCGGCAGGGCCAGCAGCCAGCTGGAGGAGCCCCAGAACACCAGCAGCCGTGGTGACTCCAGAATTATGAACACAGACATGCCTAGGACAAAGTAAGACTTTAGTGTCCTATGGACTTTGGGACCTGTATTTGGGGGAATGCGTCAGCTCCCCCCCCTGGGGGCTAGAAGCCGCTGAGGAGACACGCCATTTTGTAGTTTTCAGAGGCAGCTCCAGCTCCCAGCCTGTAATTAATTGTAGGGAGATCCTGCGATCAGTCTTGGGGGGTAATCGCTCTTGCTTTAACCTCCCTGGATCTGGATTGTGATCTAGGGTGGAAGTCGTGGGTGGGTTTACAGCTTGCCAGAAACGGAAGTTGCCCCCCACACGTTCGGGACGAAAATTCCTCTACCTGGCCTTAAAGCCATAGTGTGGCAATAAGCCCAAAAGTCAAGCAATTAAGTGGCAACATGCCAAGGCAAAGGAAACAGAAAAATGCAACCCTAGACTCCTATTTTGGGGGCATAGAGTGGAAAAGGACTGTGAGGTCAGAAGTCCTGCTCCAAAAGCCCCAGGGGAAAACATGAGCGGGTTGCAGGCCATAGAGGACCTTAAGAAGGACTTGAAAAATCAAATAAGAGAAGTGGAGGAAAAATTGGAAAGAGAAATGAGAAGGATGCAGGAAAAGTATGAAATGAGGGTTAACAGCCTGACTGAGGAAAACAACACCTTAAAAAATAGACTAACTCAAATGGCAAAGGAGGCCCAAAAGGGCAATGAGGAGAATAATGCCTTAAAAATTCGAACTTGCCATATGGAAAAAGAATCTCAAAAGTTCACTGAGGAGATTCATTCCTTCAGAGTTAGACTGGAGCAAATGGAAGCTAATGACTTTATGAGAAATCAAGATGCTGTTAAGCAGATCCAAACAAATGAAAGATTAGAAGGCAATGTGAAATATCTCATGGGAAAAACCACTGACCTGAAAATAGATCCAGGAGAGATAATTTAAAAATTATTGGACTACCTGAAAGCCATGATCAAAGAAAGAACCTAGAAATCACCCTTCAAGAAATTCTCAAGGAAAATTGCCCTGATGTGTTAGACCCAGAGGGGGAAATAGAGGTTGAAAGAATCCACCAATCGCCTCCTGAAAAAGATCCCAAAAAGAAAACTCCTAGGAATATTATAGCCAGGTTCCAGAACTCCCAGATCAAGGAGAAAATACTACAAGCAGCCAGGAAGAAACAATTCCAATATTGTGGAAACACAATCAGAATAGCAGAGGACCTGGCAGCTTCTACACTGAGGGATCAAAGGGCATGGAATATGATATTCCAGAGGGCAAAAGAGCTGGGAATGAACCCAAGGGTCACCTACCCAGCAAAACTGAGTATTTTGTTTCAGGGGAAAATATGGTCATTCAGTGGATAGAGGACTTTCAAGCATTCTTGAGGAAAAAACCAGAATTGAATAGAAAATTTGACATCCAGACACAAGAAGCAAGAGATGCCTGAGAAGGTAATCAGGGAAAAGAAATCAAAAGGAACTTATCAAAGTTGAACTATTTACATTCCCATATGGAAAAGCAATAACTGTAACTGATGATATCTTTCCCACTATGAAAATAATGGAAGAAGGGTATGTGGTCATATGAATACATATGTGAATGTGTGTGTATATGGTTACAGTTATATATGGATAGAGGGCATAGGTTGAATTTGTTGGGAAGGGAGAATACTCAAGGGATGAAATTATGAGGTGAGAGGAAAGTGGCAAGAGGAGATGGGGAGAGACAGGGTAGGGTAAACTATCTCATGTAGAAGAAGCAAGGGGAAGTGGTTGCAAGGGAGGGGAGAATAGGAAGGCAAAAAGGCAAAACCACATTCTCATTGAATTTGGTTCAGGGAGAGAATGACATACATACTAAATGGGATATTTCAACCTGCAGCAGAATAGGGGGAAGGGGGATGAGAGGAGCGATGATGGATGGGAGGGCATCCTTGGGGGGAGGGGAGGTTAGAAATACCCACTATAGAAGAGGGACAAGATCATGTAGGGAATGGACCAGGTGGGGGGTGGGATGAGTGGGAGGGAATTATAAGCAGCCTTGTACAATATATCTACTATGATAATGTTTTGCATAGCTAGACATGTACAACATATACTGAATTACCTATCTCCCCAGAGGGACTGGGTGACAAGGGAGGAAGAAAATGGATCTGAAATTTGAGGTCTTAAGATTAAATGTTTCAAATATATATAAATACTATTATTAATACTCTTTTGCTTATAATTGGGAGATAAGATGTGCAGGCATTGGGACACAAAGATTCACCTTCCTCTAATGGAAAAGTCGAAGGGGGTATGGGAGAAGGCATGGGAGAGAGCAGATTGGAGGAAGCGATATCTTGTGGGACTGCTATTCTGGGAGGTTGGGTAGGGGAATAACGGGGGGAAAATGATTGTAACTCAAAATCTGGCGGAAATGAATGATGTAAAACAGAAGTTAATAAAGCATTTGTTTAAAAAAAAGAAAGAGCACTGGCTCTGGAGTCATAGGATTTGGGTTCAAGTCCACTGAGAGCACTTGAAATAAGTCAAGTTCCAAATGTGTAATTCTATAATCATATGATAATGTGAGGATAAAATGAGAGAATTAGATGAAGTGACCTCTGAGGTCCCTTCTAGTTTTAAATCTGTGATCCTGAAGACTAAAAAGTCCAGGCTCAAGCATAATACACAAGTTCAGGCTTTGGCTGGACAGAGTCCACTCCCTTCCATGGTGATCTGTGGTCTTTGCCTTCTCTCTTTATGTAAACAACTGACCTGCTTATGTAGAAAAGAAACAAAGTAGAGTGAACCCATATGTAATATGAGGGGTAAAAAAGATTAAAGCCACCAAAGATTTCAAGATAATGAAATCCCATCTAAAAAAGAAAACATTATGGCACAAAGCACATACATCAACAGGGAAGATTCTGAAATTAGAAGGAATGATAACTAACAAGATTACGATACAAATGTCTCCAAATAAGTATTGCAAGCTTAGGAAAACTCAACCAAAACCAGATGAAACATAGAACCCTATGGATTCCCAAGAAAGCATACAACCACTGTGTGATGTTCCAGAATGGTTCAAGAGAGAAGTCAGAATCGTGAAAGATGTTAGAAGGAAAAAAAAAGACAAAATCTTTTGACTTGCACTGCAGAAGTAATTTGCAGCAGAGAGAGAGAGAACAACACAACACCTGAATCCCGAATCTTTTTTTTGTGTGTGTCTTTTTGGAGGGGGAAAGGTAGGGCAATTGGGGTTAAGTGACTTGCCCAAGGTCACATGGTTAGATTTTTGTGTGTGTGTTAAGTGTCTGAGGCTGGATTTGAACTCAGGTCTTCCTGATTCCAGGGCTGGTGCTCTATTTACTGTACTACCTAGCTGCCCCGTGGTAAATCTCTTAAATAAGTTAAAGACAAAGCAATCAAATGGCAATATAAATATATTGAAGTGGATGACTATAAAAGAGAAGCAAAAAGTAATAATATTTTTAAAATGCACGATCTCTATGCAAACTTAACACAGTGGTTTCAAAGACTAGATTCATAAGCAATTAAAGGATCTTCCAGAAAAAACCTGAATGCCCTAATATAAGAAATAGAACCAGAAAACTTCCCAGAATGTCTCAATCCAGAAAAAGAAAGCACCCATTGAAATAATATATAGATCACCTGTAGAAATAAAAAAAGACACCTCTGCTTCAAATCAAAGGACTCTGGTTCTATGGGAAACTCCTTACTAACAGAAATAGTTTCCTAGAAATCCATCTCCTCCCTCCTCATCCTATCCCAAGGTTGTACTTTATCCTTTCTCTAAGAGGACCAATGACAATAGGTGGGTGATGTTTTGACTTTCAATTGAATTGGAGCAAGGAAGAGCCTCAGCCTCTCTCTTCTATCCAGTCACAAGATAAAAGTCAAAGTGACTAGTGATGGCCCAGGATGAAGGGGGTGCATAGAGTGGGCATGCAAGCCAGGATTGCCCTTAGTCTGGAGAAGGGGAAAGACAGCTGAGGATCCTACACTCAGATCCCTCATGTTTTCCTCAACAAAAGCTTTCCAATATAGAGCATGTCATATGCCATTTACAGCACATGCTGTGGGATAAATGCTTCTCCCTGCCCTTGTCCTTTCCCCTCCTCCCTCCCCCTACCAATATGGCATTACAAAATTTGAGTGCAGTCTAAAATTGTGCTCTTGGTCCCACATAAAAAAGCTTATCTCTATCAGGTCTACCTAAACAGTGACTTTCCACTGATCTCTCCAACCCCTTCCTCACCTCCTTCTCTCCAACTCATGCAGGAGTTGATGTTTCAAGCTAAGCAAGGCAGATACGAAAGCACAGAGACGATTTTCCCAGTGATGGATGCATTGCCACTTGAGAGCTTTATGGATCAATTTACCATCCCAGTGATTCCCTAGTGCTTTATAAATGTTTGCTGATTGATTGGTTGATTCGTCTCATTGCAATGTTCATCAGTTCTTCCTCACTCCCCAGAACGTCCCTCCCCCTCTCCCTCCTACACTCCTCAGTGAATCCTCGAGGTTGGAAAGAACTCCTAGGAAGAAAGAGGCAAGCAGGTAGAATAGAAACAGAGCCCTTTGAGTTTGTCTCCCTAAAGAATTACATTCTGAGCTGTGGCTTGGAATCCACTTCCCAGTGGTAGAGCTCACAGCATAAGAGAAGGTTCTGTAGAGTTGAATGCCATGGAGCTGAGGCGACACAGGCAGAGGGAGTGGACCCCAGGGACTAATAAGGTTTGTCAGCTCTGCAACTGAGCCAGGGGCAGTCCTAGGACTGGAACACACAGAGCAAGTGAGCAAGTGAGAGGGACCCAGCTGGGCTAGTCTCCTCCTTAGTCATAAAAAACCCATTGAAACTCGGTGAGGGGAAGAGGGTTCTGGGGGTAGGGGGAGAGAGGAATTGTTTGGCAGTGGACATCCTGATTGTTTTCTCCTTTCAGAGAGACTTCATTTCTCACCAATACTACTTTATTATAACTACCAAGGGGAAAGCCCAAAGCAGGTCATTCAACCAATTACCTTTTTATTCTATTGGTCTGAATATACATTGCCTCCAAATATGAGACATGTCCATAAAATACTTTCTCTTTGAAAGGAAAGAAAAAAGTCATCCACATGTGGTCAAATCAACAAGCATTTAATAAGCACCAGGAATGCTGTTGGGCAGTGGTGACAGAGGACAAAATAAACAAGCAAACGAAATATCAAGGAGCTCACAGTCGAATTGGGGAGACAACGTGTAAACAACACTATGAACAAGCTATAGGCAGAAAAAAATTGAGGGCAATCTCAGAGGGAAAGCTCTAAAATGAAAAACAACTTTGGGTCTTAAATATTTCAAGCTCTCTGTGATCTCATTAGTGTGGGGAGCCCCACCAGCTGTGCAGATCACAACATATCTGTGCCGTCTTATCCTATGGGAATCTTCTCTGTCTTCCTGTAAATCCTCCCCAGGGGGGCCATTCTGGGCAGTTCTTCCTGTCCTCCTATAAGTTTGTCCCAGGGGGTCCATGGGCCTCCAGATATGCAATATGCTCATAAAATATCTTTGAAAGAAAAATCAGAAGCACACAAAATGAGTGAGACCTTTCTCCAGATATCCTAGCACTGAATGGGTACCAGTGGAGCATTTGAGAAGTTGTTCCTCAGTCTCATCATATGACAATTTTATAAAAGTTTTATATCCTTCAGTTTCATAGAAGCTTGGTTTGGGAAGCATGTAGCCTATATTAAAGTCAATGGTATATATAATATTTTATTATTTGTTCTTATAGCAGTCATAATGGGTAGAGAGCTGGCTTCAGAGCCAGGAGAAAGACCTTGTTCCTGGTCTTTATCTTTACCACATGTTGGCTGTGTGACTTCGTGCAGTGCTACAGGTAACTTTTTACAACTATAGGTCACAGAGCAATTTCTAGCCCTGAATTGGTGGAAGAAATTCCTCCCTAGGAGCTCCTGATAGTTGAAATCACATGTCTGTCTATCAGTCAATCAATCAACAAGCATTTATTAAGTACCCACTGTGTTCTAGATACTGTACCAAGTGCTGGAATACAAAGACAAAAATAAAACAGTTCCTGTTCTTAAGGGACTTACATTCTATTATGGAAGAAAATATACACATAAATTAATACATTGTGTCCCCAAGTCCTAGTACAGTTTTAAGCTACTAAAGTTTATTATTAAAGCTTTTAAAAATAAACAGAGTTTATTAAGGCTTAAAACTGAACAAAGACTTTTGGAACACCCCATGTATATAACAAACATGTCAATAAATATATATATCAAATATTAAAAATACAGGATAAAGTTGGAGGGGTAGGGCATTAGCAGCTGATGGAAATCAGGCTTCATGCGGAAGGTGTCTGCCCTAATCATCAGCATGAGGTTGGAATATACGTCTATATAAAGTATGTCCTACACATGTACATAAAGAGCAGAGTAAAGAATAAAATTCTTCATTAAAGAAATGGATGAGTGTAAAAGAAAATGGGTTAACCATGTCACAAAGGCAACAGATAAACAATGGACAGCACATATACTCCATTGGGGAGGATCTTGAAAGCCAAAAGAAAACACAGAGGGCCCCAGCAGCCTGGGTAGACCCACATGACAAACTTACAGGACTATGGATGGGTAGGCTTGGATATATGTTGTTCATAATTGGAAGTAATACTTATTCCGATGAGATCACAGATGTATTTGATTACACTGGGTATACATACAAAATATTGTACATTATGATATATCTTTCAACCGCTAAACAATGTGTCATACATAGTAAACAGTTAATATGCATTTGACTTGCTGAACAAATGGAATACCTGTATTTCAACATACATATACATACACATACACACACAGAGAGAGCTAGCAATCTACTTTTAGTAGATGGCTTCCACATTCTCATTCTCTAATCTAAAAGGCAACCTATGACCTTGACATAGCTGTCAAAGAAACTCCAATACTTACCAGAGGCAATGAAAAAGGGGAACCCACTTCAGGGAAGCAACATTCACCACTCTAGCCTATATATAATGAGGAACCAACTGGGGTGTGGGGGCTAAAGTTTGGTGCCTCTTCCTGCATCAATTAAAATGCAAGGCCCTTTGAGTGGTGATTGTTTCATTCTTTATACTTGGATCCTACTGCTTGGCACATAGTTGTGGCTTAATAAATACTTGATGATTGATGGATGGATGATTTCAATGACAAAGTGGCTGATCATTTTCTTTCCAAGATCCAAGCATCTGTCTGCAGGTAACAAAAAATATCCCTGAAGGTCTTTCTATGTACTTTTGGAGATGGTGGAGAGGAAAGAAATAAATTAGTAGATATGGTTGTATTCAAGAGCTGAGAATTTGGTGTGGTTGTCGGGGGAATGCTACATACCCAGAAAAATGACTTCAAAGGTTTCTCAGTTTCAACGCTCAGAAAAGAGTAGCTTATCAGCACAACAATCGTCCCAGCAGCAAAACCCTGCTGCAGCTTTCTGTCCGAATATCACCCTACCCAGTAACATACTAATCACACTAGTCTGGTTCCCACCTTGGACAACAGTGGGAGTCTCTGACCTTAAAGTTTCTAAGATTTTCAGTGTCCTTTTACAGACCACACATCTTCTAGAAGAGAAAAAAAAGATACTTTGCTCCTCCCTCCGCCCTCCCCCTTTAGGTTATAAAGGTACCACCAGGCCCAGTGAATTCCGAATTTCAGGCCAGTGTAGTGGAAAGCGCACTGCGTGGAGTCAGATGACCTGGGTTCCAATTCTGCTTCTTAAACCTACTATCTCTGTGAGCTTGGGTAAGTAACTCTTTAGCCTAGTTGGACCTGATGAGTTTCCTCATCTGTAAAATAAGTGGGGGCGGGGGGAGAGGGGCAGAGTGGATCATAAGGCTTCTGAAGTCCCCTACAGCTTCACATCTACGGTCCTGGTATAAATTCCTATAGAGAACTCTGCTTGCCACAGTCTCCCGTAATGTCGGAGGCTGTGGCAAGACCACAGAACGTTCCCCAAAGATTCCCGCAGATCAAAGACAGGAGGTGGCAGCTGGAACACTAGCGGCGAATGGCAGTGACTACATGCCCACTGCCTGTCACAGCCCACGGGGCTCCCATATCCAATCTTGTGCGGTGATCGTAGCTTGGTCCGCTTCCCGGCTTCCCTCTTGCGGTGGGACAGAGGAGACAGGCCACTCGCCCTAACCTGAGCTGAACTCCACTGAGTCAGGCTCTTGGTCCAACAGCTCGCCTAACCACCGGACTACTGAACTCCCTCAGCCTTACCTCCACACGTGGAGGTGCCGGGACCCGAACCCACGGCGCACACTCACCTGGGAGCCTCCCGTCCTCGCAAATCCTGGGCAGGCACTGAGTGGGGTGGGGGGTGGGGGGTGTTAGAGGTGCAGGGTCTCTCTGAGGCTCTGCACTCAGCCTGGGCTCGGGGGAGGACCAGAAGGATGCAGCCCGAGAAGTCAGGCGCAGGGAGTTACAGACTGCAGCCTCTGCTCTCCAGGGCTAAGCTCTTAAAAATCCAGCTCTTCTTTCTCCTCCCCTCCTGTGCGGTTGCCACCTCCTCCCGCCTGGGCCACCCTTTCAACCCCGCCTCCACCCCCTCCCCGCCTAGGCCTTTTCACTTGGCTCTGCCAGCTTCCCCTTTTCCTATCTCTTAGACCCCTTTTTCCATCTTCTCCTTTTCCATTCTGTTCCTCTTCTGCCCGAGTTTCCTGAGCCGAAGTGTCCAGTGACAGGTTTAACTTTCTCTATCCTGGAGAAGGATAGATGCTATACCTTCTTTCCCAAGAAAGTATAGCATCCTCAGCCTAGACAGAGCAGTCACTGAAAACTGCGGTGGGATGGGCAGACTGTTTATGATGAAACCACCTGAGATTGAAAAGTAACTGACTTAATTTTCCTTTTCTGACTTTCTAAACTTTATCTTGGACAGCTTCTATTATTAGCACATTTATTTTTCGTTTAGGGTGGGCAGGTGTTTCAGTGGATAGAGCCCCTAGAGTGGCCTGAAGTCAGGGGGACCTGAGTTCATAATCCAATCTCAGACACTTACTAGCTGTGTGATCCTGGCAAATCACTTCACCTTTTGCCTCAGTTTCCTCATCTGTAAAGTGAGTCAGAGAAATAAATGGCAAACCACTATAGTATCTCTGCCAAGAAAACCCCAAATGGGGTCAACAACAAGTCAGACTCGGAGGAATCAACAACAAATTTTTTGTTTACTTTTGGCTTGCAGATTTCTGAGGGGAAAAGCACCAAAATTTTATTTAGATAAATTTAGGTTTGCTATTAGGGAGTAGTCATGATTCCAAAATAAGGAAAGGGTTCTTTCTGAAGTGGGTGGGAAGGAGGTAAGAGGGCAGAATTTTGAATTAACTTCAGCTTTATAACACCCTGTCTCCTGTTTGATCTAATTTCCTCCTAAAAGAATGAATTTATGGAGGCAACATGAGTCAGTGGATTTGGAGTTAGAAGACATGGGTTCAGATTCTACTTCAGATAATGAATAAGTGACCTCGGGCAATTCTCTGGACCTTCCTGCAACTCCCTCCCAGTAAAATGGGGGAGGGGAATGGAATGGAATTAGCTTCTGAGGTTCCTGACTAAATCTGTTCTCCCATGATCTTAGAGTCATAAGGTGATTGGGAATTGGAACACCTACACAGACTTTATCAATTTCTTGCTCTCTTCATTGACAGTTAATTGTTTGGTATGAGACCATTGTCTAGTCAGAGACAATTGTCTAGCACGAGGAGACCTGGCAGTGCAGTGGTAAGTGCTGAACCTAGAGTCAAGATCTCCCAATAAGGAAGACCTTCTAGTGCTGCCTCTGACTACTTATGGCTCTGTGGCCCAGGGCAGGTCACTCAACCCCTCAGTGCCCCTAGGCAACACTCTAAGACTATGAATTCTAGAACATTTGTTTATCTGCATTGATAGTTTCCTCACCATAAGTGCCCTGAATTGGACTTGACTATCTCATCTCTTAGGGGCCTACGTGCCAACTAGTTTAACTGATGCAAGGGCTCCCCGTTGAAAGAGCCTAGAAGATGACTACGGACTCACTTAAACTTCCTGGGGACTATCTTGTTGCTTCTCATCACCTCATGCCTGGATTATTGTAATAGCCTGCTGGTGGGCCTTGTCTGCCCCAACTCTCTTTTCCCTCCAATCCATCCTCCAGCCACTAAAGTGATTTGCCTCAAGTGCATGTCTGATGATGTCACCACCCTGCTTAATAAACTCCAATGGCTCCCCATTGCCTCCAGGATCAAATACAAAATGCTCTGTTTGGCGTTCAAAGCCCTTCTTAATCCAGCTTTTTCCTCACAGATTGTCCTGTGACAATCACAGGGAGGTTCTTCTCTTAGTTGTTGCCGGTCAGATTCTTGCCAGAGTTCTCCTTTTAATCAACTGATCCTTCACTTGGAAGATGGCCATCTACCCAAGCTGGTTGAGGCATTAGAAAGGGTTGTGGAATGGTCAATGTGATATTTGCTGCCCAACAACTCCAGGAGAAATGCTAAGAGCAAAACAGAAGTCTGCACACAACATTCATCATCTGACCAGGGCTTTTGATACAGTCAGGCATCAGGACTTATGGAAGATCATGGCAAAATTTAGCTGCCTGGAGAAGTTCATCAGCATTGCACAACAGTTCCATAACAGCAGGCTTACATGAGTTCTGGATCGTGGACAATTCTCTCATGCTTTCCCAGTTATCAGTGGAGTGAAGCAGGGTTGTGGGCTTACTCCCATGCCTTTTAGGGTGATATTTTCAGCTATATTGCCAGATGCCTTCAGCAAGGATGAAAATGACATTGAGCTCAGCTACCACACTGATGGTAAATTATTTAACCTGAAAAGTCTGCAAGCCAAGAATAAAGTGGAGGGAGAGTTGGTGCACCATTTATTTTTCTCAGATGATTGTGCACTCAATGCAGCTTCTAAGGCTGAGAGCAACAGAGAATGGATCAGTTCTCTGCTGCTCGTGCTAATTTGGATCTAACAATTAACAGCAAGAAAACAGATGTTCTCTACCAGCTGACACCACACCATCCATATGTAGAACCATAGGAAATGGAGAGATTTTGAATATCGTGGATAAGTTCACTTACCTTGGCAGTATACTTTCCAAGGATGTACACATAGATGATGAGGTTGATGCTTGCATTGCTATAGCTAGCTCAGTGTTTGGGAGGCTCCAAAGGAAAGTGTGGGAGAGAAGAGGTATTAGGCTGCCTAACCAACTAAAGGTCTACAGAGTCATTGTGCTGACCTCATTGTTGTATATCTGTGAAAGCTAGACAGTCTACAGTGTCAGAAAATTGAGTGGTTTCCATTTGAATTGTCTTGGGAAGATTCTGAAGATAGTTTGGGGAGAAAAGGTATCAGAGCCTGAGTACTTTTTCTCTATCTGACCTGCCCAGCATTCATACTGCACAGAATGCAACTCCATTGGACTGACCACGTTGTTCAAATGCCAAAAACACTATTTTTCCTAAAAGACTCTTTTACAGAGAACTCATGCACATCAAGCACTCACATGGAGGTCAGAAGAAGCTATACAAGGACACTCGAGGTCTCTCTGAAGAAATTTGGAATCAATTGTGAGACATGGGAGATATTGACACAGTATTGTCAAGGGTGGTGTTTCTGCATCAAAGAAGGCCCTTTGCCCATGAGCAAAACAGAATTTCAGTAGCTCCAAAGAAACATGAAATGCATAAATTTGGAGATATCTCCACTCCAAATGTTCATATGGACTATTTGTGACCAACCTGTGGTAGCACCTTTCAAGCTTGTCTTGGTCTAATCAGCCATAGTCAGACACTCTGTACTTTGGCCCCAAAATAGTGATATCATCTTGGTCCTCTTCAAGCATGAGGAACAATAACCAACCAACCTACCAACCTCTGCAGTCTTCTTACTTACACCTTACTCTTAGACATGTATTCTTCAATCCAGTAACACTAGGCCCCTGGCTGTTGCACAAACACAATATTTCATCTCTTGACTCCAAGCATTTTCTTTATTCTTGGAATGCTCTCTCTACTCCTCTGGGACTTCCTTTAGATCTCAACTAAAATTCCATCTTCTAGAGGAAGCCTTCCCCAACTCTCTTAATTCCAGTGTCTTCCCTCTGCTAATTATTTCCTATTTATTTTTTATATAGCTTGTTTTGTGTATATATGTATACATGTATATATATTATATATATATATGTTTATACTTTGTCTAAGGGCAGGGATTATCTTGTGCTTCTTTTTTGTATACTCAGAACTCAGCAGTGCCCGACACATAGTAGATAATTAATAAATTCTTATTGGTTGATTATGTTGGCTAAACTCATATTAGGTGGGAATTTCAAGCCATGAAAAAAGGAGACAACACTCTGGTGAGCTGGGGAGGGGGACATGGGTGTATTCTGGGCATGCTAGATTTTTGAGACCTCTCAAATTATTGCCTGCCCTATTCATGGAAAGAACAATTAGGATAATACCATTTTCTCTTTGACCTAGGAGGTATCATTGAATGATTGCTCATGGAAGTGGCTTGTGGTCAGATAGACACATTCATTCATTCATTCCATAGATATGGGTGGCATTCTTCAGAATGCTAACCCTGGAGCAAATTGCATTCTAGTGAAAGAAGTGAAGATGGGTGCCTTGACAAGGCTGTTTATTATTTAAGTCATATGAATGGAACAGACAATGAGGACTCTAGGGATACAGGGGAGGGATTGAACACTTCCAGCTGGGGTGTGCAGGAAAGTTTTCATGGAGTACAGAGCCCACTATACACTACTACCATCATGCCCCATTTGTTTTTGACCCACTTGAAAAAATTCCTAGGTAAGGCTCTGACTAGAGCTGAGTTTCTACAAAATCCAATCAACACGCATCTGTTAAGTGCAAATGATGTACAAGGCATTGTGTAGAGGAATCACAGGACATAAGACTGGTAAGGAAGATTGGAGTCAGATTGTCTTGCTTGAATGCTGGAGGAAAGAGTTTGGACTTGACTTGGGAAGCAAAGGACAGTCATTGAAAAAAATGTTTGAGTAGAGAATTAACATGATGAAAATTATGTTTGAGGAAGATTAATCTGGTAGCATAGGAATAGTGAAGAGAGAACTTGCGCCAGAGTCAGGAAGGCCTGGGTTCAAATCCTTCAACTCCCACTTATGATATATACTGACTATGGGATTCCTGGCAAATTACTTATCCCCTCAGAAACTCTCTAAGACAAGTTGCAGAGAAGGGACTGACCCTGCATTGATTGGTAAATCAAAGTTGTTCACCTCAGAGCTCATAATGCCAACGAAATCACAAGTGCATGCCCTGTCTCTAATCTGGAAGCACTAGGTAGAGAACCTAGTCTCAGCTAACATATGCTAACTATGTGACCCTAGGCAAGTCACCTAACTTCTCTGTGCCCCAGGCAACTCTATAAATTGCAGAGCATGTATTGATTTGTACTGGGAGAGGGAATTACCTCCTGGGACCTCCCTATACCAATAGAATCACAGGTTCAGTTCTTTTTGCCTCTTCCACTCCTCCTCCAACTGGGCTGCAGGATATAGGATAAATTTTGATTAGGGCACTAAGGGCTGGGGCCCAGTGAGAAATGCCTCAATAGGAATCTGAATATTCATGGTCAGTTCATTTATATTCATTGAAGGTTCTGGGAGTAGTTTGGGAAATACTGAAACAAGCTGTAGAAGATAAGCTAGGTCTCCTTGGTGGTTTTGTCTAGGGTTGACCCAATAGTTCCTTCAGATTACAATGAATATCAAGTTCAGAATAGAATCTTTGGAACTTTTTGGAGAGTAAAGAGTTATGAATAATAGTTAACTTATTCTCAATGGGTGTTTTTAATTGTCATTGTTTTCCACTGTGGTATAGTGTCACAAGAACTCAACTAGACCAAACAAACAATAAATCACACAACGATATGAAAGTAGATTTGCTTTAAAATTAAACAAAAGCAGTAAGAAAATAAAAACTGATTCCAAATGTAACTTTTAGATATTGTGGATAGAAACAGATGTAAACTTTCAACAAAGACAAGGCAACTTGACATATTTCATTGAGTGTAAAAGAAATTTTTCAGTCAGAGCTACCAAACACATTGAGACACCTCAGAAGTTTTGGAGGAAACGGATAAAACTTAGATGATTCGTTTGTGGTTATAAAATTTAGAGTATTTCATTAGAAAAAGGAAACTCTTAAGTTTTGGAGTTTGAAAATGAGAGCAGGTTAGCTGTGTCCCCAGCACAAGGAGAATTTTTCTGAACACCTGATCTAATTTGTTGATAACAGGTAACAAAAACAACCACAAAACCTTAAGAGATGATAACAAGTAAAAATGATACTAACAAGTGATATCAAGTAACAACAACAGCTTTATTTAACTCCTAACTCATTAATGAAATTCTGGACTCACACCAACCAGATTCAAAACCCGGAGCTTTTCTTTAAAATCTCTTTTGCTCAAGAACTGGAAATTAAAGGGGTGCCCAGCAATTGGGGAATGGCTGAACAAGTTGTGGTATATGCATGTAATGGAATACTATTGTGCTATAAGAAATGAGGAGACGGATTTCATATTTACCTGGAGAGGCGTATACGAACTGATGCTGAGCGAGAAGAGTAGATCCAGGAGAAATTTGTATACAATCACAGACACAACATATGTGTGATGACCAACCATGACAGACTGGACTCTTCTCAGTAATGCAGTGATATAAGTCAATCTCGAAAGACTCATGAAGGAGAGAGATGTCTACATCCAGAGAAATAACTAGCAAGAACTGAGCTTGAATCCTGATGGAAGCAAACTAATTGCTCTTTTTCTTTTCATTGTTTGGTTTTATTTCTCCTGTACCATTTTTCATCCCATATAGTACAATATGCCTTTGTAACCTGACTAATGTCTAATATGACAGTATTTGCAGATCCTATACTGGACTATATGCTGTCGTGGGGGGTGGGGGGAGGGAGGGAAAGGAAATTTGAAAATCAAGGAACTATGGAATTGAATCTTGTAAACTAAAAATAAACAAATAATTTTAAAAATTAAAAAAAATCTCTTTTGCTCATGCCTCCATTCCTCGGTTTCCATGAGGAATACTAGAATTTGGCTGCACCTGGATCTCTTGAACAGAAATAGGAAAGCCCTCCAACTCCCATGCAAGCCCTCAGGCAGGCAAAGATATCAGCCATGAGAGAGGTTTTCTTTCACCAGGTGAACCACAAAGACTAACCACTAAGCCATAAATTATTAAGAAACCTTTTCTTCTCCCTACAATGGGTCTCTGCTCTCTCTAAGGAACTACAGGTCCCCCAAAACATATTATTGCTATTTTATGAGGGTTCCCCTGCAGAGGAGAGGGTTTGAGATTGCTTTAAAAAAAATCAAGTAGTCCCCTGGTAATGTGGGCTTCCGCCTGCCCAGGGACCTATATTGATCTCTAGATGTATATGTGCTCCCCTTCCTTCCCCCCTTTCCCCTCCCCACAACCTAGTACCCTGATACAAGAAGAAAGACCTTGACATTTCTAGGAAGTCAAGCAACCCTGTGGTCTGAGTGTGGGTGAAGGACTGGGTCTGGGATCTCCCTCCTATGTGTCTCTCTGCTATGCTGACCCTTCTTCCCCTCTGCCTTTCCATTCGGCATGGGTCCCCTTTCTCCTGGGCCCACATAAAGAAAGAAGATTGTGCTGGCCTTCCTCCAGATCTTAGTATGTGTGTCTGGCCCCAATTCCCTGTTGGTCTGTGTCTCCATCTGGTGCTGGCTTCTTGATCCACATGGTTCCCTGGCAAGGCTGAGTGGAGGCTTACGCCTCTTTTCAAGAAAATGTTCCTGTCTGTGTGTAGCCTTTCCCACCCCCTTCTCCCTAGGTTTGATGTGTCTTTTCATAGAATCAGAGAATTTAGAGTTGGGGGAGGGGCACCTTAGTGGCCATATAGTCCAACCCATAGCTGAAAGGCGTCCTGTACTACAAAATATGCTGGTCATGATTATCCAGTCATTCCTTGAAGACTGATGATTAGGGAGGACTCACTACCTCCCACTTGGGGACATTCTATTCTACTTTTAAACAGCTTCAATGGTTAAGAAGATTTTTTTTTTCTGATAAAGGTTAAATTTGCCACTTTTCAACTCTTACCCATTGTTCTTGGTTTTGATTTTTTGTGGACATACAGAACAAATGTAATACCCTTTCAAATATTTGAAGACAGCTACTTTAAAATTTTTTCATTAAAATTTTTAATTCTTTTTTTAATTAACAATATTTTCCCTCCATACCCCCTCTCCTCTATTAGGAAAAAGAAAAAAAAATCATTGTTGCAAAGTCATATAAGACAAATTCTCACATTGGATATATCTAAAATTTATAAAGACAACCTTTCTTGTTTTCTTGTTTGTTTTTTGGTTTTTGGAGGGGCAATTGGGGTTAAGTGATTTGCCCAAGGTCACATGGCTGGTAAGTGTTAAGTGTCTGAGGCCAGATTTGAACTCAGTTGACTCCAGGGCCAGTGCTCTATTCACTGCGCTACCTAGCTGCCCCTAGATAACCATTTCTTAAAGATCAACCCAAGGGTCAGTTTGTGCATGAACTTCGTCAGCAATGAGGTAGCAATTTTTTTCCTTATTGCTATAGTGACCCCATAGCTATGACCTTAGGTCATCAAGGAAGCTTCATCTCATTGATCCTGTGGTTGATGCTTGGGATATGAGAACAAAAGATCACAACTGGGGGGTGAGGAGGTAGGAGGAGGCTAGTTTATACTTGGTTAAAAAGATATAAGAAGGGACTGTTACTCTTGTTTAGGGACACAGCTGGCCCAAATGTAGCCAACCTTTCCAGCCTCATTCAACATTATTTTCCCTCCCTCACTCTGCAATCCAGCCCAACTGGCATTTCCTCTGCTCCTCACTGGTGACACTCCATTTTCCATTTACATTGCTTTTGAAGTAGCCAACACCCATGCCTGGAATGGACTTCCTCACCACAGTTTTATAGAGTTCCTCTGTTCCTTTCAGATGAAACTCAAGCACTTCTGCCTAAAAAGCCTTTCTCGGTGCCCCCAACTGTTTGTGTCCTCCCTCCCAAATGACTTTACATTCAACTATTTTGTATTTATTCACTTTCTACACATGATGTACAGATTTTTATGTGAACCTATTGTCTCCTCAATTAGAATGTAAGTTCATTGTGATCAGGGATTATTTCATTTATTCTTTGTGCTTATATCTCTAGCAATACACTAAAATATGACTCTACTGTTGTAGTTCTCTCAAAATAGATTTATTTCAAATCTGTTTTATCTGTCTACAAGGGGCATGGTACATGAGGGACTTCCAGTCTTCAAGTGGGAAGGGTAAGAATTTTACTCTGGCCTAAGAGAATTTTGTCTTTTCTTTATTTGTCCATATATCCCTTTTCTTTTTCTGATGCTCTTTCTTTCCTATGCTATCTTTATGTCTATTTTCCCCTTCCCCAACCCTGTCTTGTTTTTCTTTCTTCCTTTTCCTTCCATACTTCTTATCCTTTATCTGTCTGACTGTTTATTTCCCCTTATCTTCCTACTAACAACTTTCCTGCTCTTTCCTTCTTTGTAATTCCCTGTTACATGTCTCATTGGGCAGCTAGGTGGCGAAGTTGATAGAGTGCTGGGCCTAGAGTCAGGAAGATTCCTCTCCCCTAAGTTCAAATCTGTCCTTAGACACTTACTAAGCTATGTGACACTGGGCAAGTGACAGCCCTAATTTGCCTTAGTTTCCTCATCCTCCATGAGCTGGAGAAGGAATTGGCAGACTCCTTCAGTATCTTTACCAAGAAAATTACTGGTCACAAAGAGTTGGGACCAATTCAGACATGACTGAAACAATTCAACAAGAGTCATCATGAGCCCCTGACACTTCGTTCTCTGAACTCCTAGAAAACTTGCAGTGTATACTAAGACTTATCTGGTACTCTTCTTTTACTGACTCACAGCACTTCTTTCGTGGTTTGGTGTTGTTTTGTAAGTCTTATGCTGTCATTTATTTGTAAGTTTTATGTTGTCTGAACTCCCTCACCAAAAAGCAATTTACTCACCCTAAGTCAACTAAAGGAATTTCCACCAATGGGGATCTTGGTGGGGAAAAAAGATCTTGACATGAGGAGCCCTTTTCTGTGATTGCCAATTGACTACAACACAACTACTAAAAGAGTATATATACAAATATACATATATATTTATACACACATAAATGTATATATATACACATATGTATATCTGTGTGTGTATACATATATTGATTAGTTCTAGGATCTATTTCACAAGAGAATGGAGACAATGTAATTATTCCTCCATTCTACTGGTGGACACATCACGTTAGAGCGTACCAAAAGTGCCCAAACTAGGAGAAGGCATGTTTTAAGCAGTCCTAGATCTTATCTGAACATCAAGTCTTAAAGTTCTAAGTTTTTGCGGTTAATTAGGACCAAGGCTAGGTACTCCAAGTCATTTTGTGGTATCTTTGGTAGGTAGCTGTAATAGTTAGTAGTTCCTTT
Source organism: Gymnobelideus leadbeateri (assembly GCA_011680675.1). NCBI lineage: Eukaryota > Metazoa > Chordata > Mammalia > Diprotodontia > Petauridae > Gymnobelideus > Gymnobelideus leadbeateri. The sequence continues at coordinate 166,690 of WOXC01012141.1, read as the reverse complement.
TCCATTGTAGTGTTGTTTCTTGCAAACAAAGTCAACTGGTGGGAGTTATAAACTGAGACTCAAATAACCCTGGCCTCCAACCTCTCTTTTCTGATAAGTGCTGTCCCAATAGTCTCTCCAAAGATGTAACTTAGATTTGGATGTTATATCAAAGACCCATGAAGGCCTTCTTCAAGGCCATAAAGGACCCTTTTAGATCCATACCCCAATTGTAGAGCATTCCCTTTCTTAGCAATGACATGAGGGCTTCTATAGACCTTGATTTCCCTGCAATGGATTGTTCTACAAAAATTCACCCTGCATAGAAAACACCAGAAAACCTTGACTCCTATTGGTAAAGACAGTCTTTCATGTTCTATATATATGTCATGGTTCTTTTGTCACCTCCTAAAATTCAACACAAAACTTTTGAGCTTACAAAAAGCCACAGTGAAATGATTGGATAAGCTCTCCTCAGACCTGTGAGATGTGTTCCTTTTAAGTCTGGAAGCAAGTAAAATATCATCTAATTGTGTTGCAATAGAGATAGGAATATATAATTGACATGGAGTCAGGGGAGCCCTTCAACTCTGAGATTCTATGAAGTATAATTTTAAAAATTTTTTTCTATGAAGTATTATTAACTCCATTTAACAGACAAGGAAGCTGAGCTTCAGATGACTTAAATGATTTGTCCCAGGTCAAACAACTGGTAAATTTTAGAAATGGAATTAATATGCTGGGTAAGCACCACCTGAGCAGATACAATAAAAATTACATATCTTTTTACCACCTCCATCTTCCTGTGGATCACACCATCTGGGAAGAGTTCACAAAAAATTATTCAAGTATGATAAATTTCCCAGAAGGTTTTCAACAGTGTGGGTACCCCACCAGAACCCAGAGATTTATTTGGGTCTGATCCTTTCTTTCTTGAGAGACACGCTTACCTAACACCAACTCTATAAGCAAAAAATGCCTTCTTTTACCTTCCTTAAATTCAGCATAAAGCTAAATGTTGTCCCTTCTACCAGCAATGTCAGAACAATTCCTACCTATAGGGTTCACCTGCTCCCAACCTTGTTGGCTAAAGTAATTTATTCTATTTTTTAAATGGAGTTTATTCAAAGAATGGCCTTCTCTTTCCCTCTGACTTTGCTACTTCTAGATTTTTCTTATCTCTTTTCACCTACAGAAGCAGAGATAAAATATGATGAGTACTAAAGAAGATACAAAGGTGAACATCATGGACCTTGGCCCTAAGCAGTTTACATTCAAGTAGGGAGGATAAGATATGCAGCACATTATTAATTACTACCCCAAATAAAATATGACAAGTACATAAAAGTGCCAAGCAGGCTGCCCGATATTTCTGAGTGACCTAGCTCTGTGATGTCAATGGTACAGGAAACTCTAGGTGAGAAAACTTCTTTTGCCAGTGTAGATCAGTATTTGCTTTGCAACTTCTAGTCTTATTGAGTGGTCTGAGGGAACTGGGAGGTAAAGTCTTTTGGCCAGGATCCCATATCCAGTATGTGTATGAGACAGTATTTGAACCCAGGTCTTTCTGACCCTTGGTCAACTTACTGTCTGTCCTATTCCTCCTGGCCTGAAAGTGGAGTCAAGAGTGAGAAAAACCATTGCATCCCACAGGGTTGTAGTTAAACTTATCCTTTGAGGGCAGTGGGAGAGTCCAGGTTGCAGGCATCAAGTGAACTACATAGACACATACTTTGTAAAGGGAAGGTGATGTAATGTGATCATATTATGCCTTTTCCCCCAGAGGCAGTATGGGGGAGAAGTAGAGAAGTCTGTTAAGTACATTCAGTCCCTGGCAGCAAAGAAATTCTAACAAGGTTTGTGTTTCTCCTTATCTGACCTACTCATCATTGGTATATTTAGCAGAGGTTCCCAAAGTGGGCAGTTTCACCCTTGGGGGGCAATGAAACAATGGGGAGCGTAGTAGGTAGTAGCCTCTGGTGCAATTGGGGGCATTGAATAAAAATAAGGAGGCCATGGAAACATAAGGAATGAAGAGTAGAAAATTTTGAAAAAAACCATTCATACATGTTTCATCTCCGTAACAGAGTTAAAGTTTATTTTCCAAATAAACACACAAAATGCAAGTTATAACCAATCAGTGGTCAAGTCCACTGACAAGTCTTAACAAGCAAATTTTGGCAGGCCAACATGTCACTCATTGTCAGGAAATCCAGCATGCATAGTCAGGAATATGTGACTTGTTTACAATATGAAACTATATGGTTACATGACACAATGTTGCATCATTAAAATTTCAATGTAGGAAAAAATCCCACAAATTTACAGTGAATTTAAGATACGTCATTTAAGGGGCAGCTAGGTGGCGCAGTGAGTAAGAGTGCCGGCCTCGGAGTTGGGATGACCCGAGATCAAATCCGGCCTCAGAAAATGAGCACCCACACATAAATAATGACTAGACGTGTAACCTTGAGCAAGTTACTTAACCCCAATTGCTTAAAAACAAAACAAAACAAAACAAACAAAAAGATGTGTCATTTAAAAAAAAAACCAATATATATACATATACATATATATACACATATACATATATATATATATATATATATATATATATATATATGTTTTTTTTTTAATGGTGCAACACTGTCAAAGGGTTAAAGAAAGTAGATTTCCAGAAGGGTGCTAGGTAGCTTTTTTTTTTAAAGGGGGTGGTAGGTCAAATAAGTTTCGGAACCTCTGCCCTAGATAGATGCATTTGTGAAAGATTTCCCTCTTCTGCTTTAGTATAAAACCTCACTGACCCTGACTGCCTTGGGCCACTCAGTATCAGCCTGCAAAATTCTGGGCAGGGGGGTGGTTAGGTGGCGCAGTGAGTAGAGCGTCGGCCCTGGAGTCAGAAGGACCTGAGTTCAGATCTGGCCTCAAACACTTAACACACACAAACAAAAACCTAGCTGTGTGACCTTGGGCGAGTTACTTAACCCTAATTGCCCTCCAAAAAGCAAAACAAAAAAACAAAAAAAAATTCTGGGCAGGGCTTGTCACCTAGAACTGTCTCATCTTGCTTTCCTCTTCCAAAATAAAATCATATTGAGTCCCCAGGTGGCACTGGGGGCTCCAAAGCACATATTTTTCATTGTTTTGTATATTCTCATATCCTCTAGTTAGATCAGTGGAGCACTTGACTCTGCCTCTGTACCTTGAAATCCCAGTTAGACTGGTGATGGCTGAGGTATATCTGTATAAGTGGTTAGGAGCCAGATATTGGCTAAATGTCCAAGGGATAACAAGATTACCTGGAAGTCTGGGGATGTTAGGTCCCAGTCTAGCAGAAACAATATGAGACAAAACAAAAATGTCCAAGAGACTAGAGAAGTCGTTAACATCAGTTCAAGCTATTAGATTAACAGACTTTATCCAAAGAGCAGAAACTCATCTAGGTTTCTTGGGTCCAAAACAGTAACTCAGTACCTGGAAAATAAGTAATATGAAAGACAATTGAATTTGGAGGCAATGTTACCATCCAGGAGTCAATATGGTTCATTCCAAGACTGTAGCTCTCTCTGCTTGGAGGTGAGGGACCTTGGAATTAGTCCCATCTCCCCATGCTGTCTAACGTACTGCTGCTACTGTGGTGCTGTCCTCAGTGATACAGGCTATTTCCCTTCTTCTTTTCACGGGAAGACGCCGGCTGTGTTATGTAGCCTGACCTACACAGTCAGGAAGAATTCCATTCTTTGCTGTGTCAGTACTGATCCTGTATAAACTAGCAGCACTGACTCATCAGCTAAATGGCCAATCAGACATTTGTGTGCCTGACTTTCTTCATGTCACAGGCACAGGGTTATACATTTAAAGGTCATAAAGACACCTCCCCCATTTTACATATGAAGAACCTGAGGACAAGAGAGGGAAATGACTTGCTTAGGGTAATAGCTAATAATTGTCTAAGGTGGGATTTGAACTCAGGTCTTCCTGACTCCAGATCCAATACTCTAGTCTCTACAGTGTATCGCCTCTTATATGTCATATGCCTAAATGAAATCAAGCCTATAATTTCATCACATAATGTTTTTAAGTGATTGGAGAAATTTTTGGCTCAAATATTTCTTCTAGAATTCTTGACCATGATAATGACTGTACCTTTGCTACCTCTATGATGTTGGATGGACAAATAATCTCTATTGGCCTCTTTTAAAAGCCTCATTATATAAAATGAAGGGGTTGGACTAAATTGCTGTGAAAGTCCTTTCCAACTTCTAAGACTGTCATTCTATGACCTGGAAGATGGTCTGCAGTGGAACGCCACAGAGATCTGATCTAGAGTACATTTTAGTCAATATTTAAATTGTGGTTATTATCATAACCATAAATTCTAGCAGAACTCATGCTAAAAATTTCACTGATGATTTAAAAACATTATTCTGGAGCAGCTAGGTGGGGGCATGAATAGAACATGACCCTGGAGTCAGGAGAACCTGAGTTCAAATCTGGTCTCAAATACTTAACACTTATAAGCTGTGTGACCTTGAGCAAGTCACTTAACCCCAATTGCTCTGCCTTCCCCCTCCAAAAAGAAAAAAAACCCCAACATTATTCTGTGTTGAAATTATAACCTTGAATTCATTTAGGTGCAAGACATAACTTGAAAGAAGACATAACTCACATACCGATCAAATTTTCAGATAGAAGTAATAGCTAAGGTCTCTTTAGCTCTAAGTCTATGATCCTGTGGTCCTACATTGAATATCTTGCCTCTGTGCCTTTGCAGAGGCTATTCCCTGTGCCTGGGGTGCTGTCCTCCACTTACCTCTACTTCTTAGAACCCCCTATGTTCCTTTGATGCTCAGGGCATTTGATATTTCCCAGTAGAAGCCTTTCCCTATGCCCTTAATTTTCTTCACATTTTTATGAAAGTATAATTTTTTTCTTTTTATCACCAAGACCTAGGACAGTGCCTTGACCATAGAAGGGGCTTACTAAATGCTTGTTCAATGGATTGGCTGGGGGAGGTGGGATTCCTAGAACACAACTCACGGTCCTCTCTTGTTAGACTCTGGGCACTGGGAGACAGGCAGGAACAAGGAGCAGGGAGAAACACCTGTGAGCACATAGGTAAATACTTTATTAAAATAATTATTATAATAATATATGACATTCATAAAGAAACTTTCATCACCCAGCGTTTTATGTACTGCAGCTACATGTATATCAGAGGTATCACTTTAGTGGGTAAAGCATTCTTTTGGTAACACCAGACTTCCTGGAACCAGGTTCAAACTCCATCAGAGCCAATGCAATCCATCAGCCCTCTGCGGCATGAAAATTGGGTGGTGACAGTATCATGACAGTACTTCTAGGGGATGGAGGCTGAACAGAGTTCTGCCTCAGAGTTTTTTGACATTTATTCTTTTTCCTTTTCCAAAGCAGTTTTTCCTCTTCCCATCCCTACCTCAAGAATGAAAAGAGCACATGGACTGGGTATTGGGAACAAGGGATTTGTGTTCATTGGGGATGACAATTATCCTGTCTGGGAATGAAGGCTATTTTATAGGGACATGTGAACAATGACTGATGTGGCAGTCTATGGATGGGGATAACCTGGTATTCTATGAAGGTAGGAGCAGTGAGGTAGCATAACGAGGCTGTTAGATGAGCCCAGAGAAATATGGCAGGGTCTGACAGGGCAAATTGCCTTTAGATAATCTACCAGTGAAAACATGCTGGATGTAGAGTTAGAGAGCTTGGGTTCAAATATGGTTCTGTTTATAAGCTGAATAGAGCAGGTAGGTGAGACAGTGCATAGAGTGCCAAGTCTGAAGTCAGGAAGACCTAAGTTCAAATCTGATCTCAGACACTAGCTGTGTGACCCTGGGCAGATCACCCTACCCTGTTTGCCTCAGTTACTTCATCTGTCAAATAAGTTGGAGAAGGAAATGGCCAACCACTTGGTATCTTTGCCAAGAAAACCATAAATGGTCACTCCTGAACTAGTGAACAACATAGCCTGAATAAATTGCCCAAGTTACTTAAACTCTCTAGATTTGTTTCCTCATCTATAAAATAAGGAGATTGAACTAGTCAGGGGTCAGCAAACTATGGCCTGAGGACCAGATTTGATCACCTATTTTTGGAAGTCTTGTGAGCTAGAAATAATTTTTATATTTTTTCCCAATTTTCTAAACATTTTTATTTAAAAGTTTTGAGTTCCAAATTCTATGCCTCTCTCCTCTCTCCCTCTCTGAGACAGCAAGCAATCAGATATAGGTTATATATGTGCAATTACGCAACACATTTCCATATCAGTCATTTTTGTACAAGAAGATTTGAATAAAGGAAAAATGAAAGTGAAACATGGCATGCTTCAGTCTGATTTTTACATTTGTAAACACAATAAAACTCTTATTTTAAAATATAAAGGCCATTCTTAGCTTGATGTATGCTGACCCTTGGACTAGATGCTTTCTCAGGTTCCTTCTAATTCTAAATCTATATTATCATACCAAAATGAGGTAGAATTTTAATATACAAAATGATTTCCAGAGCTTTCTATTTTAGAGGCTTTTTATTTGCTATAAAAAATGCTACTACATTGAAGGAAATTTTTAAATGAACTTATGAATTGGCCGCATAGTGTCTTCCTTTACAATGGAAACAAGGGAAATGTTTTGGGAGGGCATGGCTCTACCTCTATGACATCAGCCTCAGAAAATTAGGTATGTACCTCCTAAATCCCAAGCTTTCCATAATAACCTGTTATGGTCTCTGATCCATGAATTTTTCTAAACCCTTTTGAACGTATTTCTATTTTCAGCCTGCATGACTCATAAATAATGGCCTTCCCAAGTTTACTACCCACTATGTTGGTCCTAAATTTCTCTCTTTCAAGCTTAAGATTGGAAAGGATCTAAGATCTCATGGGAATCCCCCTTCAGGCCAAAGAAGGGAAGGGATTTGCCCAAGAAAATCCAGGTAGTAAGCAGCAGCATACTTTCCACTCTCTCATTAGATATGTCTTAAATATTCTAGGATTTAGTGACTAAATCCATTTGCCCCGTTCTCTCTAATTTATTTATCACGTAATAATGTCTATTAGTTACCTGTTACTATCTTAACTCAACTAGACTGTAAACCTTAAGGATCCATAAATTTCACTCACAACCCTTCTCAGTCGTCTTGTTTTCACTGTGAAAAGTCCAAATATTTTTAGACTTTCCACAGGAAAGATCCTTCTCCATTGTGTGTTCAGATTTCCTTCCTCTTGGTCTTTTCAGGTTCCCTCATTTCTTTTTTTAAGTGTGAGGATAAGAATTACACATAGGAATCAAGGTAGGGACATACCTTAGTTCATAAGGATCTGGAGGTGAAAGGGACCTTAGAGGCCACTGAGTCTTACTGCCAGAGAAGAGCAATGATTCACCCAAATTCTCACCAAGCCCACTACCTCCCTGCTCTGGAGGATTGGTGGCACTGCAATCCCAATGGCTTAATTAGGGATTGTCTCTCCCCCCTTTCTCAAGAAAACCCTAGCTCCATGCTTTTATTCTCCACTCTCTGGACATCTTTGCCATAGCCTCAACAACCTTCTTGTCACTTCAAAGATACATAACCTTCTCCATCCACTTATCTCCAGTCCTGTATCTTAAAACCATGACAATCTCAATTCTACCATTACTCCTGAATGGAGTCTGTCAGTCTACTCCGTATGGTGCCACTCACTATTCCATTAACTTTGCACATCAAAATACCCTCCATGACTATCATCCCCTACATGTATTGTCCCTCCCATTAGCATGTAAACTTGTTATGGTCAGTGACTGTCATTGCTTTTGTATTTGGATCTGCAGGCTTAGCACAATGCTTGGCATATAGTAAGTGCTTACTAAATGTTCCTTTCATACATTCATTAAAATTTATCACATAGGGGTGGCTAGGTGGTGCAGTGAGTAGAGCACTGGCCCTGGAGTCAGGAGGACCTGAGTTCAAATCTGGACTCAGACACTTAACACTTACAAGCTGTATGACCTTGGGCAAATCACTTAACCCCAATTGCCCTGCCCTCCCCCTACAAAAAATTTTAGCACATTTTGGAGGGTTAGATACTGCTTTATGTTTTTCTCCACTTCTTTCCTGACCAATCTAACCAGCAAACATTTATTAAGTTCCTGCTGTTTTCAAAGGACTATGATAAGTGCTGATGAAGATACAAAGTTTTGATAAGACAATCCCTGCCTTCCTGAAGTTTACAGTCTAGTATGGAATGATGCACAAAGTAACTTCACTGTGATACACACAACATTCAAGTGATAAGTAAATTAGGGAGTTTCAAAACAAAGTGTTACATGAGGTTCCATAGGGAAGGGTGGGAATAAGGGAAGCCTTCGGGAAGGAGATGGCATTGGAATTGGCTTTTGAAAGATAGATAGAAATCCAATAGGAGAAGGAAGAGTATTCTAGACCTAGACAATAGCATGAGCAAAGATATAGAAATAAGAGACGGTAGAGCCTGGTTTTGTGCAAAGGAGGAGTCCAGTCTGGGTGTTCAGGGCACTGCTGGAAACTTTAAGGGACACAGAGATGAATAAGACACAGTGCCTGACTTCAATACTTTCTAAGCAAAACTGTTCCTGACACCAAAGCAGGCATTTAATAAATACTTGCTTGATTGATTGGTGGTAGGTATCTAAACTAGGATTTCTAAGAACTAGAGTCAATAAGCACTTACTAAAGTGCTCCAGGCACTGTGATAAGCCCTGGGGATACAAAGAAGGCAAAAGACAGTCCCTGGTCTCAAGGAGCTTCCAGTCCAATGGACAGGGTAGTCAGCTGGAGGCATGGTAGTCAGGCTGGGAAATAATTTGAAGTGACATGAGTTACAGAGCTGAATTCATCTTGCACAATGAAGAGCTTTGATTCTGGAGATCATGAAGTCCCAGAAAGCAGGCAGGTGGGAAACGATGAGGTGAATTCCATGAGTGGTCTCTTTAAATGGTGGAGGATCAGATGTCCAGTCAGTCAGTTAATAAATATTTATTAAGCACAAACTATGTGCCAGAGACTATTCTAAGCATTGGAGAGAACGCATTCTAAAGAAAGCAGCATGTCTCAAGGGGAGTGATTCAAAGTAAGACTGAGAAGGTAAGTGGGAATCATATTGTGGAAGATTTTAAATGCCAAACTTAAGATTTGGGTTTTTTTCCTAATGCTGATAAGGAACCATCAAAGATTTTAAAGTAGGGGAGTAACATAGCCAGATCCATGATTTAGGAATATCAATTTGATAGCGGTGTGAAAGATTGGAGAGAAAATGTAGTGGGGACAGGGAGACCGAGTAGGAGACTATTGTAATAGGCCAGGAGAGAGGGAAAGGAACCCTGAAATATGATAGGGAGTGTGTGAGTGGAGAAGAGAGGACACTAAAAATATTATTGTGATAGAATTGAGAAGATGCAACATTTGATAGAAGAGGAATAGGGATGGGGACTGAATATGAAGGAAGATTCAACAATGATGTTGTTGTTCAGTCATTTCAGTCATGTCCAATTCTTTTTTTTCTTATTTTTTTCTTTTTTTTGGAGGGCAATTGGGGTTAAGTGACTTGTGCAAGGTCACATGGCTAGTTTTTGTGTTAAGTGTCTGAGGCCAGATTTGAACTCAGGCCCTCCTGACTACAGTGCCAGTGCTCTATTCACTGGGACACCTAGCCACTGCCATGTCCAATTCTTTATGACCCCATTTGGTGTTTTCTTGGCAAAGATCCTGGAGTGGTTTGCCATTTCCTTCTCCAGGTCATTTTACAGTTGAGGAAACTGAGGTAAACAGGGTTAAAATGACTTGCGCAGGGTCACACAGCTTGTAAATGTCTGAAGCCAGATTTGAACTCACAAAGATGAAACTTTTTGACTCCAGACCTGGCACTCCATCCCTTGTGCCACATAGATACCCTGCCCCAAATACAAATACCAAACATATAAACCTAGTTGCCCTTAACAGAAAGTTTGGAGGAGAGGTGGGTTTTGAGGAAAATGGCATGACTGGTTCTCGACATGTTACATTTGAGATTCCAAGGGGGCATCCAGATGGAAATGCTTAACAGTTGGTACTTCAGGACTGGAGTTTAAGAGAGAGACAGTAGGTCTGGATATGTAGATTTGGAAACCATCTTCATAGAGATGATTATTGAACTCATGGGGACCAGTGAAATAATGGACTCAAAAATTTAGTGCTGGAAGGGACCTTAGAGGCCATCTGGTTCACCCCAATTATTACAATTTGGGGACATTCTGGCCCAGAGGTTAGCTGATACACCCAAGGCCTCACGGCTAAGAAGCAAGTGGTAACTTTTCTCTGTCTCCACCAGCCACCACACCATTCTATCTTTCACCAAAGGAAAGGGCAAATAGATGCAAGGGTGGGAATCACTGAGTTGATTAATTCCTATCCCACTTAAAGTCTGTAATAAGCTGCTATGGGATGACACATTTACCAGGTGAGACCACATCTCAGTCACTTAGCCTGGATACACATCTGGGTTGTTCACTAGGTATGAACAAGGTCTAGACACCTCTCTGGGCATGACAGGAAGCCATCTGGATTGACTGAGGAACTTGGTCATATATTCTAGGATCTGTAGAAAACCATCAAGTTAGGGGTGGCTAGGTGGCCCAGTGAATAGAGCACTGGCCCTGGAGTCAGGAGGACCTGAGTTCAAATCTGACCTCGGACATGTAACACTTACTAATTGTGTGACCTTGGGCAAGTCACCTACCCCAATTGCCCTGCCTTCCCTCCTCCAAAAAGACAAAAAAGAAAGAAAAAAGAAAACCATCAAGTTAGTTGGAATTGGAGATAGGCATAAACAATGGCTTGGGGACAAAATTACAGACAAAGCTCTGAGGAGGATTTGACATGGGGACTGGGATAGGAGGATGAGGGACTGAGAGAGGAGAACAACTTGGCCTTAGACTAATCTCTCCCCTCCACCCCCACCTCCCTCAGTTCGGGTCTGGTCAATTGGGAAGGGTCCAAAGGACTTTGGATTTCTGATCCTTTCAGCTTCTGAGCAGTATCTTCAGAATAGCTAATGACAGGATCTGAATTGGGAGACAGGATATGCAGATTCAAAGTTCTATAAAGAGTCCAGCAAAAAAGCTACCACATATATGAAGGGAGATCTTAAACACCCCAAGAAGGGGAGAAACGAACTTCTAACACATTAGCAAAACTGCTAACAATTAGCAAATTGAGAGTTTGAGCAAAACAAAAGTCCCAAATCCCTATTTCTGAATAGTCCCAACCATACTTTAGTTTATGCTCTGGGTAAGTGGACTCCTCTGTGACAAGCTGTTTCCCGTGTCTGGACTTTGGTTTCTCATTATAAGGGAACTGAACCACCTTCTTGCTCTAAGCCTATGAACTTATGATCTTCTATAGAGGGCCCTTCATCTCCTCACCCCTATCTGTCCTCTACCATTAGACTTCAAGACTGGGGAACTTTCTGTTTTTGTTTTTAATGTAAAGTCTATCTGAGTGAATAAGAGACACTTATAAACAATTAAAAGGACAGGTATTTATGTCACCTTGGTGACAAAACAGGGCCCCATTGATACAATAGCCTAGATTCTAACTAACCACCTGTGTGACCTGGACAAGTCTTTTAGTCTCTGTTTTTTCTTCTGTAAGAAGGAGTTGTTGGAAACTCTGACTTCCAATGTTTCTTCTAGCTTTGAAGCTTTCTTTGTCTGGACCTCTGATTTCATTAGTACAGAGGAGCTCAGGACCTTAATTTAAATGGTATTTTTTTTCACGTTTTTGGAGGGCAATTGGGGTTAAGTGACTTGCCCAAAGTCACACAGCTAGTAAGTGTGTTAAGTGTCTGAGGCCGGATTTGAACTCAGGTCCTCCTGACTTCAGGGCCAGTGCTCTATTCACTTCATTAGAAAGGCCAAGGTCATCTACTGCACCCTAGGCCTTTGCCAGTCATCTTGACTTTTGTCCTGCCACTGGACTCTCATGACTCTGGAGGAGAGAGTGAGGCTGACAACTTTGTGCACCCTACTGTATATAAATTCAATTCACACATAAAGCAAGCTATCACCCTTGTGATGTCACCAGGCCTCTGCAAGAACGAAGGATGAACAACAACAAGGACTTCCCCTACCAAAATAGATCAGCAATTTAAAGTCTTAGAAATACATCATGGGCCATGAAAAGTCTAATCAACTTACACAGTCACATAGTCATTATTTGTCAAAGGTGGGATGCAAACCTAGATCATCAGGACTGGGGAACTGGTATCAGCTAAGTCAGACCGCCTCTCTTGCTTGGGAGTACTTTGTTTAAATCCCCTGATCCACCCCAGGTTTTATGTAAGATTCAACCTGAGCAAACTCTCTAGCTTTGTGGTGGGTAGAAAACTGGTCAAGCTGCCCAATAAATCTGCAGCTCTTTTCTTGCACAACAAAGCTCAGGGTGTAATCATTGCTATAGTGGTAAAGGGGAAAAAACATTCCAGCCTCTCTTCCCAACCTAGTCCAGCTTCTTTCTGTAGCCACCATAGAAAGTTAATTAATTTCAACTCCTACACTTTCACTGCCCCCAAATGAACTGACCCTCCTAACTGCATATGCTCATCTCCACAAGTTCCAGAATTTCAAAATTTGCACAATTATAATGTAGAATTTTCACTGTCATCTCAAAACACTGTCACGCACTCACCGTCATGCACAGCTTCCTGAATTCTCCTCTGCTTCACGCAATCCTGACTCATGAACTAGGTAATTGGCTTCCTTGTGTCCATGACTGGAGAGACTTTGCCCTGTTTTCCCCTAAATTGTAGGCAGGGACCTGGGGGAAAGAGTGAAGTGTTCTTTGTAGACTGTGGAAGAATGAAATGGGATGGTACCCTTCTGGAGAGGATGTGCTCAGAATGTTTCTATTGCTTTATATTTTCTTTTTAGTTTCAAATAATGTCTTTGGTTTGGTTTGGTTTTGAGCCACAATTCTGTTTTGCTGTTGTTTGCTTGGGTTTCTGTTAGCATAGTAATGACTAAGTACCTAAATTCAAGGTGATTGTGGAAGTTCCCAGTCTCTGACTAGGTAAGGGTATATATAAGACAGGTGGTTTATGAGAGAATTGCCCACAAATAGAAACCCAAGTCCATGAGGGCTATTACTGCCACAGGGTGACATAGATAATATTTGAATAGCTCATTAGATATAGATGTAATAGTATAGATATGGGTTATATATATTATATATAGAGAGAGATGTATGCTCATAATCTATATTATATATTCAAGGAGGGCAGGCTAGAGAGTTGATTTTGGAACCATGAAAACTTGGATTCATCTTAACTCTGACATTGTGACTTTATGACCCTGGGCAAGTCATATAACCTCTGTGCTTCAGGCAAGTCTCCAAGACTCAGAGTTACAAAAAAGGTATTAATTTGTATTGGTGAAGGAAGTTCTTCATGAGAAACACCTTCTATTGTTCAAATTACACATATACACACACATTTACATATGTGTATGTGCATATATATGTAGGCATATTTATTTAGTCTATCTCTCCTGTATAATGAGATGCCCTCTCTTCTGATCTCCACCTGTCAAAATCCTTCTCTTTCCTTAAGACTAGGCTCAAATGCCTCCTCCTTCATGAATTCTTCTCTGTTACATCCTCCAAACGAAAGAATTCTCATTTTCTTTTGTGCATATATAATCTGTGTCTATACATATATGTATGTATGTAAATAACTTCCCAATCATGGTGACCAGAGTTCAAGTACCACCTCTGACATGTACTACATATTATGTATGTATATATACACATATATGTAAGACATATATTCAAAAAGAAATTTAGTTACAGTTTTTATTGTATAATTTAAAAGTTGATCTAAATTTTTTGTTAGATCCTTTTGTTTCCATAGGTCTACTGTCTACTACATCTACTAGATAATACAGTTTTATGCTGAACCTAGTTGAGGCTTTTTTTTTATACTTCGTACTACTTTTTTGAGTGAAAGAAACTGTGAAAATAATCAAAAGCCAAACTTGAAGACCCTGAGCAAATACTGAGGCCCATAGACTCTTATAAAGTTGCATGTCAGCATGGAACCTTGGAAAGATCTATAGAAGATTCCCTAGGCAGAAGGTCAAGAGTTCTACGTTCCACGTAATGGGTCCCCCATATAGGTTTGTTGAATTGTTGACTGATTAAGTGATCTTCATTAGTTGCTGTGGTCAAGAGTAAAGAAACTCTTTACTTTATGGACAACCTTATGGTAATGGAATTCTCTGATTGTAGCTAGGCTGATCCTTGGATAAGAGATACCTCATCCATCACTGAACTATGTTGAAAACTTATCCAGCTTAGTAGATCCTAGCAGGTCTAATATTCTGTTGACACAACCTTAGAGAACACACCTTTACCACCGTGCTCTGATGAGATTTTGAGGACAAATTTCTTTCAAGACCCTCCCTCATCTACCCCCTTCTTACCACTTCAACTATTTGCTACAAGATACAATCCCTACTCCCCATTCAACTGTTCAGTCATTGTTCCTTCCATCCCACCAAACCTTTCATTTTTATAGATGAGGAAACTGTGGTCTAGGACAGCTAAGTGCCTTGCTCAAGGTACCACAATATCTGAAATGGGATTTGAGCCTTAAGTCTTCCTGATCACAGGTCCAGTACTCTATGTGCTTGCTGGATACACCATGTTGCTTCTATACCATTTTTTCTTCCTCTCTTCCCCCCCTACTACAGATCTTTATTTTCTGCTTGGAGTGCCCTTAAAGGTTCAATTTCATACAATTCAGTAAGCACTCACTTACACCCACTACATGAATAGAACTATTCTAAGTGCTGGGGAGACAGAAATGGAAACTAGGCAGACACTGCCTTTAAGAAGTTTCTGCTGTATTCTTCAGGAGGAAAATGGCAGGTACACAGATAAGTAACATACAAAGTAGGACTGAAGAGGACAACGGGAGATACAGACAAGATTCTGCAAAAGAAAATTACTGGAAAGAGAGAATTCTTTCATTTGTGGTGCATCACAGAGAAGAATTAAAAGGAAAGGCAATTCGGTCTTAGCTTTAAGGAAAGAGGAAGAAGTGGAGATGAGAACAGAGGGCATGCTAAGCATCCCAAGCTGGCTTAAGTAAATGTATGGAGGTAGGAGGTGGCATATCAAATTCAAGGAACACTTAGTCCTCTAGTTTGGTCAGAATATAAGGCACTAGAAAGGGAATCATGTAAAAATTTGGAAAGGCAAATTGGATCCAGATTGTGGAAGGTTTTAAATACCAGATAAAAGAAATTGTATTCTATCCTATAGGCAATAGGCAGCCTTTGAAGGTTTTAGAGCAGGGAAATGATCAGATCTATGCTCTTTGGCCTTCTTCCCATGCCTTTTCTTGCTGCCCTAATCCTCAATGACCATCACCGAGAACTTTTCCAGCCCTCACTTACTGTCTGATTCCTGGCACTTAGCATTTGCTACCTTATGTTTTTATCATCTTGTAATGTATTTATCTCCAACATGTACTATAATACCCCTATGAGGCCAGGGATTGTCTCATACTTTTTATTTTTATTTATTATTAATTTTTTTGGGGGGGGGTTGGAGGGCAGTTGGGGTTAAGTGACTTGCCCAAGGTCACACAGCTAGTTTTTGTGTTTAGTGTCTGAGGCCGGATTTGATCTCAGGTCCTCCTGACTCCAGGGCTCATGCTCTACTCACTGTGCTACCTAGCCTCCCTATCTCATACTTTTTAGTAAACCATCTTCTACCCCCTCCCCACAGATCATCAACAAATGTTTATTGGTAAGAGATATAGCTTATATTTGTGGAACATTTTATAATAGTTTTAAAGCATTTTGCATACATCAATTCATTTTTAAAAATTTATTTATTTTTAACATTCATTTAAACATTTTTTTGAGTTCCAAATTCTCTTCTCCCCTCCCACTTCTTTCCCACCCATTGTGAAGGCAAGAAATTTGATATCAATTATATATGTGAGATCATGTAAAGCATATTTCAATGTTAAACATGTTGCAAAAAAACAAGATTAAATTAAGAAAGTGAAAAAAGTATGCTTCAATCTGTATTCGGACTCCATCAGGTCTTTCTCTGGAGATAGATGCCGTTTTTCATCATGAGTCTTTGTAATTGTCTTGGATCATTGTGTTGCTGAAAATAGCTAAGTCAATCCCAGTCTATTATCATTACAATATTGCTGTTAATGTGAATAGTGTTTTGGTTCTGCTCACTTCTGCTCACTTCACTTTGTGTGAGTTCATTCGTTTGCATGAGTCTTCCCAGGTTTTTATGAAACCATCCTACTCATCATTTAATAATTCATTTTATAATTACAACAATCCTATTATGAGAAAGACAGGAACAATATTATTTACATGTTTTATGGATGAGAAAACCGAAGTTCAGGGATGTGGCAAGCTCATTAATGGCTACACAGTGAGTGAGAACCAGGACTTGAACCCAAAACTTATCCGAGTTGGTTCCCCTTCCAGCCTGAGCTGATATTCCTGATTATGTTGCTGCTGTGGTGACCTTTAACTAATTGCCAGATTCCAGGTTACCGTAGGAAGAAAGTCTAGACACTGGAGATAAGGGCAAGAACAGATAATAATAAAGAGATAGCTGGCTCTATCAGCCTCAGCTGTCAGGAGCTGATGGCAGCCTCTGCTGTTGACTCCAGTCACAGAACCTCCAATGGCTCTTTTTTAACCTTTCGAAGTTCAAAAGGTCAAAACCTGTTATTCTTTTCTATCTCTGGACACTCATTCACCTGAGATCAGGAAAAAATATACACTTGAGACAGGAAGCTGAGGTGTCACATGTTCTCACAGCAGTGATCCAGGGAAGAGAAGGAGACATTGTCTGTTTGAACCTTTTGTACGAACACTCGGTTCTGACTCAGCAGCCAATTAGCTGACTTATTGTCACCATGCTGTGAGTTGATAGGAGACAAGAGATTCATAAGCAATCTATGAAGTAGATTTTCCATTCCTCATACCCAGAAACAGACTACCCAAGTTTCCCAAAGACTAGGACCAAGCAGGCATACTGTGACTGTTTTACAATTGATATGCTCATTGGCCAGTTGTAAGTGCACGTGTGCACACACACACATACGTGCGCGCAAATGTATATAGTGCACACAACACATGTATACATGCATGCACTGTGTAAATACATGTGTGTATCCTTACATCTGAGGTATATGGGGTATTAAAGGAAGATTAATACCTCTGCTGTGAGGGCTGACAATCCTTTTTCAGGGCTGCTCATCCACCTTTGCTGTCTACCTTCCACCCAACTCTCTTTTTTTTTTGGAGGGGGGAAGGCAAGGCAATTGGGATTAAGTGACTTGCCCAAGGTCACACAACTAGTTAAGTGTCATGTATCTGAGATTGGATTTGAACTCAGGTCCTCTTGACTCCAGGGCCCATCCTCTATTCACTGTGCCACCTAGCTGCCCCTACCACCCAACACCTGTGGTTCCAAGAAGCTATAGCATATGCAGCAACCACAACCCAGTAAAACTGTTTTGGCAGACAGCTAAACCAGGTTGAGGGGGATCTCAAATACATTGGTGAGTTGGGGTGGGGGTTGTCTACCCTAAGCATGTGAAGATTTCCCTGGTGGAATAGGCAGATGTGAACAATTTGTTCCAAAGGTCATAAAGGCAGAGGAAGCAGGTGCTATGGAGTGCTTAGAGCTTGTTTATCCCCTGATTACATTCACTCTGGAAGAAAGAGATACTTCAGAAATTGAATCTTTAACATACATTCAGTTACAAATGTTAACTTTTGCTTAGAGCGTGAAATGACTACAAATTCAGATCAAAACAGCCAGATCTCTTCTGCTTTTACAATCTCATTAAACCTTTATGAAGAAAGTTAGTTGAAAACTTAAAATGATCTTAAGCAGTTTGCATAACTTTCTGCACATGTCCTAATTCTAGATGAAAAATAATATTAGATTTTCCAATAAGCTAACACAAAAGAGCTCATATCTTTCATTGACTACATGCTCTGATCATAAGAAATTTGCTTAAAGAAGGAAAATAATCACCTTAAACAGCAAATTTCTCCAATCACAGTTTAGAGCATCTTTTATTCTTATGGGCTGCAATCAGCAATAAAGATTTACCAGGTCTCATGAATGTAGAGATTCCATTTACCATCTTTCCTTCTCAAATCTAAACTCGTAAAAAAAAACCCCAATTGACAGAAATCCCTTCTACCTGTTGTACATGAACTTGCAATTTCTCAGAAATTTAAGTCCATTGTTTAGGGACTGCATGACTAAAACAATTTCCTTTCCCTAATGTAACCAATTAATTACTAATCTGGTGACCTTAAATCAGCTGGATGTGCTTTTCAAATTTTCACAAACAAAAATTTGCTTTACCATTTACATTCTTGAAACCTTCAGATGAACACCAGTGCAACCATACATATTTTCATTTGCTCAATTAGAGTTCTACAAAACACAGTTCCAATTCACCAAGTACAGAGAATCATTCATCTCATCATTATATTTCCATAATAGCCAAAATTTTAAATGAAATATCAGCAGTATTATTGCCTGTTTATAACCCAAATATAAGCTTTAAATTAACAAATTTTATAACATAAAAACCCCAATACACATGTAATACAAAATCTAGATTTTAAAAATTGCTGTAATACTATTTCTACTTCAAAATGTTTTTAAGTTCACTAGCTAAACAGACTTTTAGAAACACACTACAATCTTAGAAAGATGGCAACAACGTCACGATGAATATCAAATGACATCAAATGACTTATACAGTAATTGATCTTATCACTCCTGGCATCGGCTTCAAAGTTAGAGAGATACCAACATATGCCAGTCATTATATTTTATAATCATGATACCATTTTGATCACAAGTATTTCACAAACGCTATTAATTTTCCCTTTACAAATTCAGGGAACAGGTCAAGCCGACATAGCAAAAAAAACCTTCTGGTTTTTTTTTTAAAGCAATCTCAATATCCTATTTCCAACTTCTCAATGATTGATTCTTAGAATTTGCGAAGATATTTTGTTTTTTTTCTAGCTTTCATTATAATTCCAGGCTGGACAGACCAGGATTATAAAGAAAGAGATTGTACATATTCCCCAAATTACAAAAATTTCCAAATATTACAACACTCGGGTCAGAGTGTCCCATTCATCATTTTCTGTTCCTTTAATAACATAGCCTTGTCAATGCGGAATGACAGGGAGAAGAATCTTGGTGGATTTTTTTTAAGTGAGAGCTTTGAATCTGCCAATCTCAATGCTCCACCTCTAAGGCTTCTCTTTTACAGAGCTAAATATTTTCCCAATCTACCTTAGGGTTAGACTTAGGGGCAGGAGATTGCTAGCCTGCCTGCTTCTTTGATCTGAGGGAAGGGATTCCCAAAGAAGGGCCCACCTCCCCACCTCCCACAATGCTCTACTGGGAGGGAAAGGAACAGCACAGGGTGGCACAGGGTAGAAAGTTCCCTCAAGTGGAGGGAAGGGCCCCTCTCCACCTTGCGTTTTTGGGGGACTTGTGGCCAGAGTCTCCCTCCAGGGAAGGCTCTCACTGTGCTGGGCAGTCTCAGAAAGAAATTTCCCAACTGCCCAATTCCCTCCCAAGGGAGGGGCTGTGCAAGTCCTAACCCCAACCCCCACCCTGGGTCAGTCCCACCCTCAGCCTGACACCAGGGCCAGCTGGCCATCCCCAGCCCTCCCCCGACCCCAGCCTCTGCAATGTGTAAGGGCCACATGACTGCCCTGGCTCCCCCCATCGACCCCTTCCCCCTCCTGCCCAGTTTCCCAGTGGAAGTAAGAAAAGCTTCCTTGAAGGTGCTCATCTGATAGCCACTGGAATACCTCCTTTGCAGAGTAAAAGCAGGGAGGGTTTAAGTGAATGAGCTCAAAACAAAACTATCCAGAATGGATAGGACACATAAAAAGATAGACGGACACTAACAGACCAGACCAGAACCAGCCAGAACCAGATATGGGCAAAAGGTCGACGTCTCAAGTTTGCCTGGAGGATGGGGTACAGATTGTACTTGGGCTACGTCTAGCCCCCCAAGTCCTCCCAGAACAGAACAGAAACCAGATCCATACTCACCTCCAAAACTGAAGGTGCCGAATTCACACAGGGTCGAATGAGGAGCCAGTCAAAGTTGGGAGGCAGGTGCAATCTTTCCCTGCTTGAGACCTGGGGCCCTGGAACTTCCTCAGGGGCTAGCCCCCCTAGGGATCTAGGTGAGCAGATACCTGCCTCCCAAGGCTGAGAGCTCTTCCTGTTTGGGGATCTTTCTGTGGTGAGATGGAACACCACAATATCTCACTGGGGCCTCCAAATGTTGTGCCGAAAGGAGTGAGTTAAGAGACCCCTGAGAGTAAAATTTTGAAATGGATTTTATTTTCCATGGGACTGTTCGGGGTCAGGCCCAAATCGAACAGTCCATTGCCAGTCATCTTGACTTTTGTTTTGCCACTCTTCCCTGATGACTCTGAAAGAGAGAGTCAAGTGACTTTATACAACTCTGCCTCACTTAAATCCAATTTATGAGCAAATCAAAAGATATCACACATACCATTTTACCATCTTTACTGGCAAATGATGAAGCCACAGGTGTGGACACACCAGGAGCTGTAATCACAACCCTGCACACAAGCGGCCTAGGCCATAGGTCATCTTTCCACTGGAAGCAGCAGTGGGATTCAGCAGCTCTGTGTCTGAGCACCCTTTTTTTGTTTTTGTTTTTGCTTTTTGGAGCGGGGAAGACTGGGCAATTGGGGTTAAGTGACTTGCCCAACGTCACACGGCTAGTAAGTGTTAAGTATCTGAGGTGGGATTTGAACTCAGGTCCTGACTCCAGGGCCAATATTCTATTCACTGTGCCACCTAGCTGCCCCTGAGCACCCTTTTCAGAAAAAAAGTCTAATAGTATTTTATTTTCCCCCAGTTACATGTCAAGAAAATTTTAGCATTAATTTTTACAAGATTTTAAGTTCCAAATTTTTCTCTCTCCCTTCCCTCTTCTCTTCTGAAAATGGTAGGCAATTTGATATAGTTTATATATGTGTTATCATGTAAAAATATTTCCATATTAGTCACAGTTGTGAAAGAAGAAATAGATCAAAAGGAAAAAAATATGAAAAAGAATAAAGTCAAAAAATATGCTTCTATCTGCATTCAGAGTCCACCATTTCTTTATCTGGATATGGATAGCATTTTCCTTTGCTGAGTCCTTTGTACTTGTCTTGGATCATTGTGTTGCCAAGAAGAACTGAGTCAATCATAGTTGATAATCATGCAATATTACTCATACTGTGAACAATGTTTTCTTGGTTTGCATCAGTTCATATAAGTCTTTCCAGGATTTTCTGAAATCTTCCTGTTCATTATTTCTTATTGCACATTAGTATTCCATTATATTCATATACAACAGCTTGCTTAGCTATTCCCTAATTGATGGACATCCCCTCAAATTCCAATATTTTGCCACCATGAAAACGGCTAGGCAACCTTTTTTTTCAGGACAGCACTGTTTACCTCCTGGCATGAGGCAGGGGCTAGACAAGGTGCCCTAAAATTGTCTGTTTCATTTAATCTAACCTGTCTCCTTTATGTTCACTAACAGACATGCTTTTCCCCTCCTTTCCCTTCTTTTTTTTTTTTTTGGAGGGGGGATGGAAGGGCAATTGGGGTTAAGTGACTTGCCCAAGGTCACATGGCTAATTTTTGTGTTAAGTGTCTGAGGCCGGATTTGAACTCAGGTCCTCCTGACTCCAGGACCAGTGCTCTATTCACTGTACCACCTAGCCACCCCTCCTCCTTTCCCTTCTGCTCAGAAATAAACTCAAATACTTATACATGTTGAAGCTGCTGCCCCACAGTTGTCACACCAGAACTTTGCTCTTCTCAAATTCTCTTGTTGGGAACATCCAAGTTCCAGCCCCAACTCTCCCTCCTTCCCCCCAACATGCAACTTTGACCAAGCAATTTAGCTCTCTGAGCCTCAGTTTCATTTGCAAAGCAGGAGCAATAACACAGCACTCTCTACTTCACAGTGTTGTTGAATGGAAAGCATTTTGCAAACTGCAAAGTGCTGGATGAGAAGGAATTATTAAAAATCACAATACTATCATCATCATCTTGATCAGTAATGCCCAGAACTCTTAGAATAAGAGAGCAAAGTAGAAATTAGAAGAATTTACTGGTCACACAATGAAAGAATCTCCCAAATAAAAGTCAAAGTCTACCACCTCTGCTGAGAAGAGGAACACAGGTTTCATTGTCATTCCTTGTCATTCAAAGATTGACCATTGCCTTGATCATAGTTCTGATGTCTTTCCATAGTATATTCTTTATAATATTGTCTGTTGTACTTTCTTTTTTGAAATTTAAATTTACCTCAATTTTATTATCAGTTCTGAATTGTATCCCTCCCTTCTCCTTTTCCCCTCTCCATTACAAAGATGAGAAAAAGAAAACCCATTACAAAGTTATGCAAAACAAATTCCTACATTAGCCATATCCATTAATAATAATAATAATAATAAAGAAAAAGAAAATATGTTTCAATTTGTACCCTTAGTCCATCAGATTCCTCTCTGGCAATAGGGAGCATGTTTCATTATGAGTTCCTTGGAATTGTAGTTAGTCATTATGTTAATCATATTTACTAAGTCTTTCAAAGTTCATTATTCTTACAATATTATTGTCATTATATAACTTTTTTCCCTGGTTTTACTCACTTCATTTTGCATCAGTTCATTCAGGACTTCCTATATTTTTCTGAGACCATGCCCTTCATCATTTCATACAGCACAATAGTATTTCATCACATTCATATAACACAACTTGTTCAGCCACTACCCAGTTGATAGACATCTCTCCAGTTTCCAAATCTTTGCCCCACAAAAAGAGATTCTGCCTCACTTTTCATTGACTGCTTCTTGTCTATTTCCTTTGATAAATCTGTTTCCTCTCCTTCCTTTTGTACTTAGTTATCTCCTCATCTTTCTCTACTCTGTCTCCCAGTTCTGTCAATCCTCCCTTGGCTAAAGCCTTCTGCTTGCCCTGCCTGCCTCACTTCTCTCCCCATTGCAGTCTGTCTCCCAAAGCTCAGTTCAGACCATGTTACATGTTACCCCAATTCAGTAAGTTTCAGTGGTTCCCTATTCCCTCCAAACAAATATAAAATCCCCTGTTTGGCTTTTAAATTCCATCAAAACCTAGACCTTTAACTCCCTTTCCAGCCTTCTTATGCTTTACTCCTCTGTATATACCATGATACAGCCACACTGTCCCCCTATCTGTCTCTCACACAAGACACTCCATCTCCTAACTCTGGGCAGTCCTCCCTGCCTGGGATTCCCTCCTTCATTGTTTCCACCTCTTGGCTTCCCTGATTTCCCTTAAGTCAAAGTTAAAATCTCATCTTCTTCAAGAAACCCTTCCAAATTCTCCTTAATCTTAGTGCCATCCTTTTGAGACTACCTCCAATTTTAGCCTGTATAGATGTATTTTAGTTTTACAGAATTGTTTGCTTGTTGTCTTCCCCATCAGATTCTGAACAGGGATTATGTGTTTCCCTTTTTTTTTAATCTCCACAGTGCTTGGCACATAGTAGATGCTTAATTATTTTACTATTTTTATTGGAAGCAATTAATGGCTTGCCCTGGGTCACACAGCTAATAATTATCTGAGGCCAAATTTGAACTCAGATCCTCCTCACTCCAAGGCCAGTGCTCTATCCATTGTACCATCTAGCTGCCCCTTAATAACTTCTTGATACTTTGATTATCTTACAAATGAAGGAACAGAGGCTCAGAGAGGTTAAGCAACCTGCCCATGGCCACACAGCTAATAAGTGATAGAGATGGGATTTAAAAGCAGGTCTGCCCTGACTTCAAGTCCAGCGTGTGTGTGTCACCACTGTACTAGACCTCTTCTATCTTGTGTCATGAACCCAAATGGGGTTTTCTTGGCAAAGATACTGTAATGGAAATGCAGATTTAAAGATCTTCCCTGCCCCTAGCTTAAGTGCACCTGGAGCTTGTGGTGGGAGGCTTGTTTTTCAGGGAAGCCCACACCTTGATACTTTGTGATTGGGCAGTGGGTCCAGAAGGTTGTTACATTCTCTGAGCCAGGAGAAGGCTATATAAGCCCTGAGGAGAGGCTGTACTTTGGGGCTCACTTTGAGAAGTGTTGTGTGATTTGACCAGATGAGACTGTGGGAAGCCGTTGTTGAGAGCCCCCCGGCTTTGAAAACCCAGATGTTGATGCTTCCCTCTCTGGTAACTGTGATTTGGTATTGATATAATGGTAGGACAGTTTGGAAGCCTGTCTGTTTGATCTGTAAGTTCTATAACTCTGAAGTTTGGGTGCTGACCTTTTTCCCCTGAACTAGGTAATGTGTGTTTGTTTGATTAAAGTAAGCTTGTTAACCCATTTTGAGTTGCTTTCCTTTTGAAAAGCAGATCTAAGAACCTGTGTTGGCAGTCACCCTGGGGATATTGGGGTGCTTGCTGCTACAGATACTGGCCTGGTTTATCATTTCCTTCTCCAGCTCATTTTACAGATGAGGAAACTAAAGCAAACAGGGTTAAGTGACTTGGCCACGGTCACACAGCTTGTAAGTGTCCTAGGTCAGATTTTATTCAGGTCTTCCAGACTGTAGGTCTGGTGCTCTACCCACTGCACCCACTTAGCTGTCCACCTTCTCCCTTTGACCAGAAGATAACCTTGTGAACATTCCCAATTTAGCTTAGGCTGGCTCTTATTTTCCCTGGTGAATGCTCAAAACCTTTCCAGCTTAGTAGAACCTCCCTGAGTCTATGTACCCTACTGGCATAATCAGAATCCCAAATGTGTGCTCCTCTCCCCTCCCCTCCTCTCCTCATTTGCCCTAGTTTTTCATCGACAAGGCTCATTTGAAGAATGACTGTTTCCCTTTTATAGAGCCTAACTGTTGCCACTGCAGGTTGTCAAGGAGCAGTAGTGGCCCTGAGTCAGCTATTGTACCACAGGCTGACACAGGTTGGGGTGAAGATCCCATTTGCAAGGCAGGGGTGGTAGGGTAGTA
Organism: Gymnobelideus leadbeateri; assembly: GCA_011680675.1. Lineage (NCBI taxonomy): Eukaryota > Metazoa > Chordata > Mammalia > Diprotodontia > Petauridae > Gymnobelideus > Gymnobelideus leadbeateri. Next base: position 141,555 of record WOXC01012141.1, on the reverse strand, counting down.
TGAAGTTGCTTAATTTAGTGGAAAATCAAGCTGGAGTTGCCAGAACAGGAGGGTAATTTGCAGTGTAATATACTTTTGACAATGAGGCTTGGGAAATGTAGTTATGACTTCTGCTGATGATGATTAGTGAATGGGGACTGGTGAGGAAGGGCGGGGTATAGGAAGGATGAAAAGACCTCAAGTCAGAGAAGAGAATTGCAGGGAAATCAGGAATAGAAAGGAGGTAGAAACTAGAAAGACAGCAGCAGACAGAGTGTGGGGGCTAGAATCAGGGAAGACTTATCTTAGTGAGTTCAAATCCAGCCTCAGACACTCACTTGCTGTGTGACCTTGGGCAAGTCACTTAACCTGTTTGCCTCAGTTTCCTTATCTGTAAAATGACTTGGAGAAGGAAATGGAAAACCACTCTAGGATCTTGCTCAAGAAAACCCCAAATGGGATCACAAAGTATAGGAGATGACCGAACAACAATAAAAGAAGCTAGGGAAATAGGAACAGCTGAGGAAAAAAGTTCCCCAGGCTTTTTACCTCTTGTACATGGCGATCCCCTTACCTATGGACTAACTAGACTAAAGGTTAGGGCTCTGTTTCACCCCTTCTGGACTCCATCACTGACTTAGTCAAGCCAACATTGATCTACAGCTCTTTGAGTCTCTAACTAGACTTTCCCTGTGAGAACCATTCAAAAGTACTTCCAATCAGGAATGATAAAAGCTTCCTTCTACATATCACTTAAACAGCTTACAAAGCACTTTCCTTACAACTTGGTGAAGTAAATAGTGAGTATCAATACTCCCATTTTACAGATTAGGACATTGAGACTTAGAAAGATTAAGGCATTTGCTCAAGGCCAAAATGCTAGTAAGTAGGAAGTCCTGTACTGAAGCAGCTAGGTGGTGCCTAGTAAATGAGTACTGAGACTGGAGTCAGGAAGACCTGAGTTCAAATCTTACTTCAGATGCTAGGTGTGTGACCTTGGGCAAATCACTTAACCTCAGTTTCCTCAGTTGTAAAACTGGAGATAGCAATAGCACATACCCTTTAGGGTTGTTGTAAGAATCAAATAAAATATTTGTAAAGTTCTTTACAGATGAGGAAACTGAGGCAAACAGGGTTAAATGACTTCCCCAGGGTCACACAGCTAGTAAGTGTCCGAGGTCATATTTGAACTCAGATCTTCCTGACTCTAGTCTGTTTTCCTAGCACATAGTAAGTAATTATATAAATGCCAGATATTATTGCTTGATCCCAAGTCTACTAGTCCAGCCCAGGACTAGGGCATATTGGAAGACAGTTTTCCTAGACAAGCAAAGGATCATTCAAAAAACTGCAAAACATAACCAGAATGGATGCAGCTGTGAATTATAGGTATAAGCCAGGAAACTCTAAACTTATTTTGGATACCAATTATCAAGCTATTTACCCTTGCGGTGGTTTCCAGGGAAACCGCCATCTCTGCCATTGCTTCATAAGAACACAGGTGGAATGCAGGATGCTCTGCAATGTAATTGTTTTAGGCCAAGGTTTAGAAAGAGCCTGGCCATTTGAGTAAAAGCTAGACAGGTGGCAAACCCATAAAGAAGTAACAGATGCTTTTGAATAGAATTTTTCTATAAGAATGGGAAACATGGCTGTAATGGAAGGAATACGGGATTTGGAGCTAAGATTCCTGGTTATAACACCCTCTAGCTAGGTGATCTTGGGCAAGTCACTTGTTGTCTATGAACCTGTTCCCTCATCTGTCAAATGAAGATAGTACTTTTACTTCCTCCTTCAAAGAATCAAGGAAAAATATTTTTATACTTTAAAATGTTGTCACATATAACATTATTATTCCTTCTTATTAACTAAGAACTATAGTCAACCCTCAATTATGTGTGGGGACTCCATGGCAAAATTTTAATTCCAGCTTGCCTTCTCTAAACCACTTCCCTAAATAGTCAACTGCGTTTAATATTCATTAGTGAAATGGTAACCAGATTTGCTAGTTGTCCAATCATTTTTTCAGTCGTGTCCGAATCTTCATGACCCTATTTGTGGTTTTCTTGGCAAAGATCCTGGAGTGGTTTGCTATTTCTTTCTCCAGCTCATTTTACAGATGAGGAAACTGAGGCAAACAGGGTTAAGTGACTTGGCCAGGGTAACACAGCTAGGAAGTGTCTGAGACTGGATTTGAACTCAGGAAGATGAGTCTTCCTAATCCCAAATCCAGTAGGGATCCAGTGTACCACCTAACTGCCTAAAACAGATACTATTACATTATAAAACTAAATCAATATATAGGTTACAGGGAATCTTTACATATGGTTTAGTGGTTTCTGTTTCTTTTTTGATTTGATACCAGTGGTCTAGAAAACTACATTTAGAGTCAAGAGACCTAGGTACCAGTTGTGCCTTATAACCCTGGGCAAGTCACTTTTCTCCAATGGTCTCATTTCTTCAATCTGTCAAAACAGTGGGCTAGACTTGATGGTCTCCAAGGTTCCTTCTCATTCTAAAATTCTAGGATCCTAGGAAATCGAGGACAAGAAAATGAGGAATCTCTCTTTGCTAGAACAATTTCCAACATCATGCTTATCCAATTTTTAAATTGACACACTTTGGAATCTTGCCTTTTGAGAACTATGTCACCCCCTAATGTGGCCATTTTCACTTGTAGGAAGTCAATACCCAACAATCGTTTCTTCAGTGTTTCCCTGGCTCCATAACCAAGACCTCTTTCACCTTTAAACCTGTCAACTATTCACATATGGCTTGGTCTCATAATTGCATCATTCTTTGTATCCAACTCTGAAAATAACCCCATGCCCATAGACATGTCCTTGGGCCTCCTAGAAATTGCTTAGTGGGCTTGTGACTCCCATGGGAGTTTCTATTTTTGTTTTGCTGGGGATAGCCTGTGTATTTGCTGTTAGGCAGGTCTATTCCCAGAGCCTAGTGATATCATTTAACTCAAAAAAGTATTAAGTACTCTCTATGCCCATGGCATGCAAGGCCCTCTGCTAAGTGCTGAGGACAGAAAGGCAGAACTGACAAACTTTCCTTACCTGGAAATTTATGTTCAAAGGGGAGGGAAAGACATTATATAGAATGGTTTTCATGTCTAATAGTATAGCTGCTGGGGTGGGGGCAGAGGACAGGGGGCAGGGAAAGAAGACAGTTGGAAAGACCAGGGCATGACCCGAATAGCTATATTCATACAATCTGAGTCAGCCAGTAGCTCAATGGATAAAGCACTGAGCCTGGAGCCAGGAAGATCTGAGTTCAAATTTGACCTCATACATTTACTAGCAATCCTGGGCAAATCATTCAACCTGTTTGCCTTAGTTTCCTCAATAGTAAAATGGGGATAATAGGAGCACCTACCTCACAGAGTTGTGAAGATCAAGTGACGTAACTAAAAAAAAAAAAAGCACTTAGCATAGTGCCTGGTACATAGTAGGTGACATATAAATGTTTATTCCCTTTCTTTCCCCCTTTCATTCTATAATTATTTGCAGGCTCCCTTCTCAAAATTAACTCCCATTTGTAGGAAATTTTTTTGAAAAAAAAGTTTCATTCTTTTATTAGTTCATTACTTACGCCTGTTTTTAACCTTATGCTCTCCCTCACTCTTTGAAGGATAATTAAGTTCAAACAGACAGTTAAGTGGAGCAGTGGGCAGAGTGTAGAGCCCAGAGTAAGGAAGGCTCCTCTTCCTGAGTTCAAACCCAAATTCAAGACAGTTCCTAGCTATGTGACCCTGGGCAAGTCACTTAGCCATGTTTGTCTCAGTTTCCACATGTATAAAATGAGTTAAAGGAGGGAATGGCAAACCACTCCGGTATCTCTGCCAAGAAAACCCCATATAAGGTCACAAAGGGTTGGAAACAACTGAATGACTGAGCAATAAGGTCCCTTGGATGTTATCTGTCCCAACTCTCTCATTTTATAGATGAGGAACTCGTGCTCAGAGGTGATGATGTGATTTGCCTAAAGGTTTCACAGGCAACCAGCAGTAAGGTTACTTTCTGTTCTTAGTCTTCTTGACTCTAAAAACTTTTCTGCATCATCTCAAGTGCTCTTCCATTCTGCATTTTATAGACATCTCACTCCAGCCAGTTTATGTGTTATTCATCCTTTAAAAATGACAGTGTGCATTGATGGAAGGAATAAGGGGCTGCAGAATCTATAAACTTCAATTCTAGATTCAGTTCTGTTGCAAACTAGCCTGGATCTCTTTGAAATAGGGACCATGGGCAAAAACTGCTTGGAAAACTGGAAAATAGTATGGTAGAAACTATGTATAAACCAACTCCATACACCATACACAAAGTGAGTACATGATGTAAACATAAAGTTAGGAGAGCAAGGAATAGTCAGATCTATGGAGAAGGGAGAAATTTATGACCAAACAATAGAGAGGATTACTAGATGCAAATGGATAATTTTGATCATATTAAATTTAAATGGTTTTGCACAAACTAAACTAATGCAACTAAGATTAGAAGGAAAGCAGAAAACAGAAAATTTTTAGCCAGTGTTTCTGATAAAGGCCTCATTTCTCTCTCTCTGTCTCTCTCTCTCTCTCTCTCTCTGTCTCTCTTTCCATATATATATATATATGTATGCATGTATAGTGAGTCATTTCTCAACTATATAACTGATTCAAATTTATAAGAATACAAATTCTCCAATTGATAAATGGTCAAAGGATATGAATAGACAGTTTTCAGATGAAGAAATCAGAGCTATTTATAAGCATATAAAATGTTCTAAATAACTATTGGAGAAATGCAAATTGAAACAACTCTGAAGTTTTTTTATTAGACTGACTAAAATGACAAAAAAGGAAAATGACAAATTTTGGAGGGGATTTGGGAAAATTGGGATGCTAATGCACTGTTGGTAGAGTTGTGAACTGATCCAACCATTCTGAAGAGCAATCTGGAACTATGCCCAAAAGGCTATATATTCAGCATACCCTTTAATTCAGAAATACCACTGCTAAGTCTATATCTCAGAGGAATAAAAAGGGTGGGGGAAGCACCTCCTGTACAAAAATATTCATAGCAGCTTTATTTGTAGTGGCAAAGAATTGAAAATTGAGGGGATGCCCATCAGTTGGGGAAAGACTGAAAATTAAGTTGTGGTACATGATTATAATGGAATACTGTTGTGCTATAAGAAATGATGATTAGGATGGTTTCAGAAAAATCTGGAAAGACTTATACATTATACTAATGCAAAGTGAAGTGAGCAAAACCTCAACATTGTACGTAGTAAAAGCAATATTGTACGATGATCTACTGTAACAGCTATTCTCAAAAATACAATAATTCAAGAAAATGTCAGAGGACTTAGGATGAACATAATACTATCAACCCCCAAATAAAGAACTGACAGGAGTCTGAATGCAGACTGAAACATACTATTTTTGATCTTTTTTGTAGTGATTTTATTTCCTTTGGGTTTTTACAACATGATTACTATGGTAATATGTTTTGCATGATTGAAAATGTATAACCTACATCAAATTGCTTACTGTCTCAGGGGAGGGAGGGAGAAAATTTGGAACACCAAAAATTTTTAAATGAATGCTAAAAATTGTCTTTACATGTAACTGGGGGAAAATTAAAAAAAAAATTAAGACAGACTGTGAGAAGGGGCATGACTTGGAAATCTAGTCCTGCCTCTGCCGCATTGTAGCTGTCAATCTGAGTGTTACTTAATTTTCTTGACTTTTTAAATCATTTTTAAAATGGGGGGAATGGAATAAATCATCTAAGGTCCATTTCGGCTTTTGTATTTTAGGATTCTGTTAAGTGACTTTAACTCTGGACTGGTGTAATGTGTAATGCCAATGACTTTATGGATACTAAAATGATTTGAGAGCACATTCAAAATTACTACAAATCCGGTCTGTTCACTGAAGACTTGTAATAGTTTGGGATGGAGGATAGAGACAAACAAAATCCTTTACAGATGAACCTTGCTGCTTTCAAATTGAACAATGTTGCCATTGGGTTTTATGCACTGAATTCTATCTTTGTGTGAAGATAAGCATTGTTAAAATGGTGAAAGAATTTTTAAATTAAATGTAAAAATGAAAAGGCATTTATTTTTTTTTCTTTTAATGTGTCAAGTCACAGTTCAATGAAATACTATTACTTTTCTGCAATACAAAGCCACCTTGCTAGCAAAACACCTTTGAAAAAACAAGGCACATTATTAGATAAAGCAATTCAAATAGCAGGTTAGTTAATACAAGAAATTTGTGATTTTGTATTATAAAAAGAAATAAAGCATACAGTTACACAGGATTGAAAAAATTTCTGGCAATATGAAAAAGGAACCATTTACCAACATTAAGAACATATCCTGCCATAGATTTGATGCCTCAAACTTTTTTGACTTGAATTTAAAAACTCGATTGTTGAATCATTACTTTGATTTCTTAGCTTCATTCCTTACTGCCACTGATAATAACAAAAGGAATTCTTTTCACTATCCCATTACTCAAAATTTCAAAAGCAGGTAAGTGATCAGATTATGAAGTACAATACATTTAAAGTGGAATATTTTTGCAGGAGGGCCACTAATAGTCTAGATTCAGAAAGTTCAAGTGTTGGTTAATCTTGCCTTCTAGTGGAGGACTATACCTCTAATAAGTGCATTCAGGAAGGCTACATATAAACTTTTCAATGATAAAAACAAAGATCTTCAGGTATGCTGAGAAAGTGCTTTAGATCTGCATTTTTTTTCATCATCATGCCAACTGCATTCAGCTTGTGAAAAGATTTTGAGACAGATTAGGATAGAATTAGATTTAGTAATTTTGACTGTCATTTTCATGAACCATCCCCTAAGAGGTAGACCATATTTAATGCCAATAATTAAAATAATCCTGGCTTTTCCCCAGTTTCTTCTGTCAGGAATTCATAAGACAATAATGGTCACCTTGTTCAGTGTTTCTGTGCTCAAACTATACTGGGGACTTAAAGTGTCCAAAATTTCACCTGATGACTCCTCCTCCCAAAACCTAAGAGCTCAAAGAATAGGAACTATGAGTAAAAGGAAGGAGTAAGGAAAAATAGTAGTCAATTAAATTTAGAGATTTTTAAGAAGGGCCTCTGCTATCAAGAGTTTTGTGGACTGGTAAAAATTTGCTAAACTCTAGGTGCTGGTCCATGACCCAGTGATTGGGAAACACCCTAGAAAAGGCCATTATCACTCTGGAATGGAATCTTTGCCCTATTCAGTCCTCGAACTTTTTCTCTGCCCTTCCTGCTATCAAAAGGAATGCAGAATTTGCAATTCTTTTCTCTCTTGATTTGGTTACCAGCAGTCAAAAACATATGTTGAAAAAAAATCCTCTTGAGTCTCAAGTAGCATATTCATGAAATCTCCCTGTACATTCCTAAGTTTTATAAAGCATTTTAAAGAAATGCCATAAGGGAAATGTGTCTTAAAAAAATCTTAAGATACCATTATATTTTTCTCTTTTGAAATGTAAAGGCTAAAATGATCAACATTGTAAAAATTTTCTCTCCATGAAGAGTAAATGTGGCGTATTGAGTTGGAAGAAGGGGAAAGTACACAGAAGGAAGACCTTCCAATCCTAGTTTGAAGAGGAAAGGCTGTTTTTAGGTTTGCAATCAGGTTGAGTCTCATTCAATTTCATGATGTAAATAATTTTACTTTGGTTTCTTAGGAGAGAAATAATATTATCAAGAGGAACTATTTTTCCTCCTGTTTAAAAGTATTTGAATCCAAGCTGTGGTTACTTATGAAAAAGTTCCCCACCCCACTCTCAGATTCCAGAAGACTTTACTTTTTTGTCCTATTCACTTCATGGTGAATCTGGCAAGTCTCTACCACAGGGCTTCTTTCCAGAAGCAAAAAAAAAAAATCTCCAAATGAAAATAGATGTTCAAAATAATAGTAGCTTCTGGACTAAATAATGTCCTCAAGGGAAGGAACCATATCTTACTAAGATTATGTAAACTTTATGGCACCCAAAGCAGTGAGTTGTTCAAAATATGTCTGATAAAACTGATTACCAGTTACAAAGTATCTTATGCTTCAATTCTTAGTAAATATGGACTAAGGAGAAACAGGAAAAGAATAAGACATGTACATATACTAGTATATTATAAGTATTTCATACTCCTTTTTGATGACAGTATTTACAAAGGAAACGAACGTCACAAGATACTGCAATTTCTCCAATGGAAAAAAAAATTATTCAACAATATAAATGTTAAATGCTGGGGACTGCTATTACCTTTGACTAGGAACAGAAACTTGTCCTCCTATCAGATTATCTGTGTTCATTAGTTTTTGTTCAAGGCACTTGTGGTTACACATAACACTATAACCCTGGTCTTGGGCTCTAAGTCTTTTTCTGGGGAAAACAAGGCTTTAGAACCAGCCTTGCTTCCTCAAATTCTAGCCCTGGGGTAATTAAGAGGTTCCAAACATGTTAGCTCTCCTTATCACAGAATGTATTCCCAATAGGGCTAGGTCTATCCTTTGTTTACCCTAATGGTATCTGAACATATCACTATATTTAAATTACCATGCTATTATGATTTTATAACAGTACTTTTTGCCTAAAATAGAATAGCACTGAGATGGTTCAGAGGATTTGAACCCTGGTTTTCATGGCTATTTTTGACTACACATATTAAATAAAAAGTCACTAATTTGGCCTAATTGGGTAGAAGGGCCATCTAATGTAAACTTAACATTTCAAAAATAGTTTTATTGCTTAAGCATATATAACAGCAAAAAGCAGTGCTACTCAATATTTTAAAATAGGTGTCAACTTGTGATTAGTGCATTTTTGTAAAAAAAAAAAGTGCTTTAAAAAAACATGTTTCCTTAAAGTAGGTCAAACCTTGCATTGCCTCACAATTTGCTTAGGAATTCCTCTTTTCTTAGATTAAACAAAAGTAAATAAACTTCAGCCCAACTCTACCTTAATGACCACAAATTCCAAATTAATGAGGTCTTACTCCTTCCCCAAAGCAGCATTCCAACTGTTAAGCAAATCCTACTTCCCAGTAACTTTCATTATTACTACATCAGAAAAGGGAAAAAAATCCTTTAGAAGTACACCAAATTGAAAATAGATGACAAAAGTTAAGATATACCAATTCTGTGATACAGCAGACAACAGAGTGTAGAAACAGCATTTATTTTCTGGGCTTCGTTGTATCACTATGGCCTTTGTCCCACTTCTATCCCCCAACTTCAAATCCCCTCTTCTCTTACCCATGAATTCACAATATCCAGCAGGGCTGGGGTATACAACGTGACATTCCCCTAATGGGTAGGAGCTGTTATTTAATTATGGATGTACTGCAACCAAAATTTGGCAATATACGAGCAATTCTGAGTTTGAAATTCTGTAGAAAAATTATTAAGAATAAATGATGCCTCTATATTATGTGGTACTCATAAAATTAAGTATAAGCTATTAGACTTACTTCCTCTACTAGAGTGTAGGCAGGGCTGTCAGTGTGACTCCAAAAACCAGGAAGACAAGATTAATATTACATATTTGACTACCTCCATAACAGAGGTTAAATTGAGGGCAAGGAACATGCTCAGAATTGGTTCAGAGAGGTTGTGAGAATTAGACTTTGCAGAGTATGCTTAAGAACATACAAACTAACATTTTCAAAAACGCATTCTAAACATCTGAAATAATCCAGTAAATTTCACACAAAAGTTTTAACTTTATAACAACAACTCTATAGATTAGAGAAAACTTATTTTAACATAAAAATGTGTAGTTTTTTTGGTAAAAAAAAACCCACCAAAAATAATAGACTTAAAATTATAGCTCAACTATAACAACACAACTATAGAAATCAAAGAGATAGAAACTCATTTCACCATAGAGTGAACTCTAGATATTATTGAAGAACTGATTATTTGGACCTTGGGCTTCACTTCCTTTGTATCCTCCCCAGCCTTTTGGTTGCTTTGCCTTCTGGATATATTAGTGAAGCGCTAATATATCTTCTAGAAGGAAGAACAATGAAAAGCAGGTCAAACTATCATCTATTAATTCGTGTAAAGTCTGGTGTGAGAGAAGATCAAAACTAGTAACCCCAAAACATCATTTTTCAGTCATCAGTTGATTCCATTTACCAAAGATATTATAAACTGGTTGTATAAGTCATGTATACAGAGAGGACTCCCAAATTCATACAGAGCCATATCACTTTGGTTCAAACCTACTTTGTCACAGATCTGTATTATAAACAGGAAAATCAGTTTTTTGCTTGTGCCCATTCATACCTGAAAAAATTTACATGAGTGGTCTCACTTCCCTAGGTGGGAAGATGTGCTTTCATGTAAAATACTATAGCTGTATTAACCATCAAAAAGCATATACAGGAATCTGTGTGATTTTTGGCCATACGGTAATTAGGAAATAAGAAGAGTCTGAACTAAGGGAAAAGAACTTGGTCCCCATTAATTTCATTATCTTAATTATTACTGAATATTCTATTTCAATGGGATAAAGGCCATAGTACGATTCAAAGGTCCAAAAAATAAATGCTTTGGGCACTGCAGCTAACCAAGGACCTATTTCTAAATGCTTTTAGACTGTTTAGACAGATCCTTAATTTTGGGCATTTACCTGGCAGTTCATTCTGGTTCACTACATAAATTCTTTCTTCATTCTTCTGTCCCACTTGTGTTACCTTAAGCAATACTCTATACCAAAGCACATTACATCTGTAATGCTCTTCAGTAAACTTTCCAATACAAAAAAATACATATAATAATGATATTATTTGGTATATTATTGCCAACTAAAATGAGAAGCAGTCTGGTTAGTGGAAGAAACACTGGATTGGGAGTTAGAAGAGCCAGGTTCTAGGCCCTGGCTCTGTGATGTAAGTTGCTTAATGCCCAACTGGGAATAATATTGATTCCTGCTTCTCTACAGGGCTGTGGGGAGAACTAAATGTCATCGAGTGCTACATAAATGTATAGCATTATTACTCCACAACATATGTGCACTAAACATACAACCCCAAGACTGTAATGTTTACCTTGGTTTTCCTTTAAAAAAATAAAGCTAATGTAAGAGTCCAACACGGGATATAAATAAGACAAGATAGTTTTAATTTGGCATCATAAAGGTTTCAACTTGTCTCCATCAATTTTGCCTTCTCATTTTACTTGAGACAAAAATATTCCTGCAAAATTTCATATACTCTGGTCTTTCCATATTGGAAACCAGCGTGCTTCCTCTCAAGGAGCAAAGTAATTTATCTACTAGGAATCTTTCCTGTTTAAAAAGGGAAGGGGGAAAAATGGAAGGCAGTTAGGAACTTAGATTATGATTAGGAATTTATTTGCTTTACTAGCACTGTTAAAAAGCACATCATAAGATTCCTTGCATAGCATACATAAATAAGGCTACAGGCTGTGGGAGCACCGAATCTGGGAGAAGCTGCCCTGTATCCTTGTCAAGCTGAAGGCACTATAGACACAGCCACAACAAAGAGGTAGAGTAAGATGAATTGAGGATAACAGCAGCAATCTAACAAGGAAGCAAGAGTGGAGGTTCTCAAAGCCTAGGAATAAATTAGAATCTTCAAACTTTTACCATAGTTTGAAGGTCCCAAAGGACTCCAGGGGTGATAGGTCCCATAATATCATGTGAGAATCTATATGAACAGATCTTTCATGTAGGTGGAATGATCCCAGGGTTGTGGTACAATGGGGTGGGACACCAAGATGACTTATATTTATAATACTGGGTTTTCCCTTCCATTTCCAGCCCAACATCTCCCCCAAGAATGATAACAGCCATAGTTTATCCTAGACATGGCATCTCAGAATAAACCACAAGCCATTTCCCACATACAAAAAAGAAGCAGGCTACTGATCACAATGTCTTTATAACAGATCTGAAATGGCAGTTCTGTGCAAACTATATATTCAAAGAATCCATATGTGGAATGAGATTCATTCCTGCTGAATAACTTGGCACAACACAAGGTGTGTCCAGATCGTGTCGAGTTGAGCCATGAGCACACAAGATGAAAACGAGGTGATGGTTCCCAAATTCCCCAAATCTCTTATTGCTTTTTCAACACCTTCAAGTTACAGCATTGACTTTTAACGTTTTCATCCAAGAAGAACTTTCTGCATCCTGTGGGCAGCAACACTTGCCTCGTCTTCTGAGTCAGACTCACTCTGGGACGTGGAGCTGTGAGAAGCCGAGCTGCACGGGGAGGAGCACTCTGGAGAGCACAGGTAGTGCATCAGCGGCAGCCGGTACTTCCCACAGAAGTCCACAAATTTGATTTGTCTAACGCAGCAATCAAAGTAAACACCTGCGGGGAGGAAGACAAGGCAATCATTAAGTGAAGCATGGCTTACTTGGAAGAATGTCCCCTGTGGTCCAGGAGCCTGCTTCTGCTGTGAAACATGAGCACAAGAAACACTTTTTTCTCCCATCAATACCAGGTATTTCCTGGTCAGCATCCAGTTATATGTTAGACCAAACTTTTAATAAGTGGATACCATGCACAGAATCCTGGACTAGGATATAGAGACACAAACTTTGAGCTGTTCCTCCTCTATGGATGATGGCAACAGCTAGCATTGATATAGCATTTTAAGGTTTGCAAAATGCTTTTTATGTGTTACCTGACCTGACCTTCACAACCACCATGTGAGGCTGGTGCAGTCCAATATATCTCTTGTTGCTACCAAAAACTCAAAGACAAAAATATTATAGATAAATAAGTTTTGCTCTTTTACTTTAGTGCTTCTTATGCTATTACAGAAAACAGTCACAGTATAATGGAAGATGTGAAGAAGTTACTAAACTCAGAAAAAAGGAATAATGATAGGGAGGGTTTTTTTTTTTTTTTTGGAGGGCAGTTGAGCTGAGGTCACACGGCTAGTTTTTGTGTTAAGTGTCGGAGGCCAGATTTGAACTCTGGTCCTTCTGACTCCAGGGCTGGTGCTCTAATCACTGTACCACCTAGCTGCCCCAGATAGGGAGTGTTCTAGACATGAATGGATTCAAAAAGAGATTTGGGATTTTAAGCAAATAAGGGCACCAAAAAACCCAAATTGAGATGGTTCTTGTCCTGGAAAAGCCAGCGTTTCCTACTTCTTTTTATTCCAGCCTCATGTTTTTCTGGTGTTTTGGAGATGAACTGCCCTGCAGAATGACCACAGGATAGATGGACAACCTAAGTGCTATACTTGTACTCATAAAATGTTAAAAGGCAGAGGAAGGCCTCTGGAGCAATCCACTACAGAAGATTTTGGGAGTATGTGGAGAAAAATCAAACAGGATGAAAAGATATGGAATAGATTATGGCACCACTGAAGAGAGTACCCATACTGATGATGAACTCATATTCACCTGAGTACTGATGATGTATGACACCTACAATTTAAAAACAAAATATTCTCTGCAGCAGCTTAGATTCTTCAGACATAGTGATAAATTCAACAGAAAGAAGCAGTATGTTAAAGATATGATTACAAACATGACAAATGAGCCAACAAAATGAATGAACAAAACAAAGCCTTCTAAAGTGTGCTGCATATTCTGGGTGGACAAAAGTATGAAACTACTTTTATTTCTCTTAGGTTCAATTCATTTCAATTTATTTTTTATTAAATGATTATTACATGTTAAAATGCTATTCTAGGTGGTGCATGACCTAAGAATATATCTAGTATTTATTAAAATAAATGTATTCTAGAAAATGTAATTGCCTTCCTTTTTGTAACTCCTAGTTCAGAAGCCAATAAGTGAAGAATAAAAATGTCCAAGAATAGTACTAATTGCTGTTCTCAACAAACCCTCTCTAGTTGTAGGTAGATACATCTTCATCTTTAATGCATTCTTGTTCCTGGAATAAATGAGGACACAAAATGTACTAAAGAGGCTTTTTAAAGGAAATCCCTTAAGGTAGAAAAGAGGGCTTAAGTGTTGTCTTGTAGGGGGAACAAAAGGGACAGAATATATTTAGGATTTTAAGCAGGCAACTTTTTGGTGGTATCTTGCATATTTCTTTGCTGTTTCAAAGAAAGAGATATTAATATTAGTAAGGCTCAAGTGATAGCTATTTTTTCAGGGGCACAATGTATAAGAAAGTGCATGTGTGTGTGTGTGTCTTACAGGTGCCTAACTGTACTTTTTGAGTGGTGTCTATAATTTTTTCCAATGGTTGTTTTCATGGCAGAAGCAAAAGGAAATGGGATTTCCTGATGAGGCTTAACAGGTTCTAATTACTAAGTATCTTCTGATAATTATGCACATAAACAATTTACTTTAATACATATGATATTAAACAGTATAAAGTACAAACGTTAATAGTTGAAAACAACTAACCAAAACTTCCAATTAACTGTAAACTTTTAACTATTTAAGAAAGATAAGGGTTTTATAACAATAAGCAGGACTAAACAAAAAACATAAAGGTTTTTATAATATATCCTGCAGTCAATCAGTAGATATTCTAGCCAATCTCCTATACCAACAGTTCTTAAATCTCTTGTGCCATGGATCCCTTTGACAGTCTGATGAAGTCTAGGAAGCCCTTCTTAGGATCACATTTTAAAATGGATGTAATACATAAGATTACAAAGAAAACTAACTACACTGCAATGAAATTAGCGAACTATTAAAATAAAGGCAAGTTCATAAAGGCCAAGTTAAGAAGAACCTCTATTTTCTACCTTCTATGGGACTTTTACATGGTACCAAATGCCATCTGAATGCTGTTGGCTCGCACATATTCCAAGCAGTCAAAATAAAATAATGAAATTATTAAGCTACAGCTACTTAATAATACAGTTACTTAATAATAAATACTTAAGCTATAGTTAAGCTTTAAAATACATTAAGGAATAGAATACATTCTTTCAGAACATAGACACAACCTTGCTTGCTGGAAAGATGAGCATGGAAATAAAAAATCATCTTTCTAGCAGATAGGAAAGATACTTTCATCAACTAGAGTGTGCTCTGGGCACTAAATACAAGGGCAAATGAATAATGAGTTACAAGTAGGAAATATGAATAAACTTACCTCCACACTTTGGGTTTGGGCAGTTGCTGGCTAAATCCAAGTATCGAACAAGGTTTCCAGGAAGGTCACAAGGAGTGTAGGGAATATTTCGGGTTTTAATGGTCCGACCAGCTAATTCCAGGAGAGTTGGAGGATTATAGGTTAAATCTCTAACAAAACGAACCACTAAGGGATTACCTCGCAAACTCAACTCCTGCAAATGAACGAGGCTAAGGATCTCCCGAGGCAGGTATGTCAAGAGATTATTGTGGAGGCTAAGGGAACGAAGGGAATTCAACCTAGAATGAATAAAACATCAAATTATTGATAGAAAAATATATTAGCAAGAAATATTTGATAGGTAAAGAATAAGTAACACAGTTGTTTTATATTTTTAAAAATCTTTAATATGTGCACATCAATTTTGTCCCACTTTTAAGAATATGAAAGATAAGACCAATGTTGTTAGGAATAAGATACTGGTGGAACAGGGAAGTGTGAGTTAACCACAACGCTCAAAAAACACAGCAATAAAGTTGTGGTGCAGACCTGAGAAAACATAGGTTAACTTTTGTCAAAGGTGGATTGATCTAAGAACAAGTCAGATCAGGCCTTTTGGGCAAGAAGAACATAGAAGTTATGTTTGGTGAGGGCCTCCTGGCCCAGTGCTTCTGTCCTTACTACCAGCAGTTGTTTTAATTTGTGTTTTACCTCCCTGTGTTGCTGCTTACCTGCCTTGAGAACTGCTTCTACCTGAGGTATTAGATTGTGATCTCAATAAAATGACTTTTTAGGAGCTATTAGACTCTGACTGATCCATTGACTAATTGTGTAAAAGTGACCTGGACAGAGAGAACTGTGAAAGCTTAAGGGTGTGTTATGAGGGACCATGGGAAAATGTGTGCCTATAGTTCCTCTGTGCAGTCCAAAAAAAAAAAAAGCTGAAGCACAGTAAGATAGTAAATACTATGACAGAAAACAGGTTTGTTTGTTTTTTTTAAAGAAATTGGGGTTAAGTAACTTGCTCAAGGTTACACGGCTAGTCATTTGATTTATGCGTGGGTGCTCATTTTCTGAGGCCGGATCTGATCTTGGGTCATCCCAACTCCGAGGCCGGCGCTCTTACTCACTGCGCCACCTAGCCGCCCCTTTAGGGCAATTGGGGTTAAGTAACTTGCCCAAGGTTACACATCTAGGTTTTTGTTTGTGCGGATTAAGTGTCAGAGGCCGGATTTGAACTCAGGTCCTTCTGATTCCAGGGCCGGCGCTCTATTCACTGCGCCACCTAGCCGCCCCTAGAAAACAGGTTTTTACCAAACTAAATTTACGTCCTAGATGTCTACAAAAGGAAAAACAGATATAATACAACACATCATATTTCACACCAAGAGTTTCAATAAATTCTGACAGGCCAGAGTTAGATTAGTTAATTGCTTCATAAATTAAAAGCAGAATCACTAAAAGTTAAGGAGTCTTAGATGTCCTTAAGTGGGTCCTAGTTCCAAAGTAGGGAATATATATTAAAGAAGGAAGGAAAAACACAACCAGGAGTCAGAAAAGCCAGGTTCTAGTCTTGATTCTGCCACCCTACAGTTATTTGATTTTAGGTAATTCCTTTAACCTCTGAGACAAGTTTAGTTTTCTCATATGTAAAGCAGAAATAGTCTTGCAACATTCAAATGTAACAGTGCGTGCTGAAGTGCTTTGGAAATTGCAAAGGATTATACAAAGATATGAAGATACTGCTATGTCAAATTTTATCTTATATTTCTATTTATCCTCAAACAGGCTGAATGATATAGTTAGGAAAAAGCCATACTTAAAGGATCTTAGCATTTAAAGCTGAGAAGGACCTTCTTTAAATCCTTCATTTTCTAACTTAGGGAATGAGGTCCAGAAAGGTTGACTTGTTCAAGGTCACAGAGTCAGTAAATGGCAGTGATGGGATTCTAACACAAGTTCTCTGTAATAATTAGACTGAAATTTCTTTAGTGGGTACTAATTAAACTGCTTATCCTGGAGACATAATTCTTATACACTACATACTTTAAGAACTGTTGGCCCATATTTACATGAGTAGCCTATTGGTAAGAAAACAAAAACAGTAATCTTTTGTAATGTTAAGACATTTGCATATATTTAAAGTTTCATGCAACTACTCACTGGGCTAGCTGAGGAGGCACACTTTGAATTTTGTTGTCACACAGTACCAAATAATTTAAAGAAGGCAGGTTTGCTAATTCAGGTGGGATCTCCTTGATGAAATTCCCTCCGAGGTATAAAAACTCTAAGCTGCAAAAAGAAAAAAAAGAAAGATTGATCTAACATTCCATTCAAACTCCTATCACAAAACTGTATCAGGCATATTGAAAGATAAAAAGTAATACTCTCCCCTAAATAAGTATACGATCTGTCAGGGAAGACAAGGGTACAGACATAAGAAATATTCAGTCACGAGACAATATAACAAGACAGCTATGCAGAGGCTAAGGCAAAGCAGTGCGTACCTGGGGGAGGAGGGGAAGGGGAGCAAGGTTCAGAGAAGGGCAGGAGCACCACGCTCCTGGTGCTCCAGCCCCCTTTCTGCTACTCACTAGCCAGTCGCTTAGATACCTAGCCATTTCACTTGCTAGTCTTGCTTTCCTTCATTTGTAAAAAGGGGAAAATATTTGCCCTACTTATAGCACAATTTGGTTGCAAAGGAGGTGCTCTATAAACTCCAAAGTGTCGTAACAAATTGAACTTATACTATCTTTATTGTAGAATGATATGGTCATTAAAGGATTAACAGCTGAGGTGAAACTAAAGGTAGTCTTTGAAAGATGGGTAAGCCTTAAGCTGGAAGGAGGCTGCTACTTGAGGCTGAGGAACGGGAGTTCGGAGCACCAAGATTTCTTAGAGATTATCTTGTCCAAATGCCTCATTTTGCGAGGCCCAACGTCACATTAGTGCTAATGGCCCAGTCAGAATTTGAACCCAGTTTTCTGATCCCAAACCCAATTACATCATGTTGTTTAGAATAGAACATTTTAGCTGGAATGTGCACTTTGTGATGGGGAGCTGAATAAGAGATGAAAAGGAGAAAGGCGGGCTTAATAGATGGTAGAAAACCTTCATTAAGCTAAAGTTAGACTGAGGATTTAAGCAATGAAAAACTATAAAACATTTCTGAGTAGAAGAATGACATAATGAAAGTGTTGAAATAACCCAACTTGGGAGTCTGGATCTCCCTTTGCATCTTTTAGAACCAATCTCAGTAAAATTACACTCAAAGTGGTTATTACAGTGAAATTAGACACAGGACGTGTTGTTTTGTAACAAAATGTAATTGCACAGCTCAAGAATTTTTCCAGTGATAGTGAGGAGGCCTCTCCAGAAGATCCCTTGTGATGTGGCAGTGATACCCCTCTCTCCTCTAAAACAAATCATTTTTGCTTGCCTACCAATAAAATGACCAATATCCCTTTCTTTTAAAATCTACACAATCCCTAGTCACTACTGAATTTCTACCAGGAAAATCTTAAAAAAAGGGGAGGGAACAAAAATGGTCAACTGGGGTAAATTTTAGGCAGAAATTGCAAAGTACGCTACACAGCTTAGCTGTTACATGGTTATAGTTTGTGTCTCTAAAAAAGCTTCATCTCTCTGTAAAAAAAAAAAAAAAAAGACACAAACTCCCTCTTTTGTGACAAAGTACTTTTGAGACTAAGGGTCTTAAACTATAGAGAAATCATGTACTCTACCCCGACAAAAGGAGAAGATACAACCTTCAAAATGTCCTCTCTCTTTTTCCAAAGGAACAAGACAAAACATGCAAACAACTAAGTATGAGTAAGGGTAAACTGGGAAATAATCTCAGAGGGAAGGCACTAGCATTACCTGCCTTCTGTCTCTATTAAGAGACTATATTGAAGATTTAAAAAATGCAGAAAGATGGTTTTAGCTTCCCTAACCATAGTTATTTCAGCAAAAGCCTACCTCAAAGCCCACAAAGCTCTAAAATCTCACTGCCATGTCATTTCTCATCACAGGCTTTCTGCCCCTCTGCTTCCCACTGATGCTGGGTTTCATCTTGTCACTTAAATCTGGATTTCCAAACCTGTGGATTTTTCCCATTGTCTAACAGTGCCTAAACCTGGAGCAGATGGCAGAGTCTCGAGAGGACTGAGGTATGCCTTCACTCATAGAAACTAACCAACTCCAACTCTCCCATTAAAAAGGAAAAAAGACACAGTAGGGAAAAGAAACCAGTAGTAAAGACAGCCTTAGAAAGAGTACTTGGGGGGGGGGGGGAGGTGGATTAACTGCCCAGATTATGGTGAGACTGTGTGCACCACACTGGGATTTTAAAACTATGTTTGAGGATCTCTAGCCTGCCGATAATCATAGCCCTCTTCTGACTTAAGGGAGCCAGAGAGAACCTGCATGTTCATGGAGTAGTTTGGGAGATATTACATGGGGGGTGTGGGTGGTGTGGTTTCATGGGATAGTTCTCACTAGTATTATTTCTAAAGGTGATATCCAAGTCACTGGCAGGGTAGGGATATGCTAAAACATCTAGTGCTGATGGGAGCCCTCACCAGCATTCTGAAACTTTATTTACTCTGTAGTGGAAAGTTTTTAGCATTTGCCATATAGGCCTTGTGAAATAGAGGCAGTGCTTATGTACTTCCCAATAGCTGATACATTCTCAACCATACTGTTGCCATTCTATGACCACATGGTATCTTTCTGCCATCTCTTTGATTTTATTCTCTGGTTCTGAAAACAGGTCTTAACTTGTTTATAAGTAAGGTACAAGAGGTGGTTAGGTGGCACAGTGAATAGAGCATTGGCCCTGGAGTCAGGAGGACCTGAGTTCAAATCCAGCCTCAGAAACCTGACATACTTAATAGCTGTGTGACTTTGGGCAAGTCACTTAACCTCAATTTCCCTCCAAAAAGCAAAATAAAAATTTAAAAAGAGTAAGGTTCAAATTCTCAGCCACATTTTTGATCTGCTAAGGGCAATGGTGTTTTTGCTCCATGAATATACTGTTAAATACATTCAGTCAAGCCTGAGAAAATATTGTCCTCATCTTAGGTTTTTTGACCAGACTCTGATCTCCCTTTTACTGATGGTTCTTGGGCTTGATAGAGGAGGAAAAAGTTATTTGAAGAAGGGGGGCCACACACAAAGGAAGAAGGAAGAACAGAAGAAACTGACATGCTTGGTAGGAGCTTTTCCACACTTTGTATATGGAAATTTGAGTATAAATCTGGGAAGGTAAATGGCTCTGTCTGGGACCGAAGATTCAGGTGTTGTAAGGGCAGCTCATGTGGCACTCAGGTGGAAAGTGAATGAGGGCTGGAGCTCAAGTAGGAGGGGAGATGCTTGAAAGAAAAGATTCAACCATGACAGTCCAAGTAAATCCAGGAGCAAAAGCCTTGAGCGTGTGATGGGCAAAGTGTTTTGCAAAATATACAATGTTCCACAAACCCAAAGAGTTTTAGATAGAAGCTAATTTAGAACAATAGTACAACTATTCCCAGCATAGGAACACAGGCCTAACCTGGTGGGTGTTACTGTTCTTTGAGAAGCAGAACAAAAGTATTCATTTTAGGGGAAACATAGACCAGCAGGGCTGGAAGAGTACTTAGAGCTCATCCTACTCAATTCCCTAATTTCTGAGATGTGTAAAACTGAGGTCTAGGGAGATGACACACTTGCCCCAACCAGAGTTACTTAGCAAACTCTCATCCCCAAAATCCTAATGCAGGGCTCTCTCTTCCATAGCACAGTGCCTCAGGAGAGTACACAGAGTAGCTAAAACACCTACCTGCCTCTCTGGGGTTTAATTCCAGTGCTAAGACTATGGAGGGTTATCTCAGAAAACACACTGTACAAATCTGTCGTAAAAATTTAATGCTTTTCAGCTACCTTCCAAGGGAGAGAGAGTTAAGGCCCCTACAGGATTAAAGTGGGTTAAACATTAGAGAATCTGCTAATAATTACTAATCTTTTTTTTTGGAGGGCAATTGGGGTTAAGTAACTTGCCCAAGGTCACACGGCTAGGTTTTCGTTTCTGTGTGTGTTAAGTGTCTGAGGCCGGATCCAAACTCAGGTCCTTCTGGCTCCAGGGCCGACGCTCTACTCACTGTGCCACCTAGCCGCCCCATTACTAATCTTTTTAACTAATTATTTAATATCTAACCAAAATCTTGTCCAGGATAAATCCAAAATAACTAAAATCTTGATAAGATTTCTCCTCTCCCCTCACCAAAAGCTTTTTCTGATACATCCCCTTTTTGAGTCTGCTAACTTTGAATGTTAAGCTCTGAAACAGAATACAACTGGCAGAAAGAAACATCATTTTTCCAATGATTTTCATTATAATTTTGAGGAATTCTGACCTTGTGATGACAATCTAAGATGAGCAGGGGAGACATTTCAGTCTGCATATCATCTGATACAGGTTTCTATGATAATCACTTGTTCTTTCCACTTAGTAAGTAAGAATGGCAGCTCTAATTAGCACCATGCAAAGAGGAGAGAAACAGACCTCTGATGTTCAGTCACCATTTTCTTATAGTGAAATAATAGTAACTCACATCTATAAAGCGCTTTAAGGATTACAAAGCACTTTGTATGTTCTGTCACTTAGTCCTCACAGCATCCCTGGGAGCTAGGTGCCATTATAATCCTCACTTTACAGATGATAAAACTAATGCACAGAGATGAAGTGATTTGCCCAAGGTAACCCCGCTAGTGCCTGAGGCAGCAGGATTTAAACTCAGGTCTTCCTGATTCCAAGAGTAACTTAGGGAGAAAAAGTATTTCTTATATCTTTCATATAGCTAGTATTTAAAGTACTACAAAAAGAGCTCACTCCCTTATTTTAAAATGCTCTAAGTTCATCTATTCAAATTTAGAGCATTTTGTTTCATGCTCACACATTTATTATTTTCCATAAATTATCTGTAACTGGCTCTTTTTGAGATTTTAAAATATTTTAATATTAACTATAACTATAAGGACAATAAACATTAAGAGTTATCTGGGGCGGCTAGGTGGCGCACTGAGTAGAGCGCCGGCCCTGGAGTCAGAAGTATCTGAGTTCGGATCTGGCCTCAGATACTTAACGCACGCACACACAAATGAAAACCTAGCCGTGTGACCTTGGGCAAGTTACTTAACCCCATTTGCCCTCCAAAAAGAAAAAAAAAAGAGTTATCTGACCTGGGTATGGTGCTACAAGCTTGTAATCCCTGTCACTTGCTGAGGTAAGAGGATCTCCTGAGCTGCAGTATCAAATATAATGTCTGCATTAAATTCAGCACTAACACTCCTGGAAGTGTGGGGCTTCCAGGTTGCTTAAGAGGTGCCTCAGTAGACATATCAGACCTGTATCAGATTGCCTGCTGTCTTGGAGAGGGGAGGAAGGAAAGTAGAAAAATTTGGAACTCAAAATCTTTCAAAAAAGGAATGCTGAAAATTGTCTTTATACATAATTGGAAAAAATAAAATACTATTAAATGTTTTTAAAAAGAGGGAGGTGAATCAGCCCAGGTCAAAAATAGAGTAGATCAAGGCTTTCCTATCAATCCCTGAGCCTATGCTTTGGTACTTCTAGCTAGTAGGGCAAGATAAGGACACAAATTAAGTTATCACAGAATTTGAGTAGAAAAGGCCTTTAACAGTCTACCAATCTAATCTGCACATAAAAGAAATTTCCCTCTCCCCCCTGCCTGCCCGCCCTCCCACGGCCCATCACATGCCTCACAGGTGGTAGTCCCTGTCTTTTACTAACTCTCAAAGCAGATCACTGACTGCACTTCTGGCTGTTCTAATGGGTAGGAAGATTTTCCTGCCATCAAGCCTAAAGTCTCCTATTTGTACCTTCCACCCATTGCTCCCAATTCTGACCTCTGGAGTCAAATAGAACAGATGTATATTTACAAGTACATGAAGATGGTTATCGTACGTGTTTTGCCCACTGCCTTCCCATGTAGCTTTCCTCTTTTTTCCAAGTTAAACCTTCCCATTACCTTAAACAGACAGTCACACAAGACATAAACTAAGGGCCCTTTACCATCCTGACCATCCTTCGTACCTTCTAACTTATCAGTGCCCTTCTTCAACTGTGGCACCAGGAACTGAACACAATAAGCTGGAGGATGAGGGCAGAATTCATTGCCATTACATCCTTATACCTGGAATTTATGCCTCTCTCGACCCTGCTCAAGGTCAAACTAGCTTTTCTGGCTGCAGCATCATCCTGCTGACTCATCTTGAGCTTGCAGCCCTCTAAAACCTCCAGAGGTTGTTTTCAGACAAAGTGCTGCCTTACTGTACCTTCTTTTGTCCAAATGACCTTTTTGTGCCCAAATGCAAGACTTTATATTCATCCCTACTGAATTTCATCTTATTTGATGGAATACTCTTGCTTCAAGGTTTCTTTACTTTTTTTGTGCTACGGACCCCTTTCATAGTCTTACAGACCCATTCTCAGAAGAATGTTTTTAAATAAGTGAAGGAAATACTGGATTTCAATTAAGAGATAGATGTAGTTTTTTTTCCCCTATCTATGTTCAAAGATCCCCTAAAATCTACCCATGGACTCCCCCTGCTCTAGCATGTTAAGATCTTTTTGGATCCTGAATCTTTCATCCAGTGTATTAGGTCTCCCTTCTAGCTTTATGCCATTTGCAAAATTTGATAAACATGTCTTCCATTCTTATATTAGTAACTAGCAAAAATGTAAACAAACACACACACATAAAACTCATCATTAGGAAATCCCATTACCCTGTGAGATTTAATCTGTCTCACTTCTCCAATATCATCAACACCCTCTGCCCCTCTGAACAGAACCTGTGAGTGGAGGGCAGGGCCATGGGCTCCAGGGCCTCCATTTAAGACGGGGATCAGCACCATCATCTCCCCACTCCCTACCAGCTATACTGCTTCTGGACTTCTTTTGATCTCTCCTGGAATCTCTCCTGGATACTCTCTAACCCAATTAGATTACAAGCTCCTTGGGGGCAAGGACTGTCTGTTTTTATTTGTATTTGTGTCTCTAGACTGACTGGGATACTCTTCTAAAGTCAGTCCTGTCATGCCGATATTGAACCATTAACAACAATAATACTATTTGACTATAATCATTCAACTAGTATTGAATCCACCAAACTATTATTTCTCTCCATATTTTCCAAAAGAATGTGAAATTTTAGCAAAGATGTTGCTAACATTCACCTAGCAGCTTAATAACTGTCAAAAAAGGAAACAAAATTAGTCTAGCATGACTTGTTCATGATGTAGCCAAGCTGGCTCTTTATAACCACTCTTCCTTTCTGGAGTTCATCAACCAGCTCTTTAATGATTATCCATTCTAGAATTTCCCTAGGAATTGATACTAAGTTCACAGATTTATATTTGTAGATGTTGTTCCTTTTCTTTCTTTTTTTTAAAAGGGACATTTGCCCTTCTCCAATATTAGGGTCTTTATCTATCCTATTTTTCACAACCTTTCAAATATTACTGACAGTGGCAGCAATCACACTTTATGGTATTTAA
The DNA here is from genome assembly GCA_011680675.1 of Gymnobelideus leadbeateri. NCBI lineage: Eukaryota > Metazoa > Chordata > Mammalia > Diprotodontia > Petauridae > Gymnobelideus > Gymnobelideus leadbeateri. The sequence continues at coordinate 116,944 of WOXC01012141.1, read as the reverse complement.
GAATGTAGAACACAAAATCTCTAAAGAATGCAAATCTGAGAGCACAGACTTTTATTTATTTTTTTTATTTGTTTTCCCAGTGGCATATTAGAACTGTAGGCACTTAATAAATGGTAGGAAATGGGATAGGGTCTAAGCTTTAGTATCTCAGGATCCAGCCTGAGAATGCCTTCATGGCTTTATGCTAACACCTTTGGTACATAATTTAATAAACTGTCAAAAAAAACCAAAACCTTCCAAACACTACCACAAAATTCTGAAAACCATGCGCAATTTTTGTAATATTTTTATAATACTGCATTCAAGTACAATTGCTTAAAAAAGCAAAACAAGTATTTCTAAGGCAAACAAATTGCATAGATATACTATCTTGCTTAAAAATAGAATATATGCAACAAAAACTTGATGTGAACAAATTTTAAAATGCTAACAATCTACTATAACCAAGTTTGGACAAAACTAGCTATCTGGATATCTTTCAGCTTAAAGTCTTTTTTTTTTCTTTTTGGAGGGGGCAAGGTAGGCAATTGGGGTTAAGTGACTTGCCCAAAGTCACGTGGCTAATTTTTTTGCGTTAAGTGTCTGACGCTGCATTTGAACTCAGGTCCTGCTGACTCCAGGGCTGGTGCTCTATTTACTATGCCACCCAGCTGTCCCTCAGCTTAAAATCTTAAAAAGAGAACTCTACTTATGCTGCTAAATGTGGAGCATTCCAGTTAGGGAACTGGGGCAGGATCTATGATTTCCCTGGCATAGGGGCCCTTGCAGGTCAATACCTTCTCTGTAACTTCAAAGAGTGACTGAGATATGGAGAGACTAAAAGACTTGTCCAAAGCCACAGAGTCAGTTGTTGTTAGAGGCAAGACCTGAATCTAGGTCATTCAGACTCTCAAGTCAGTTTCCTATCCACTATGGGATTCTGCACCTCATAGCAGAGTTGTGAAACTTTTAATCACTATGGAAGAATATAACTTAAAATTGTCCATTATTTTCCCCCAGCTACATGTAAAGAAAATTTTTAACACTTTCATTTTTCAAAAATTTTGAGTTCCATATTTTCTCTTCCCCTCCCTTACTCCACCCCATACCTGGTGCAATCATGTTATGAAAGAAGATACAGACTCAAAGGAAAAACACACACACAAAATATAGAAAGTGTAAAATAGTAATGCTTCCATCTGCATTTAGACTCCATCAGCTCTTTTTCTGGGGATGGAGAGCATTTTTAATCATAAGTCCTTTGGAATTGTCTAATATTGTTGTGTGGCTGAGATAGCTAAGTCATTCACAGTTGCTCATTGTACAATGTTGCTGTTATTATGTACAATGTTCTCCTGGTTCTGCTCATTTCAATTTTACAGCTAGCTTTTAAATCTCATCCTTACTTGTATTTAAGGAAAACAAACTGATTAGTTGAAGCCAAACAATCAGCAAAGTAAATAGGTTCTAAACAGGAAACATGAACACCTATGTAAAGTCTAGTATGTGTTTTGATGATTATATACAGCCCACATCTTCTTTAATAGTACAGATAAATTAACTACATATTCACACTGCTTTAAATTAATTAGAACATAAAAAGACTCACTGTCAGACAGATGTCATGAAACACAATATTTTCGGCTTCTAAAAGACATTTTTTTCCATGAGAACGTTTTGCTTTCTGACATCTCAAAATGTTAGGAATGGCGACCAAAAAAAAAAGAGTACATTTTAAGAAATGGGCAACCAGGATGGTTTGGCAACTACGTTGGAAAAATAATAGTTGAGAGATCTGGAGATGTTTACCCAGGAAAAAAGATGTAGGGGGGAATGGACATAATCTTCAAATGTTTGCAGGCTTACTGTGTAGAAGAGGGAGTATTTTGTATTTCATATAACTATTCCTTTCTGACAGCTGAAGTAGTCAACAAAAGAATAGATTGCTTTACAAAATGGTAAAATCTGCACTCTCTGGAAATGTTTTAACGGAAGCTTTGATGATCATTTGTCAAAGATGGTTTCCCAGATTCCTCCAATTCTAATATCAATTTTAGTTTCCCTAGTATCAATAGAATTTACTACACCTACTTAAATTTAGATTTTCTTCATCTGCCTCTTAGAGTAATACATTGTTTCTTCCCATTTAGAGGAGCTCTATTTTCCTTTCTCCATTTATCTAAATCCTACCCATCCTTCAAGGTCAGTGAAAGTTATTTTTCCTACATGAAACTGGAAACTTCTCTGAAATCTGATAGCATTCAAAGGCTATACTACTCATACTGTCATTAATTTGTTAATCATTAATATTTATCTAGTCTAGTCAAAGAAAGTATAAGACTAACGGAAAGCTAGATGTGGAATCAAGAAGACCTGAGTTTGAATCCTTTACCCTTATAGACATTTTAGTTGAGTGAACCCACTGGGCAAGGCATTCAACTCCTCTGAACCTCAATTATTTCATCTGTAAACTGGGGATACACTAATTGCATATATCTCATAGAGCTCACCTGTTCTGAGGACCAAAACGGATATACAGAACTTTGCAAGCCTCAAAGCACATAGCATATGGCATCAGCTATTATCACTACTCTCTAAAGTCAAAATTCTCCACACTGCTATCCTCAAATTCAAGTTTTTTTTAGTTTATTCTTATTTTAAAAACAAAAAAAAACTCTTAATATTTTAACTGCTCTTTTCAGAAACCAGTATATAAAATCTTAATAACTCCATAAATATATGGTGGACAGAACTTGGTAAAAGCTCACTTTCATAGAATCATCATATAATATTGTCTCTTTGAACTACTCTAGGATTTATTATAGTTTTGACCAAGAATATATATTTTTTTTCAGTTTCATTTCCATGACTTTTTCCTTTTTAGCCACAACCAAGATAATGGCTATGTTATGGAATTGGATTTGAGGGGCTTTTTTTGGTTAATAGTTTTATATTATTTTCTCATAAGAATATAAGAAATAAATGAGAATTTAACTTTTTAAATGTTCATCTTTTCTACACAAATAGATTATAAATTGAGGGAAGGGAGCACTGCAAGCTTCCTTTAGTGCTTAATGTTCTAATGGGGAAAAGCACAACACAGAGTTAGACCTGGGTTAGACATGTGATTTTCAAAAGAGCTAATAGCATTCTGAGTTGTTTCCTAATCTGCATGGGAATAAGGACTACCTTAATCATACTTACAGGGTTGCTGTACAGGTTGAGTTAGCCTTATATGAAAATTCTTTGAAACTAAGTAGCTTTACAAGTCTATCCTTCAAGAATATGGGGCTTTATTAATGTATATATGCTTGCCCACAATTTAGTTCACAATCTGTGAAAACCTTAAAAAATTGCTGTGCCCCACAAAGTCACCACTCACTTCCCAGGTTGGTAGGACCTGCCAAAATTTGCACTCTGGTAGCACAGTCTTCTAAAATAGTGTGCCATGAAAAGGCAGAGAAATAGAATTTTAATATAAGGTGAATCAAACCTAAAGTCTTGCTCAGTCATTTTAGTCGTGAAGTCATCTTCATGACTTCATTTGAGGTTTTCTTGGTAAAGATACTGGAGTAGTTTGCCATTCCCATCGCTGGCTTATTTTACAGATGAGGAAACTGAAGCAAACAGGGTAAAGTGACTTGCCCAGGGTCACACAGCTACTAAGTGACTGAGGCCAGATTGAACTCAGGAAGATGAGTTTTCCTGACCACGCCTGGCTCTCTATCCACTTCACCACCTCGCTGCCCCAAACACATAGCTATTCCTACGATCTCAAAGTCCTGTTTTTATTCATTATACTTCAAAGAGACTTCTTCAGTTCTCTCTTCTTCAAATATTTTGCAAGTAGGGTGCGGGTCAGTAGCATGTCTCCTCTTAATGCACATGGTCATATAACCTCTTGCTCAGACGCCTCATAATTAGTCTCCTGGGTTCTAACCTCTTTCTTCTCCTGTCCTCACAACTGCTAAAAGAATCCTCCTAATGCACAGGTCTGAAGGTGGCACTCCCCTGCTCAAGACTGTTAGTCACTCCCTACTACCTTTTGGCCAAAATATAAGTTCCTTGTGCTTGTTCTTCACAATCTGGCTCCGGCTTGTCTCCCTAGGACTATCTCACCTGGCTCCATCTTCATGCACTATACACTCCAGGCAAATAGGCCAATACTGAATTCAGTATTCACCTCAGGCTACTATGATGTATTGCATGGTGTACTGTTTGCATGAAATGCACTCTTTCCTCACTTCCAACTCTTGGAATCTCTAGTATCCAAGATTCAGTTCATAATCCACCATCTAGGAAGGCTTTCCCAATGCCCTGTTGGTATTCTTTTTCCCCTAAAAATTGTTTTGTCTTAACTTTGTAAATGTTATGTCCCCCCACCCCGACTCCAGTATAAGTTCCTGGTGGAAAGGAGTGTTGGTTTTATCTTTGGATTTCCAGGACCCAGAACAGTTCCTTGAAGATAGTAGGCATTAGAGAGTTTAATTCAATATAAAATCTTGATTCTGGAAGAATTCACTCTATAGGACTGGTTCCAGATATTCCTATAATCTAAAAATCCTATGTATTTATCCACTATACTTCAAAAATGCTTCTTCAGTTCTCTCGTCTTCAAATATTTTGCAAGCCGGGTAAGGGTCAGTAGCATACAGGCATCAGCCATATGATACAATCATTGCCAATTCCAAACAAGTCAACAAAGATCAAGCCAAAAATATTTGCTGAAAAGCTAATATAGCTAATTGGTGATACTAAAGGTACCTTCCTTTGAACTAAAGGAAATTTACATGGGTTATATACTCCTTAACATTTTTTTAAACTGCCATAAAAGAAAAACATTTTTCTTAATTTTAGAATTCAATTCAATAGGCATTAAGTACTTATTATGAGAGAGGCACTGAAGCATAATGGAGAAAGAGCCAAGAAGATCTGAATTAAAATCCTTCTACCACATACTAGCAATGTAACACTGGCCATCTAACCCTCTCAGTGCCCTGTGGGCTAAAAATCTAAGTTGAACTCCACTGGCAGAGAAAATTTTCTCACCTATGAGTCCTCTTTAGCAGAGTGAATCACATTAAAATGTAATTGGGAAATGGTTAACAAAATAAATAAAAATATAACAGATAATGTTAATTCTGTGGTTTTCCACGTCAATATCTGGGCTGGTAGGATGTTTCTATATTTGAGTTCGACACCACTGCACAATAGCAATGAATTCACAGGTCTGGTACTTACATACTGATGACTCCAGGACCCATACCAGATTCCAGGGATATAAAGACAAAACATCCAAAATGGTCCCTGCCTTCAAGGAACAGGGAGGACACTAGCATAAAAAATACCCAGTGTATCAACACTTTAAATCAACAATTCTATAAACTGAAATTGTCAACTATATGTCCTCTAAGAAATCCTTAGGTTTGTCAGGAAGACACTGTCATAGAGCAATTACACAGAAAAATACAGCAGGTTTCACAGAATCACCAAACTTAAACCTCAGCAGCCAGCCAGTTCAACCCACACATAAAAGGAACCACTGCCCTGTTCCCTCTCTGCCTTCCCTTTCTAGTGTACCTGAAAAGTGGATGTCTAGTCCCTGCCTGAAGACCTCCCAGAAGGGGGCATCCACCCCCTAGGGAGGAGACCCTTCCCATTCGGACAGCTCTAACGGAAGGCTAGGAAGTTCTTCCTGACACCAAGCCTAAACCGGCCTGTTTGCAACTTTGACTCCTTGCATCTGGTTCTGTCCCCTGGGGCCAAGCCCAATAAAGGCATTTCTCTTTCACAAGACAGTTCTTCCAATACATGAAAACAGCTATGCCGTGTCCTTCTGAGTCTTCTCTGCTTCAGGTTACATGTCCCAGGTCCTTTCAGCCATCTTCGTATGTTCGGGACTAGAAGCACTTTCGTCTTCCTGGCTTCCTGAAGTGAGGTTCTCCAAATGACGCTGGGTTAGGGCAGAGTACAGGGAAGCTCTGGAAGCATGCCCCTCTCTGAATGCAGCCAAAGACCACACTAGCATTTTTTAGTTGTTACATCACACAGTACACTCATGCTGAACTTGCTGTCTAGTAAAACCACTAGATTTTTTTTCAGAACAAGCACTAACCATGCCTTTCCCATCTCATACTTATGAAACTGGTTGTTGTTGTTCAGTTGTTTTCAGTCAAGTCTGACTCTTCATGACTACATTTGGGGTTTTCTTGGCAAAAACACCAGAGTGGTTTGCCATTTCCTTCTCTAGCTCATTTTACAGATGAAGAAACTGAGGGAAACAGGGTAAAGTGACTTGCCAGGGTCACACAGCTTGTAAGTGTTTGAAACCAAATATAAACTCAGGTCTTCATGACTCCAAGCCTGGTGCTCTATCCACTGTTTTATCTACTAGAAACATCTTCCCCTCAGACTATGGTTATAAGAAATCATTTTTAAGTAAGTCTGGGGGTATAGTGGAAAATGTAGTCAACACTCAAGAAGAGACCCAGAACCTTGTCCCAGCTCTACTAAGGTCACTTCACTGGTCCTTAGTTTCCCCATGTACAAAATGAGAGGATTAAACTAGTTAATACAGAAGGTCTTTTCAGGACTGAATGTTCTGTGACTCTAGGATTCTGTTCAACTGTGATTAAGGAAATGCACTAGACCCTATACTTTGGGTGTCCTGCTAAACATTAACCATTGCAAACTCCTATTTGTAAGGTCACAGGTATCAGTGAACAGAGAAAGGCCAGTGGCAGCCTAAAGACTACATTGTTACAAAGGCCAAAGGCCACAGGAGTAAGCAGAAAAACAATGGGAAAAGCATCTGCCCTGAAGTCAATGGACCTGGGTTTAATCCTACCTCTTTACCACTCACAATGACTTTAGGTAGATCACTTAGCATTCTCTGGGCATCAGTTTCCTCATCTGCAAAAAGACTCAATGGCTTCTGGTGCTATGACTTCGAGATTCTTAGAGGTAACTGAACAGAAACATTTGACAGAGTCATGACGTGGTGGATGAAGGGATCAGAGGCCCAGAGCATAGCTTTTCTTAGGCCTGATCATCTAGCCGATCCCCTCATTTTACAGATGAGATGACTGGGGCTAAAAAAAGCTGAATGACTCGTCTAAGATCTGATTCCATATCTAGCACTCTTTCCACCTCACCATCTAGTCCAGGGGTTCTGACATTTTTTCTTCGATGAAACCTATGGACTCCCGTTCTCTCAGAATGCTTTTAAATACATAAAATAAAATATTACAACTATACAGGGAAACAATGTCAAAATACAGTTATTAAAGTATAAGAAGACAAGTTCAAGGATCCCATGTTAAGAATCCCTGATCTAGGGGCAGCTAGGTGGCGCAGTGAATAGAGCACCGGCCCTGGAGTCAGGAGGACCTGAGTTCAAATTCGGCCTCAGACACTTAACATTTACTAGCTGTGTGACCTTGGGCAAGTCACTTAACCCCAACTGCCCTGCCTTCCCCCCCTCCAAAAAGCAAAAAACAAACAAACAAACAAACAAAACCTGATCTAATCCAATTCCCTTTATTTTATAGAGGTGGAAACTGAGACCTAGAGAGGTTAACAGACTTTTCCAAAAGGTCTCCTGCTTCCAAATCCCAGCTGTCTTTCAACCACAACATCTAGTTCAACGTTCTTGTTTTACAGAGGAGGAACCTGAGGCTTAGAGCAATTAAATGACTTAGCCAAGGCCTTCTGGTTTATTCAATCAGTCAACTAGCATTAAATGAGGGCTTACTTCCTATGCCCTCCAGGACCTCCCTCTAATGGGGGAGACAACATACAAACAACTAGGTATATCTAAGATAAATAGCCTAAATGGGAAGTAATCTCAGAGGGAAGGCACTAGCTTTAGGGGAAACCAGGAAAAGACCTCTCCCCAGAAGGGAGATTCCAAGCTCACATTCTTTCCACATTAACTATCTACACCAAAGATATAAAAAATGCTGCCCCCAACACTCCCAGTGCAGCCCAAATTACATTAAAATGTAATGGGGGGGGGGTGGCTAGGTGGTGCAGTAAGAGTGCTGGCCCCAGAGTAGGAGTCGGGATGACCCAGGATTGGTTCCAGCCTCAGAAAATGAGTACCCACACATAAATAACTAGCCATGTAACCTTGAACAAGTTATTTAACCCCAATTGCTTAAAAAAAAAAGTAATTGGGAAATATTTAACAAAAGAAAAATACACTAAAACGCAGATAACATTACACTTTAAAACTAAGTCAACCTACCCACAGGGATCTTTATGTACATTTGTTGTAGTTACTGTTCAATTGTTTCAGTCCAGTCTGACTCTTCCTGACCCCATCTGGGATTTTCTTGGCAAAAACATTGGAATGGTTTGACATTTCCTTCTCCAGCTCATTTTACACAGGAAAAACTGAGGCAAACAGGGTTAAATGACTTGCCCAGGGTCACACAGCGAATAAATGCCTGAGGCTGTATTTGAACTCAGGAAGATGAACCTTCCTGACTCCAGGTCCAGCGCTCTATCCACTCTGCCACCTAGCATCCCTTATGTACATTTAATGAATCTTGTTTCTACCAAAGCAGAATGACCACTCTTTTTACAGAAGAAGAAACCAAGGCCCAGAAAGGTTAGATGTCTAGGCCCAAAGTCTGATTCTTAAGGTAGCCCTAATTTGCAAAGTCACTTTACTGTAGGAACGGTCTTGGTCTAGTCATTTCAGCTTTGCTGGGGCTTACTGTGCTCATGTGTAAAATGGAGATAGGGAAAATGACTTAATTTATAAGGAATCACCAATTCTAGAAATTCTACAGTGAAAATTCTGTCCCCTTAGGAAAAGCTGGAGGGATTCCCAGACTGGAATGGCTTACTTACCTGGGAAATAAAGTGTTAGGGGAAGGGAAGGGACAGTCTCCTCCTGGAGGGGAAGCAGTAATGGGGGAGAGGTCTTCTCCTAGAACATTAGGAGAGTCTCCCCAGAAGGAGTAGTGGGGGAGGTTCACCTTCTGTAAAAGTAGTGGGGGAGGTTGTCCTCCCTGGAGCAGATGGGGGAGGTCTCCCCATGGAGAAGCAACAGACGGGGTCTCTTCCTGGAAGAGGAGTGGGGGGATGAACTCTCCATGAAGCAGCACGGGATGGGGTTTTTCCTAAAAGCTGCTCACTAAGGGAGTCTCCCCTAGAGGAACAGTAGTGGAGGAGTAGGAGAATCTTCCCTGGAGGAACAGTAAGGGGGGGGGCGTCTTCCCTGGAGAAGAAGTAAGGGGGGGTCCTCCTCCGGGGCAGTAGGGAGTCTCCCCTAGAGGAGCAACAAGGTGGGGACTCCTCCAGCAGAGCAGTGAGGGTTTCTCTTCCGGAGGTGCAGTAGGGGAGTCTTCCCTGGAGACACAGTAGGGGGTCTCCCCTGGAGGAGCAATAAGGGGTGGGGTCTCCTCCAGAGGTGCAGTAGGGAGTCTCCCCTGGAGGAGCAGTAGTGAGGGAGTAGGGGAGTCCCCTACTGCAGAGAAGAAGTAGGGGAGGAGTAGGGGGGGTCTCTCCTGGAGGAGCAGCAGGGGGTCTCCCCGGGGGCTGCGCACTGGGGGGGGGGTGTCTCCCCGGGAGGAGCAGTAGTGGGGCTTCTCTAGAGAAGCAGTAGGGGGTTTCCCCGGGGGCGGCGCACTGCGGGGGAGGGGGGATCTCCCGCGGAGCAGCACTAGGGGGTCTCCCTGGGCCGCGCGCCCTCCCCCTCACCTCTGGAGGTTCTCGATCTCGGGCGGGATGGTGTGCAACTGGTTGCCGCCGAGGCTGAGCGTCTGCAGCGCCCGCATCTCCAGCAGCGCGGGGGGCACCTCCTGGAAGCAGTTGCCGCTGAGGTTGAGCACCTGCAGGGTGCGGCAGAGCGGCGCCTGGGCCAGGCCCTTGGGCAGCGAGCCGGGGCCGCCGAGCCGGTTGTTCTTGGCCAGCAGCGTGCGCAGGCAGCGCAGGGACAGCAGCTCGGGCCCCAGCGCCACCAGCCCGTTGCCGCTCACGTCCAGCAGCTGCAGTTGCGGGAAGCTGGCGCCCAGGGTCCGCGGCAGCGACACCAGCCGGTTGTGCGGCAGCAGCAGCCGCTGCGTCTCCCGGGAGCCCCGCCGCTCCTCGGCCCGCACCTCCAGCTCCTGCGCCAGGGCCTCCGGGGACACGCCGAGGCGAGACAGGTTCAGCTCCGACTCGGTGGTCCCGGCCCCGGCCCCAGCCTCGGCCCCGGCCCCGGCGACCACGGCCGCCGCAGCTCCGGCCTCCTCCATCCTTCACCTCCTATGGCCGAAGAGCTAGCGGCCCCGTAACCTGGATACGCCCCGCCTTATTCCTGCCCTGGCAACGCGGGGATTGTGCGCGATACGCGGTCTCGCGCTGCTTCCGCCTCTGCCCCGGAACCTGAGTTAACAGCCTTCTGAGGCAGCGTCCGGGGAGGGAAATTATCTTTGAATGATGCTTTTGGGGGCGGGGCGGGCACTTCACACCCCCCCCCTTCCCAGGAGGACAGGATCACGTGGCTAGGCACCGAGGCTCCGGGTCCTGGAAGCCTGAGGGCCAGGGACCTCTCTGGGTTGGAGGCTCTCGCTGGCGGAGGGAGAATCTCCCAAGCCTCCCGTCTCAGCCTCTGCCTAGCTGCCTAGCTGCCCCCCTGCGAGGGCTCTTTTTACCGTTTGGTTTCACCTGGATGTCAGTAGGCATTGGCGTCTACAGTGTCCAGGTGGAACACTTGCAAGCTTATGCAACGCAAAGGAAGACGCAGCTCCCCTGTGCTTGTTTAAACAGCTCCTAGCTGCTTATGCAATCCCGTTTGGCTGTGGCAGAATCATTCACGCTTCTCACCTCCAACCGCTGCCTCCCAAACCCCCCAGGTCTCTCTAAGGTCCTTGACCCACTGAGTTTTGCCAGTAGTGTTCACTTAAGCCCTTTCTTGTGCCCTGCTGTGCCCTGATCCAATGCAAAGTGTGCAGTGCCAGGCCAGTGAGAAATAAAACAGAACTGCTACCAGCAAGTCTCCAACTATCTATTTACATGTACGCCTTCCTTCCGTTTGCATGAAGAGAGAATGGAGTGCCTACCCCATCCAGCCTTTAAGAAGTCTACCTACTCATGTTCCCTAATGAACTGAGCTGGGTTTTCTTACCCCTCCAGTGGGGGAAGTCAACTAAATCTGGGGGATTGCTGCACCCAGGCGTCTAGAACAAATTAACATAAACCTATTGCGGGGGAGGGGTGATGGGGTGGGAAGGAAGGTGTTCCTACAATTCCCTTGACTTTGCTTGGGTGCCAGTTGACCATCAGTTATAACTAACTCTCCATGTGACCAATCCATGGAGTGGGAGGGAGTGTTACATTTTTCTGTTGATAGTTTTTACATAATTCTTTGTGTTGCTTCTGCAAAAAATTTTTTTTCTTTTCTTCCTTCCTTCCTTCCTTCCTTCCTTTCTCTCTCTCTCTCTCTCTCTCTCTCTCTCTCTCTCTCTCTCTCTCTTTCTTTCTTTCTTTCTTTCTTTCTTATGTGTTTGCAGCCTGCTGGCACTGCCTCTCTGGTTATGGCAGAATTTGAATTCTTTGGAGCCTGTCGAATGCCACGACTGACACTCAGAAGAAAACATGGGAAAGAATGCTGTGTTTAAAAAGACAAGCCTGTCAGGGAGAAACTTGGAGTCTTTAAAAGAATTGTTCAATATCTTCGATAGCTCATCCATCCACAGACATATTCATGATAGATATCACAAAGGGGCAGTGAACTAGGCCTAAAATTGGACAAAAAGAGGTAAAAGGGTAGTTTGCCTTTAGCAAATTGTAAAACTATTACTATTAACTAAAAATATGCTATTTAAGAGTTAATACTAGACTATGTAGTAAAATAAAATCTGATACTTGCTAGCTATGTGACCCCCCCCCAAGTACTTTTCTCAGTACCCCATGCAATTCTCTAAGACTTTAAGTGATTAGATTAGGTGAAGTTGCATTAGTTGTCTTTTCCTCCCTATACTAAAGAAACCATAGATCTGATTTTTTTTTTAAAGTTGACTGTTTCAATAGGGAAATCTTGTCTGTTATCTGGAAATGACATTTCCTTTGAAAGTTGATTCAGAATTTCTGACAATATAATTTGTTCATTGGTTAAAAGCTGATTAAATCCTTGTGGGGAAAATACATATATTTCATTGTTTTGAAAAGTTCTTATAAAACAAATAGGTTAGTATTTTTTTCATTGGGTAGGTGATTCTTGATTTTAATCCTAGCTCCTTAGACCTCCAGAATATCATATTCCAAGCCCTTTGATCTCTTAGTGTGGAAGCTGCTAGGTCTTAGGTTATCCTGATTGTATTTCCACAATACTTAAATTGTTCTTTCTTGCCTCCTTGTAATATTTTCTCCTTGACCTGGGAACTCTGGAATTTGGCTATAATATTCCTAGGAGTTTTCTTTTGGGGATCTTTTTCAAGAGGTGATCAGTGAATTATTTCAATTTCTATCTTGCCATCTGATTCTAGAATATCAGGGCAATTTTCCTTGAGAATTTCTTGAAGGTTAATTTCTAGGCTCTTTTTTTTTTTTTTTTTAAAGCAATTGGGGTTAAGTACTTGCTAGGTTACACGTAGTCATTTGATTTGCGTGGGTGCTCATTTTCTGGGGTGTTGGTTGGGGTTTTTGGTGGTGGTTTTTTTTGATCCTGGCTTTCAGGTAGTTCAATAATTTTTTAATTATCTCTCCTGGATCTATTTTCCAGGTCAGTGGTTTTTCCAGTGAGATATTTCACATTGCCTTCTATTTTCTCATTTGTTTGGATCTGTTTTATAGTATCTTGGTTTCTCATAAAGTCATTAGCTTCCATTTGCTCCAGTCTAAATTTGAAGGAATTATTGGTGTTATTTTCTTCAGTCAGGCTGTTGACTCTTTTTTCATGATTTTCTTGCATCATTCTCATTTCTCTTCCCAATTTTTCCTCTACTTCTCTTACTTGATTTTCAAAATCCTTCTTGAGTTCCTCCATGGCCTGTGACCAATTCATATTTTTCTTGAAAGCTTTTGATGCAGGAGTTTTGACTTTGTTGTCTTCTTCTGGTTTCATGTTTTGGTCCTTTTTGTCCCCAAGAAAAGATTCTATGGTCTGATTGCACTTCCTCTATTTGCTTATTTTGCCAGCCAATTACTTGACTTTTGTGCTCTTTGCCACAGTAGAACTCTGCTTCCAGAGTGGAGAGGTTTGTATCCCAAATTGCTGGGGTTTTTGCAGTTGTCAGAGCTATGAGGAGGATGCCCTCTCTACAGCCACCACAAGCTCTGACACACTGGCAAGTCAGTTTCTCAGCCCAGGACCACCACCCAAGACTGCAACCCAGATCTGAGCAGGTCAAAGGAAGAGTGTTTACCCTCTGAATGGTTGCTTGGTCCCCCTATGATCTGCAGGCTAGGAGCTCCAGAGGCAACCATGCTTCGCTTCCATGCACCTCTCACCCCAGGAACAGGGGCCAGACCATTCTCTTCTCTCACCCAGTTCCAACAGAGTGCCCTACTAATCTTTTACTTTCTCTTTGGTGTTTATGGGTTGAGAAGTCTGGAAATCACCACAGCTGCTGGTGATTCACTCTCCTGAAGTCTACTCTGGCTAGTCTAGACCACTAGTCTGGGCCAGCACAATGCAACTCATGCAAGACTGTTCTTGGCTCCCAGTCCGTTGCAATAGATCTTTCCTAGTCAGCCTGCCAGGCTGCCTTCAGCAGGAGATTTGTTTCTCTGTCTCACTTTGTGGGTTCTGTAGCTCTAAAATTTGTTTAGAATCATTTTTTACAGGTATTGGAGGTGGTTGGAGCAGCAGCTCAAGCAAGTTCCTGCTTTTATTCTACTGTCTTGGCTCCACCCCCAGATTAGTATTTAAAAAAACAAAACAAGGGCGCCTGAATAGAGGCTGAGTTCGAGCGCCTCTGACACTTAATCACAAAACAAAACTACCTAATTAAGGCGGCTGGTGGCGCAGAGGCCGGCTGAGTTGGATGCCCGAGATCGGCTTGAGCACCACGCATAACAAATGACTAGCCGTCTGAGAGACTTAACCCGTAAAAAAAAACAAAACAAAACAAATGCCTTCTGTATAAACACTGACATAAAAAGGATCTTCCTTTTCTGTGGTCCTACTTCATGTTCCCAAAATGACTTAAGAAGATATAAAATATTATTCTTTTTATTTGTCAACATTCAATCTGCTCCTCATTTATATTACAAAATAGGGAATAAGGGCTTTGGAAGTCTTTTTCAGTGTTTACACATAAGGATTTAGGTTTTAAAATGCAAATCAATTTATTTTACCTACCTTCATTGTCAAAATTTAGAAAAGCACTTTTATTTATAAATTGTTTTCCTGTTCTCTTTTTTTTTTTTTAAAGCAATTGGGGTTAAGTAACTTGCTTGAGGTTACATGGCTAGTCATTATTTATGCGTGGGTGCTCATTTTCTGAGGCCGGATCTGATCTCGGGTCATCCCAACTCCGAGGCCGGCGCTCTTACTCACTGTGCCACCTAGCCGCCCCTTTAGGGCAATTGGGGTTAAGTAACTTGCCCAAGGTTACAGGGCTAGGTTTTTGTGTGGATTAAGTGTCGGAGGCCGGCTCTGAAGTCAGGTCCTTCTGACTCCAGGGCCGGCGCTCTATTCACTGCGCCACCTAGCCGCCCCTGTTTTCCTGTTCTGATCACTTTGTTTTGCGTAATTTCTTATTACCCAAGATTCTTTGAACTCCTTCCTTTCATTGTTTCAGCCATATTCTACTCTTCATGACTCCATTTTTGTGTTTTCTTAGAAAACCTATTGGAGTGCTTTGCCCTTTCTTTCTCCAGCTCATTTTTACAAATAAGGAACTGAGGCAAACAGGGTTGAGTGACGTGCCCAGAGTCACACAGCTAGTTCATATCTGAAGTCAGATTTGAATTCAGGAAGATGAATCTTCCTGACTCCACACCCAGTGCTCTAGCCATTTTGCCACTTAGCTGCCCTAATAATAAGTATTTATTGAGTATTGATTTATTGATTGCTGTGTCCTCTGTTAGAATTATAGTCATGGGAGGGGTGCTGCTTGTCAGATCACAGTAAAGACAGAATGTAGTAAAAGCTGGTTGTCTGTAGGCTTATAGTCCCCAGCACCAAACTGGTCCCTCCTATTATGTCCAATAGGACCACTTTTTGGCTGCTGCATGATAAAGAAATTTCTCTGTGTACTTAATCGCAGCTTTCTTATCCAACTGCCCTAAAGGAGAGTTCATAAAGCTTTCTGAGGGCAGGAATTGTTTCTCAGCCCAGTGCCTATCACATAACAGTACTTTAAATTATGATATAGCTTTGTAACATACTATTTTCCTCCCTTCACAGTCCTTATCAAACAGAAAAACTCTACCCACCCCAATCCATCCACAGGCCTTGTGATCTCATGTTTCTACAATTTTGTTCCTACTACACCTCAAATGTCCTTCTTCCCTTTCTTCCTCTACTGAATACCTATCCTTTAAAGTCCAACTCTAATTCCACCTTCTTCATAAAGCCTTCAGTAACATTCCCCTATATCCTTTGGATCCAAAATCATACTTTGCAAGTCTATTTTACTATTATGTGTTTCTGTGGAAGCTGTGAACCCTTGCTAGTCACCCAGGGTTTCATCTTTGGAGTGTTCCTTAAATCCTCACCTTTCCTCATCCAATATATATAATAAAACATTGAGCCTTTTCTGTTCAATCTAAAATTTTTTCACAGCTGTTTGCTTCTGTCCACTCACACAGGCACCATCATAGTCTAACCTCTGGAGTACTGTAATAGCCTCCTAATTAATGACCCTGCCACCAGAGGTCTCCTTCCATCTTCAGTCCATCTGTGACACAGCCTGAGCATGTCACTTCCCTATTCAGCAATCTCCCGTAACTCCCTATTTCTCTGTTTGGCATTTATAGCCCTTTGAAACATAGCCCCAATCGTTCTCTCCAGGATTATTATTCTTTACTTGTCCTCATAAAATCTATATCAGACTTCTTCAATAGAATCTTATTTATTCTCCCCACTTCAAGTCTCTTCTGTTTCTTTTCATCTCCCACACAATAGCCAAAGTGATTTTCTTAAAGTGTCATCATGTTATCACCGCTACTTGAACTCCTGGGATTCTCTATTTCCTTAAGAATTGAATATAAATTCCTGTTTGATATTGAAAGCTCTTCACAATCAAATGCCTTCCTGCTTTTCCAGTCTTCTTAGTTTTACAATTCTCCATAAACAGCACAATCCAGTTACATTGACCTGCTTGCTTTTTGACAGAAGAAATGCTCCTTCCATCTTCTATCTCCAGACTTTCACCCTGTCTGTCCCCTCTGCCTGAAATGTTCTCCCTCTAAAGCTCTTTCTCTTGAACTCCTTGGTTTTCTTCAAGACTCAGCTCAATTGCTATCATACACGAAGGCTTTCCTGGTCCCCCAAACTATTAGCATACCCCATCCCCAAACTACCTTGTGTTTGTTTCACATAGGGGTCTCTTTGTGTGTGTGTGTGTGTGTGTGTGTGTGTGTGTGTGTGTGTGTGTGTGTGTAAATGTCTCCATCATTAAACTGTAAGCTCCTTGAGGGCTGGGCCTATCTTTTGCATCTTTTTGTATCCCCAGCACTTAGCACAGTGCCTGGCCCATAAGCTATCATCCCACAACCACCAAAATGATTTTCCTTAAGTGCCAGTCTAACTATGTTACTTAACTAATCAATAAACTCCAGTGGCTCACTATTGACTTTAAACATTATGTCATCCTTATTTTAACCTTTTTAAATTCTTTTTTTGGTAGCATCTTTGTTAGAGCACTAAACTTGGAGTTAGGAAGACCTGAGTTCAAATCCTGCCACAGAAATTGCCAGCTGTATGACCCTAATCAAGTCACTTATAGCCTCTCTCAACATCAGATTTTTTATTATGAGGTGAGAGAGGAAAGTGGCAAGAGGAGATGGGGACAGACAGGGTAGGGTAAACTATCTCATGTAGAAGAAGCAAGGGGATGTGGCTACAGGGGAGGGGTAGAACAGGAAGGCAAAAAGGCAAAACCATATTCTCATTGAATTTGGCTCAGGGAGAGAATGACATACATACTAAATGGGATGTATCACCTTGCTGGAGAGTAGGGGGAATGATGGAGGGGAGGGCATTCTGGGGGGAGGGAAGGTTGGAAGTACCCACTATGGAAGAGGGACAGGATCAAAGTAGGGAATGGACCAGGTGGGAGGTGGGATGGGTGGGAGGGAATTATAAGCAGCCTTGTACAATATATCTACTATGGTAATGTTTTGCATAGCTATACATGTACAACATATACTGAATTACTTATCTTCCCAGAGAAAATGGGTGACAAGGGAGGAAGGGAATGGATCTGAAATTCGAGGTTTTAAAATTAAATGTTTCAAATACATCTAAATATTATTATTAATAATATTTTGCATGTAATTGGGAGATAAGATGTGCAGGCATTGGGGCACAGAGACTCACCTTGCTCTAATGGAAAAGTCAAAGGGGGTATGGGAGAAGATATGGGAGAGAGCAGATTGGATGAGGGGATGTCTTGTGGGACTGCTATTCTAGGGTGGTGGGTAGGGGAAAAATGGGGAAAAAATTGTAACTCAAAATCTGGCAGAAATGAATGATGTAAACCAGAAGTTAATAAAGCATTTGTTTAAAATTTTTAAAAAATCAGATTTTTCATCTGTAAAATGGAATTCTATCACCTACTTAACAGTGTGATTGTGAAAATCAAATGAGATCATATATGTAAAGCACTTTGCAAACCTTAAGCCACTACATCAATGTAACCTACTATTGTTCTGTAAGTTTTTATAATGTACATACATAATTACTGGAATTAGTATATGCATATAATTAGCATAGTACTATATATAATGTAAATAAATATGTATATACACGTATGGATACATATATAATAAGCAAAGAAATACATTTATACACAAATATATACATACATAGTAAAATGTGTGATCAAAAAAGTGTAGAGATCACTGCTTTGAGTGACTATGACTTGGGAAAATGCCAAAGACAACATTGTGAGCCACAGGAGAGGGGAAGAAAGGAAGTTGAAAAGGTTATTGAGGAACCAGAAATAGCACATCCTCTCTATCAGTCAATACTTGTATAACATCAAAGTGGACACAAGTGGCTAAATTTAATCAACTGATCAGTGACAAAGTCGGCTTGATTCCACTGGCCAGAACTGTGTTAATAAAGAAAAGAAACTAAAGAATGATTTGATTTCATTAGCAAGACTGCAGGCAAGGTGGGGAGGGGAACAGAGCCAAGATGGCAGAGAAAAGGCAGAAACTCACCTGAGCTTTCCTCTCTAAATTCCTCTAAACAACCTTAAATATGAATTATGGAGCAGCAGAACCCACAAAAGGACAGGCTAAAACAATTTTCTAGCCCAAGGCAACTTAGAAGGCCCCCAGGAAAGGTTTGTCACACTGGGTGAGAGTGGAGCACAGTTCAGCACAGGCTGCACCAACACAGGCTGAGGCTCAGCAAACCAGCAGCAAGCCCTGGGGGAGAATGAATCAGAGGTGGTGGCAGCCACTTCTGGAGCTCTCAGGCCACACAAAGTAAGGGGGTCAGACAACTAGTGAAAAAGAGATTATGGGGTACTTTTGCTAGTGCTAGGTGCAGCACTCTATTGCATTGCCCACATATGGCTCCTGTCATAGTCCCATAGCTTGCAGCTGTAGGGAAGCAGGGACCCTAATGGAAATTCCAGGGTGGAAAAAAAGTCACCCACCCCTACTGGGAAGACAAGCAATTCAATATAGGTTGTACATATGCAGCTAATGCAAAACATTACCATAGTAGATATATTGTAAAAGACTGATTATATTTCCCTCCCTCCTATCCTACCTCCCACTTGTTCCATTCTCCACCTTGGTCCTGTCCCCCTTCAAAAATGGGTGCCTCCCAATTCCCACCACCTTCGCCTGCCCTCCCCTCCATCATCCCTCCCACTTATCTCCCTCTCCCCCATGGTGGTGTATGTATGGTATATGGTGAGATACCCCATCTAGTGTACATACCATTCCCTCCCCAAGCCAAATTCAATGAGAATAAGGTTGACCCATTCCCCTTTGACCTCTTGTTCCTCCCCTCCACTGGGGGGGGGGAATGGAAATGGGGGGAAATCATTTTACCTTGCCTCTTCTATATGAGACAGTTCACCCCACTCTCTCTCTCCACATCTCCTCCCACCACATTCCTCTCTCACCTCTTAATTTCACCTTTTAAGTATCATCCCTTCCTATTAAATTGGTCCTGTGCCCTCTATCTATGGATACCTGTAAACATATATACACATTCTCATATGTATTCATATGCCCATATACCCTCCGATATATATTTCTATTCCCTCAACTATTTTCATACTGAGAAAATTTTCATCAGTTACAATTATCGTTTTTCCATGTAGGAATGTAAATAATTCAACTTTGATAAGTTCCTTATAATTTCTTTTTCCTGTTTACCTTCTCATGCTTCTCTTGCTTCTTGTATCTGAATGTCAAATTTTCTATTCAACTCTGTTTTTTTCTTCAAGAATACATGAAAGTCCTCTATTCCACTGAATGACCAAATTTTCCCCTGAAACATGTTACTCAGTTTTGCTGGCTAGGTGATTCTTGGTTTTAATCCCAGCTCCTTTGACCTCCAGAATATCATATTCCAGGCCCTTCAATCCCTCACTGTAGAAGCTGCCAGATCCTGTGTTATCCTGATTGTGTTTCCACAATATTCAAATTATTCCTTCCTGGCTGCTTGTAATATTTTCTCCTTGATCTGGGAATTTCAGAACCTAGCTATAATATTCCTAGGAGTTTTCTTTTTGGGATCTTTTTCAGGAGGTGATCAGTGGATTCTTTCAACCTCAATTTTGCCCTCTGGTTCTAAAACATCAGGGCAGTTTTCCTTGAGAATTTCTTGGAGGATGATTTCTAGGTTCTTTCTTTGATCATGGCTTTCAGTTAGACAATAATTTTTAATTTATCTCTCCTGGGTCTATTTTCCAGGTCAGTGTTTTTTCCCATGAAGTATTTCACATTGCCTTTTATGCTTTCATTTGTTTGGATCTTTTTAACAGAATCTTGATTTCTCATAAAGTCACTAGCTTCCATTTGCTCCAGTCTAAATCTGAGGGAATGATTCTCCTCAGTGAGCTTTTGAGATTCTTTTTCCATCTGGCAAATTTGGCTTTTTAAGGCATTCTTCTCCTCATTGCCTTTTTGAGCCTCTTTTGCCATTTGAATTAGTTTATTTTTTAAGGTGTTATTTTCTTCATTCAGGTGATTGACTCTCATTTCATACTTTTCTTGCATATTTCTCATTTCTTTTTCCAATTTTTCCTCCACTTCTCTTATATGCTTCTTAAGGTCCTCTATGGCATGTAACCAGCTTGTATTTTTCTTTGAAGGTTTTGGTGTAGGAGTTCTTACTTCACTGTCTTCCTCCTGTTCCATGCTTTGATCCTTTTTGTCCCCCAAATAGGAGTCTAATGTTGGATTCTTCAGTTTGTTTTGCTTCCTTTGCCTGGTCATGTTGCCACTCAATTACTTGACTTTTGCGCTTTTTGCCACAGTAGGACTCTGCTACCAGACATGGGAGCTTCTGTCCCAAATGCTGGGGTTTTCTCAGCTGCTGAAGGTATTAGTTGGGTGCCCTCTCTGAAGCCTCCACACCCTCTGTCAAGCTGGTCACACACCCCAGGACCTCTACCTTAGACTGCAATCCAGATCCAAGCAGGTTAAAACAAGAGCAATTACCCCTCAGACTGTTCGCTTGGTCCTCCTATAGTCTGCAGGCCAGGAGCTGAAGCTGCCACATAGCGGTGGCTGCCCATGGCTCCTCAACAGCTTCTTGTCCTGTGGGCAAAAGCCAACACACTCCCAAGTACTGGTCCCAAAGTCCACAGTGCACTGACCTCTCACTTTGTCCTTAGCATCTATGTGTTGATAATTATGGAAACTGCCACAGCTTATCTGAAGTCCCTCCAGCTGGCTGCTGGTCAGGCCTGCCCTGGGGCTAAAACCTCTGGCTCAGGTGGGCCTGGGCTCAGCTTCCAGAGCTCTGCCCTGGCTGATTCCTGCCGGGCTGTCCTCAGCGGGAGGTTAGCTTCTCTGTGTCATTTTGTGGGTTCTGTAGCTCCAAAGTTTGTTTAGAGTCCCCTTTTACATGGATTGGGGAAGGTGGAAACCAGAGCCCCAGGGAAGTCCTGTTTCTACTCCGACATCTTGACTCCGCCCCACTGAGTAAACTTTTGATACGTAGTAATACATTCCAGATAAAGTATTCAAAGGTTCAATGTATAGAAAGTCCCATTCATGTGCAAAGCCTTAAATGCCAGGCAAAGGAGATAACAAATTAATCTTTTTTTTTCCTTTCTGAATGTTTGAAGACCTCATTTTCCTTCTAGTTCATGTAGATCAAGAATTTTTTTTTAAAGCAATTGGGGTTAAGTAACTTGCTCAAGGTTACACGACTAGTCATTATTTATGTGTGGGTGCTCATTTTCTGAGGCCGGATTTGATCTCAGGTCATCCTAACTCCGAGGCCAGCACTCTTACTCACTGTGCCACCTCGCCACCCTTAGATCAAGGATTTTTAACCTTTTTCATGTTATGGACAGCATTGACAGTCTTGTGAAGCCTATGGACTGCTCACTAATGTTTTTAGACATATAAAGTAAAATACATAGGATTGCAAAGGAAGTCAATTATATTAAAACAAAGATATCAATACATATATATATATGTATGTGTGTGTATATATATGTATATATATATATATATATATATATATATATATATATATATATTTAAAAGTTTACAAGAATTCCTGTGTAGATGTTTCCTAATAGTGCTAGATGACTTTGAAGGACCCTTCCAGATCTGAAATTATATAACTTTTAAAAACTTTATTGTTTCCGCTTCATCCCAGAAGGATTCATTCCTGGAGTCTGGCATCTTTATAAATGATATCATGTTTGGGAACAAAGTGTAAAGTAAAGCATTCTTCATATTTTTCTCGCATTATATTCTTGTCAAGATATTCTTCCCTTGATGGGAGGGTGAGAAGGTTCAATATGTGCTCTCCCTCAGGCCCCTTAGCATGACATAGAGAAGACCTATATTTGCTCTGGTACTTCATTGAAGCTGAATGATTGCTCTCCTTTGGGGGGTGGGGTAGGGGTGGGGGTGCACAATTGCTCCTGCCACCAACAATTCTGCTCAAGGCAGAATTCTTTTGGAATAAGCAGGGACAGGATTTGGACAGTATCAGGACAGGTACTGGACATGAACTTTAAGGTTAAATCAAAAAGCACAAATACTGCCATGTTAGGCAGACACATATGACAGATACTTTTATTCCTGGGACAAAAGGAATTGGACAAAGGTCTAATTTGCTCTCTCCCTCTTATGACTCATTAGGCTCTTTTTTATTTATTTCTAGGGGGCATAGTGGTATTGTAGGAAGGGCATTGATTTTTGGCTTTGTAATTTAATAACTGTGTGACCTTGGACTAGTCACTTGATTTGTGTGGGTCTTAATTTCATCAGTCATAGGACTAAGGAACTGGATTACCTTCTCTTTGATAGTAGAGGCCTAGGAGTGGTATCTCTGAGTCAAAGGGTATGCATAGTTCTTTGACTTTTGGGGTTTAGTTCCAAATTGCTTTTCAGAATGGATAAACTCATTCACAGTGTCACTAACAATTCAATAAGATAACTTAAAAGGGTCTATATCCCTCTAACATTTGTCATTTTCCTTTTTTGTCAGCTTTGCCAATCTGCTAGGCATGAAGTGGAAATTCAGAGCTGCTTTAATTTTCATTTCTCTATTTATTAAGTGATTTGAAGCATTTTAGTGTTTTATAAGGTTATTGAGAGCTTGGATTTCCTTCTTTGAGAATTGCCTATTCATATTCTTTGTACTTTTATCATTTGGAGAATGGCCCTTATTCTTATAAATTTGAATCAATTTCTTGTATATTTTAAAATTAAGATCTCTTTCAGGGAGAATTGCTACAAAGATTCCAGTTAACTCTTTGCTTCCCTTCTGATTTTAACTGCATTGATTTCATTTATATAAAAACTTTTAAATTTTATGTAACCAAAAATGTCCATTTTATTTTCTCTAATCCTCTTTCTCCCTTATTTTGGTCATGACCTCTTTCTCTACCCATAGATATGAAAGGTATTTCTTCCTTGCTCTTCTGATTTTTTATTATGTAACTGTCTATATCTAAGTCACATATCTAGGAGTGTGCAGTGATTGTGTAACATCCAGGACATGCTTTTAGGTGTAATCTTCATTATTAATATTTTCTTATCACTTTCTTAAGTCTAGTCAATCAACAGAACAATAAATCAAACTCTGATTTGTTTGCTGATTTCTGAGGTGTAAATGCTTATTCTAAAAACTTAACAATTGGGTCTCAGGCAGCAGTTCTGGCTGGCTTTGGCACCCCTGCATGTATTCATTTGTAGCTTATCCTTGGGTGATTTTGCCATCTCTTTAAAAAAGCCTTTTTCACATGATGCTGTTAAGGCTGAAAAAGACCAAAAACATGTTTTTAAGTAAAGAAAGAGATTTACATTAATTATTGAAAAATGTAAAATACTGCTGCTACTGCTGTGGATAGACAGTTGGATATCTAATATGAATGGGAAAAGAACTTTGTTTTAATACAAACTGCTAAAACATGTGCTTCCAGACAGGATTTTGGACAGCTTGGCAGGAAAATGATTTGTGGTATAAATTTGAGGACTTGGATCTCTTTGTTAACAATGTGGAGTGGTGACTCATTTGTGAAGGAATGGTTTAATGTTATAAAAAGGCAGACATAGAGGTTTCATTGAAAAAAACCCAGGGAAATTTGATTGTCAAGAAATACCATGTCAAGGACATCAAAAAGATCAGAGACGTTGTTCAGAAGTTGAGAGCAGGGCATGATGGGTACCTCTGATAATTTGCATGAAACTGTTTTATCACTAAAGAGAGCTAAATTAAGGAAATCAGAAATACGTTAAAAAATTGGAGAAAAGGGTATGATTTTACAAAGGACTGTTTGAAAGGGTAATTGTGGGGAGTTGTGACTTTTTAAGCCCAAAAGTGAGTCATTGTGAAGCAGGAAGCTCTCACTTAAGCTTCTGATTGGTTGGAAAAGAGTAAGAGGCATCATGGGAGAGACATCAGCCTGGGAAGAGGAGCCTAAGCAAAGTTGTTAAAATACCCAGCAGGCAGATGAAAGCTGTACCTTTAGAACTGTAACTGTTCTGATTGGTCAGAAAGAACTGACATCATTGGCCAAGAGTGTCAATGACAGCTACTGCCTTTCAGCGCCACCTAGAGTTCGAGGAAGGTGAAGTTTTACATAAGGGCTGATTGCTCTCTGCCACCACCTCTGGCTAGAGAAGGAATAGCATAGAGACTTTGCGGCTGCTTTGGGATCCTGATGGGAGGAGCTGTGTTTATTTCATTCTGATTGGACTGTGCAGCATCCCAGAGGGCCAATACCTCACCAGGCTATGTGCGTAGTGTTTTGCTGTTCAGTTGTATCTTTGTGACCCCGTTTGCAGTTTTCTTGGAGAAGATGCTGGGGTGGTTTGCCATTTCCTCCCTGTTCATTTTACAGGCAAGGAAACTGAGGCAAACAGGGTTAAGTGACTTGCCCAGGGTCATATAGTTATTAAGCATCTGAGGCTGGATTTGAGCTCAGACATTCCTGACTCCAGGCCTGGCACTCTATCGACTGTGCCACCTAGCTGTCCCCTGCATAATGTAGAACTGGCTAATTTAATGAGCTTGGCATTAGTCTAACTTAGAGAGAACTGCTATTCACATTAAAAGCTAACAGTTTCTAAAAGCTCTCTTAAGGATGGTGGTTAATTGAAAAAAGCTTTTAAAGGCTAAGTAATGAAGAGAAGAAGGAAGAGGAAAGGAGAGGAAGGTAGGGGAGAGAAAAAGAGAATATTTCTCTCTCTGAAGAGTGGTGAGGATCAACGGTCAAGCAGTGAGAAAAAATTCCTAACATTGAAGTGTGATACCTAGAATTGTGAGTTGCCCTAAGTACATTCATTTTCCTCCCTTGTGTTTTTCCTATGTCAGGTATGTATAAGTGTGTGCCCACTTTTCACAAAAGTTATTGAGTACATTGGTGTAATGGAAATGCAAATTTAAAGATCTTCCCTGCCCCTAGCTTAAGTGCACCTGGAGCCTGTGGTGGGAGGCTTGTTTTTCAGGAAAGCCCATACCTTGATACTTTGTGATTGGGCAGTGGGTCCAGAAGGTTGTTTCATTCTCTGAGCCAGGAGAAGGCTATATAAACCCTGAGGAGAGGCTTTGCTTTGGGGCTCACTTTGAGAAGTGTTGTGTGATTTGACCAGATGAGACTCTGGGAAGCCGTTGTTGAGAGCCCCCCGGCTTTGAAAACCCAGATGTTGATGCTTCCCTCTCTGGTAACTGTGATTTGGTATTGATATAATGGTAGGACAGTTTGGAAGCCTGTCTGTTTGATCTGTAAGTTCTGTAACTCTGAAGTTTGGGGTGCTGACCTTTTTCCCCTGAACTAGGTAATGTATGTTTGTTTGATTAAAGTAAGCTTGTTAACCCATTTTGAGTTGCTTTCCTTTTGAAAAGCAGATCTAAGAACCTGTGTTGGCAGTCACCCTGGGGATATTGGGGTGCTTGCCGCTACAAAATGGCGACGAGGGATGGGATCTGCTGAGTAAAAGGAAAGTATGGGGGCTGGGATAATTGTATGTTTCCCAGTTGTGGTAGCTGTGATTCTGTGGAGCCATGGAGCAGGAGAGAAAGACCTGCATGCTGACTTCACTGAGCTGAGAGCAGGAATGGTGAGCTGCCTGCATGGAGACCTTTGGAGAAGCCTGGAGCTGCTGCCTTCTGCTGGAGGAGAAGGAACCCAGGAGTTTGGAGTTCAGCCACAGGATAAGATAAGGACTGTGAGACAAAGCAGGGGCACTGAATGTGTTTCCTTGCTGCACCCCACAGTTTGGGACCCAGGGGGAGGATGGACTTGTGACTGGTGGGTGGGGTGAAGTGCCATGGACCCCAAGGACCCCACCTTTGGTTTTGTTGCCCAGCTCCCTCTCTGGACTTGGAAGCAGGGGCTGGAGCAGTGTTGTGGGAAGGACACCCCCCTCCTCCCAGGAGAACTTTATGTGATAATGCTTTGTGTTTTGTGAATTGATGTGAAAATGCAATATACTTTGTTTAAGACCCAGTGGCCACTTTGGTAACTTTAAATGTACCTTGAAAATATGACTTAAGAGATGGTTAGTGCTAATTGAAATGTAAATTGTCTATGCTATGGGCATACTTAGTAAGACTTTACTGAATAAGGTACTGGTTGTACTTTGAGATATTGTTACAGATAAGAGACTAATTGAGTTAATCAAGACTTTGCCCCATGAGTGGAAGACTTGTACTTTGAAAACTGATGTAACTGATTGAGTTAACTTAAGAGTGACTATTTTTTTTTAATTTTACTGATAAGTTACTGAGTTAACATTTGCCCCATGAGTGGAAGACTTGGACTATTGTATTTTGAGATTATATTGTGATTTTATTATGTACCTGGAAAATGTGACCTAGGAGATGTTTAGTGCTAATTCAAATGTAAATTGTATATGCTATGGGCATGAAAGATCTTGGGGCCGAATGTAATGGAAATGCAAATTTAAAGATCTTCCCTGCCCCTAGCTTAAGTGCACCTGGAGCCTGTGGTGGGAGGCTTGTTTTTCAGGAAAGCCCATACCTTGATACTTTGTGATTGGGCAGTGGGTCAAGGAGGTTGTTACATTCTCTGAGCCATGAGAAGGCTATATAAGCCCTGAGGAGAGGCTTTGCTTTGGGGCTCACTTTGAGAAGTGTTGTGTGATTTGACCAGATGAGACTCTGGGAAGCCGTTGTTGAGAGCCCCCGGCTTTGAAAACCGATGTTGATGCTTCCCTCTCTGGTAACTGATTTGGTATTGATGCATGTAATGTTGGGACAGTTTGGAAGCCTGTCTGTTTGATCTGTAAGTTCTGTAACTCTGAAGTTTGGGGTGCTGACCTTTTTCCCCTGAACTAGGTAATGTATGTTTGTTTGATTAAAGTAAGCTTGTTAACCCATTTTGAGTTGCTTTCCTTTTGAAAAGCAGATCTAAGAACCTGTGTTGGCAGTCACCCTGGGGATATTGGGGTGCTTGCCGCTACAATTGGTGAAAGATTGTGACCTGGGTTCTATGTATCTTGTGATGCATTTTATTACTTATGTAGTTGCTTTAACATATTGGTCCCTATAACATTATTTGTTTTGCCTTAGTGTTAAATAAATGATTATTTTTAAGATCTAAATTATTCTTATTTTAAGTATTTTAAGTGGCTAGGTATGTAAATTTAATGTACTGTAGTGAAGTGATGGGCAGCTAGGTGGCGCAGTGGGTAGACTGTGGAGCCTGAAGTTGGGGAGACTCATTTTCCTGAGTTCAAATCCATCCTCAGAAACTTGTTAGCTTGGTGACCCTGGGCAAGTCACTTAACTCTGTTTGCCTCAGTTTCCTCATCTGTAAAGGGAGCTGAAGAAGGAAATAGCAAAAAATGTTTACATTGGTAATCACTAGGAATATCAGTCTCTATTTTTCTTTCTCTGTTTAGTGTCTCCTCAAGACTATATTTAGTCTAAAAGACTATTTTGGTCTAAAATATAAATAATTTTCTAGGGACAGCTAGGAGGTGCAGTGGATAGAGCACTGATCCTGGAGTCAGGAGAACCAGAGTTCAAATCTGGCCTCAGATACTTAACACTTACTAGCCATGTGACATTAGGCAAGTCACTTAACCCCAATTGCCCTGCCTTTCCCCCTCCAAAAAACAACAACAAAAAAGAATTAGCTAGGATCCTGTCTTCTATTTTTGCAAATAGTTTACATACTATTGGAATGAATTGTTCTTTGAATGTTTTACATTTACAAGTAGATAGAAACAGATTGAACTCACCTCTGTGCCCATTGAAAGTAATGATATACATCAATGAGCCAGCCTTCCCCAGACACCTGTATCGCCTCAGGGCCTTACAAAATCATCCTTGATAGGGTTTCAGCAGGAGGAAGTTGGGGTTTGCTCCTCTATCTACCCTCCACATCCCCTACTTCTATGAAGTCTTGTTTGGGTCGATTCTCAGCTCCTGCATCCATTAGCAGCATCTCTGCTCACTCGTTCCCCACTGCTGCTCCCTCTAACTGTTCTCATCACTCTACCTCCTGTGGCTCTCATTTTGGAGCAAACAGTGGTCCTTTTATCCAGGACCTTGTCTATTATGCTCTACAATTTGACTTCCTACAGCTCTCATCAACAATCAGTTTTTGTAATTCTTCCATTTGTTTCCAGAAGCTAATTCACATTTCTTTTCTCAGGGAACTAGTTTACTACACGCTTGTCCAAATGTAAGAAAGATTCCAGTGTGTTTACAAGTTAGAAACATACCATATTCTCTTTCCATTTGCTTTTCCATCACCTTTCATCCTTTGGGCCAACTGAAGTAACTTGTACAGATTATACAAATTTTGTTTCTTGAAGATTTTCTAAAAGAAGGTGAGGGTGGCAAATACTGTGCCTCCTAGGAGAGTGCCAAACCCTTGCTACAGTAGGATAAATTTGTCTCTGAGCACATACATTTTGATTGTATTATTATCCTATTATAGTTATATTCGAAGTCACAGGTTGCTATTTGTAATAGAATTGAGAATTTTGTATTAGAATTTCCTTTTTGTATAGATGTTATTTAATTATTTCTTAGTTTCCATATAGACCTATATATTTTACTTACAGTGTCATTATTTATACCTAGTTTTATTGCAATGTGGTCCACAGATCTTGTATATTGAAATTTCTGCTTTTATAAACTTACTTGTAAATTTTTTTCTGATCTAGTAAATTGATTTTTTTGTCTGAACTATTAATTTATTCTTCTGTCATAAACCTGTAATTTCCCTAATACACAGGACTCCTAGGGAAGCAACCTCCTCTGTCAATGTAGTTCAATGACTGCTCTGGAGCTTAACATCTCAGAGAATTGCTTGGGGGCCACACTCTGGCTCTTAGTCCTCTTTACCAGAGTGTTTTCAAACTCTTTGGCTTTGGCACCTCTTTACACTTTTTTTTTTTTTGCCTTTTTGGAGGGCAGTTGGGGTTAAATAACTTGCCCAAGGTCACACGGCCAGTTTTTTTTTTTGTTTGTGTGTGCATTAAGTATCTGAGGCTGGATCTGAACTCAGGTCCTTCTGACTCCAGGGCCAACGCTCTACTTACTGTGCCACCTAGCCGCCCCTCCTCTTTACACTCTTAAAAACTATTGAGGGGCGGCTAGGTGGCACAGCGTTGGCCCTGGAGTCAGAAGGACCTGAGTTCGGATTTGACCTCTGACACTTAATGCACACACAAACAAAAAAACCCTAGCCGTGTGACCTTGGGCAAGTTACTTAACCCCAAAAAGCAAAAAAAACCCAAAAAACAAAACAAAACAAAAACTGTTGGGAACCCTTAAGAGCTTTTGTTTATGTTTATGACATTTACCATATTCAAAATTTTAAAGTCTTAGTATTATTATAAAAGTATCTCTGACCTCTTGGATCCCCCCTAAGGAGTATTAGGGCCCCTAAGGATCCCTGGACCACACTTTGCACCATATCATGCTATTTTTTCTCTGTGTTTATTTTTTTGCTCACTCTGTCAGGAGTAGAAACTTCCTTATTTTACTATTTCTGCCATTAAATAACTTAATAAGCAATTTAATAACTTAATCATCTTAATGAAAGATCAGTAAACAAAATTCCTGTAGTTATGCTATTAACTATATTTCTTTAACTCTTATCTCCTTTAAGCTCCTTGAGGGCAGAGACTATCTTTTGCCTCTTTTTGTTTCCTAGGGCTTAGCACAGTGCTTGACACATTGTAGGTGCTTAATCAACATTTGATTAATAGATTGACTTGATTAAAGATATGAGCTTCACTTTGGGGTGTACTTGTTCTTTCCACCTCCCATTTTTGTTTTTCTTTCTTTATCTAAAACACACTTCTGTAACATTCAGCACTTTAGCTAACCAAATACATATGACATTCTTAATGTCTTTCCACTGGGTGTACAGGGTATCCCTAAAGTCTGGACGCCCACAAGACATTCCATTAACTATGCATATTTTCAAGAAATGAAATGAATGAAATTTTAAATAACATTTTATTTAATTAGCATAAATTTTAGCCACAACAATTTCATATGGAATAAAAACTTTCATTCACTATCAGGACAATTTTTCATCTTAATGAAATTATCTTAATTTAATTAATTAATGAGATTTTCTATGTGTTCAGACTTTAGGAATACCCTATAGTAAATTAGAGCAAGGAAGAGCTCAATCTCAAATGCCGGCATAGACATGTTTCCAAATATCTGAGCAAGTAACAATGGAGACTTCACCTTGCCATGCTTTCAGAGCTGTTATCTTGCCTCTTAGGCCTGAAACTCCTATTCCTGGAGTCAGCTTTGAGCTTCTCCCAGTCCCTTGGATGTTGTACTCTGAAGAATTACTGTGTCCACTCCGTTCTGGCCTTTGGATCTCTATTTGGACACCTCATCACCTTTCCCAAAGATAGGATAAACCCCAGTCTTAATGAATGGCTTAATAATTGGAACCTTTCACCTTCTTTTCCATCCCTGTTGCTTGCTACTGACCCCCTAGGGTTCTACATTTAGAGTTAGAGAACAACTGAGTTGTCTAAATTTAAAAGTGTATGTGTTTTTCTAAGTACTTATCTCTTTAATTATGTTAGATTGCTCTTTTTTGTTTAAATTTTCTTAATAAATTTTATAAACAATAATAAATGTGAATATTTCTGTAGACAAATAATAGAAAAGGGCTTATAAAGGGAACCATGAAATTCTACTATACATAGTTTTTTTTAATTGAATACAGTAGTGTTCCCCTATCTATCTCTCTGAACTTCCTTTGGTTCTCTTCTGTGTATTTTATTTTACTTTGTCTTTTTGGAGGGAGGAAGGCAGGGCAATTGAAGTTGTGACTTGCCCAAGTTCACATAGCTAGTATCAAGTGTCTGAGGTCAGCTTTGAACTCAGGTCCTCCTGACTCCAAGGCTGATGCTCTCTCTATTCACTGTGCCACCTAGCTGCCCCATCTTCTGTGTATTTTTAAAACTGGTTCATTGATGCTCTTTTCTTCCTTCCCTTTCCTTTCTTTCTTTCCTTCCTTCCTTCCTTCCTTCCTTCCTTCCTTCCTTCCTTCCTTCCTTCCTTCCTTCCTTCCATCTTTCTTCCTTTTTTTTTGCATTACTATAGTTACACTTCCTTTCCCCACCCCCACCTCAAGCTCCTCTGGGCCCCAGGGACCATATCCCACTACTGATCCAAACAAGAACTTCGACCTCTTCCATTTCCAGCCTCAGCAGATTAGCCCCTCTTTCCTCAACCCCACCACCCCTTACTCCTGGGGTATCATCATTTTGGTGCTAGATATAATACTGACACTTGATAGGTTTTAATCCTACTGCAACTCAGAGCTCCTAAACCCAAGGTATCTGCTGACCTTGGCTTTCATAATAGTAGGAATTAAAGACATATTCCACCATGCCACACCTGAGGATGTTTCAAAGTGTAATTTCCCCCCTGTGAATCAAAGTAATTTTGATTATTAAATGTCTACCTCTTGCCTCTAGATGTTATACAGAGATTTTCTGGAACATTGATTCTGTTTGTGGCCTTTATTTTAAAATGATACATGTACAAAAATATTCTAATTTTTTTCAGTCATCCTAGTCATTCCTGGTAATCTTCTCTTTTCTTTCCCTCCTACAGTGTCTGTGACCACATCAGCTCCCAGAGGATCATCTCTACTTAGATGGTTTCCATATCTGTAGATCTAAACCTAGACTATCCTGAGCTCTAGTCTGATATTATCAAGTAACTATTAAGAATTTTAAATGAAATGTCCCATAGACAACACCTCTCTACCCTCTCAGCTGAGAACTTTGCCTCATATTTTGCAGAAAAAACAAGGTTATTTGCTATGAGCTCCCTCTTTCCCTCCTTTCTTCATCTCATATCATTCATATGCCTTCTGCCACTATATCCTCTTCCACATTTGTCCCACATCATGAGGAGGTGGCCTTACTCCTGTCAAGATATTTGGAGACACCCTGTTTCCCAGAGAGCTAAGGTGCAGCAAGCAGGCAGTGCCTTGAACTTGGCATAACAACAATCCTTTGTGCTCTGGGTCATCTCACCTCCTGGCAAAGTGTATTGCTTTGATCAGCACCATGTGTTTGCTGCCTTCTATTTCCCAGGGACCTGAGAGCCATCTATCACACCTCTTGACATGCTCACAATCCCTGTTTCTTGTAACAGCTACTGAACTGAACCAGGTGCTACTCTCCTGTTCCTACCCCACTGGATCTGGTTCTGTAAATGCTGTGAGACAAGCAACTTGGAGACTGTTCCCACAGGACCCAGGAACACTTTGAAATTAAACTTCTATTTATGTCCTGACTCTTCTAACTCTGGCCTGCTGACTTTGTGCAGCTCCAGCCATCCACAGGTTAGAGTCTAGTTCTGATCTGGTTAACACTCCTTACCAAGGCTAACACCTATATGTGCTTGAGTGATACCATTCCAGCTGGTCTCCTCCAAGATATTCTCCCTTCTGTCATTCCCCACTCTGTCACTTATTTTCAGTCTCTCCCTGTCTGATGGATGCTTCCCTATTGCCTAAAAACATGCCCATGTCTCCTCATCTTCAAAAAACCTTCACCTGAGCCTTCCATTCCTACTATTGTCCTATATCTCTTCTGCTCTTTGTGGCTAAACTCCTTGAAAAGGCCATCAACAATAGGTTCCTCCACTTTTTCTCCTCTCACTCTCTTTTTAACCCTTTATAATATGGCTTCTGACCTCATCATTCCACTAAGACTCTCCTATCAGTCAACCAATCAACAAACATTTATTAAGCACCTACTATGTGTCAGTCCCTGTGTTAAGCTAGGGACACAAAAAGAGGCAAAAGACAGTCCCTACCCTCAAGGATCTTACAATCTAATAAAGAGACAATATGCAAAAAAAAATCTATCTAGAATAGGAACCAACTAACAGAGAAAAGGCGCTAGAATTGAGAGATGAGGGAAGGCTTCCTGTAGATGGTGGGATTGCAGTTGGGACTTAAAGGAAGCAAGGGAAGTCAGTAGGTGGAGCAGAGGAGGAGAGCTCTCCAGGCATGGGGGACAGCTAGAGAAAATGCCAAGACCAAGAGATGGAATGTCTTATTTGTGGAACAGCAAGGAGGCCAATGTCACTGGATGGAAGATTGTGTGTCAGGGAATAAGGTGTAAAAAGATTGTAAAGGTAGGAAGGGGATAGGTTATGAAAGACTTTGAACACCAAACAGAGCATATTGAAGAAGACCAACTAGAGTGGTCTGGGTGGAGATGAATTCCTTTGTCCAGATTACTAGAGGCAATGATCTCATGATCAAGTAGCACTCTTAGCAGGAGGAGCTGAAGACTTTTAGCCTTTCGCCTCCTTAATATGCCCATCCCCTCATTAATTGTCCATCCGTCAGGGTTGATTTTAATCTTTCAGGGGCACCTCCTTTTCCGAAGGTATTTAAGCATTCAGGGATCTCCATGATTTTGTCTTTGGTTACCAAGAGAAACCACTGACCATCAATTAGCTAGCCTATTTAATAAATTGACTATTAATTACTCAGAAACTGTCTCTCAGGCTTTTCATTCATCTTGCTATTGATATCTCAAACTCAACACGTCCAAAACAAAATTAAATCATTTTCCCCAAACCCAGCCCTCTTCCTAGCTTCCCTATTTCTGTTGAGTGCACCCCCATCTTTCTGTTCACCATGTTTCACAACCCTGGATTCCTCTTCAGCTCTTCCCTCTCCCTTATACTCTGCATGGCCAATCAATAGCCATGTCTTGTCAGCTGTACCTTTGGAATGGTGGTATCAAACTCCAGCAGAAATGAAAGCCACTATAAGGATCTCTGCAGGCAGCATATTGACTAGACTATGTTCTATTGTATTTTTATTTATTTTGCTAAATGTTTCCTAATTACATTTTTTTTTAAGCAATTGGGGTTAAGTAACTTGCTCAAGGTTACACGGCTAGTCATTATTTATGCGTGGGTGCTCATTTTCTGAGGCCGGATTTGATCATCCCAACTCCGAGGCTGGCGCCCTTACTCACTGCACCACCTAGCCGCCCCTTTTAGGGCAATTGGGGTTAAGTAACTTGCCCAAGGTCACATGGCTAGGTTTTTGTTTGTGTGGGTTAAGTGTCTGAGGCCGGATCCGAACTCAGGTCCTTCTGACTCTAGGGCCAGCTCTCTACTCACTGCACCACCTAGCCGTCCCCCTAATTACATTTTAATCTGGTGAGTTTACCCATGCCTGCTTCCTTGGCACTCTTACTATAGAATGTCTTACATAAATTAAGATCTTCACTTTTTACCCGACTATTGCAATTAACTTCTGATTATTCTTCCTACTGCAAGGCTTTTACTTTTACACACAACTGCAAAAGTGATATTCCTAAAGCATAACTCTGACCATATCATTCCTCTGCTCAATAACTCCATTATGTGTAAGGTCAAAGGCAAACTCCTCCTGTCACAAAAATCTTCCTCCAACCTACTTTTTAGCCTTATTAATAATACATGACTTCCCTTCCCATGTTCTAGAGTCTAGCCAAGCTGACCCTCTTACTGATACACACACACACACACTCGTACATATATAGGCAGATTTATGTTTGTATATGTGGCTATATATAGACCTAACCATATACACGTGTGTATGTATACAGATTTGTGTCCATACATATATAAGCATGTATATATATGTGCACACATTCATGTATACACATTCATATGTATGTATGCTCATGTGTATATGTGTGTATATACACACGCATAGATTTAATGCAAGGTACTTTGAGAGGAGATACTAGCAGCTAGAGGTTGTAGAAAAGGACTTCTACAGGAGGGTTATTGAGTTTAGTTTTGAAGGAAGCTAAGAATGCTAAGAGGCAGAGGAAAGGGGTGAGTGCTTCCAAGTGCATTCAAAGCATGGAGTACAGCCTGTGCATAGTCAGCAAGCAGGAGGTAGAATGTTACAGAACAGCAAGAGAGCAGAATAGCCTGGAGTCTAGAATATATGAAGGGAAGCAATGTATTATTATATATTAATATATCACATCTATTTATTACTATGCAGGTGTATAGCTATGTGCATATATCTATAACTAAGTGTGAATGTACATGTATGTACAAATATATATATATATATATATATATGCATTATAGTTTTGCAGTTGAACAATAATGTGTGTAGGAGGACTGAAATTAAGTTTTTCTTGTGGAATTCTATGGAGTGTTTCTGTTTCCAGAATGTCACTCGAAAATACTTTTCTTTTCTTTTGCTTTTGTTGGTATGGCAATTGGGGTTAAGTGACTTGCCCAAGGTCTGAGGTTCGAACTCAGGTCCTCCTGACTCCAGGGCCAGTGCTCTATTCACTGTGCCACCTAGCTGCCCCAAAAATACTTTTCCAAATCCCCCTTTAATTGTTTCCTGAAATATAGTGTTCAGATCCTGTTTTGCTTTTTTGCATTTTCTAGAATCTCAGTGACCCTGAAGTTGCTACATCTTGGCTCAATCTCCAGATTAATCATTTGCAGCTATGTGATTTCCAAATCTCTTTCTAGCTTCGTTATGTTCTGTCTATTTTTTCCACTTCAATTCTTATCTGCAAGTTTATTTTCAATTGATCCAATTTCCATGATTCCATATATTGGTATTTTCAGATTTTCTGTTACATTCTTTATATTGGCAATATTTTCATTATTCCTACTTGTTACTTTTTTGTATGATTAAGTTATAGCTTGATGTCTTTTTTGTAGTTATTTTTATATTTTATTTTTTTAATTTAATTTTTTGGTTACATGCTAAATTCTGAACTGTTTCCTTCCCTCTCTCCCTCCCCACCCCAGACTAGAGAAGGCCACCATTTGACAGAGATAGGATACACACAAGTATACATACAAATATATATATGTGTGTGTATATACACACATACACACCATATTATGCATATTTCCTTCTATTAGTCTTTTTGGGGGGGGGGCAAGGCAGTTGGGGTTAAGTGATTTGCCCAAGGACTGTCAAGTGTTTGAGTTGAATTTGAACTCGGGACCTTCTGACTCTAGGGCTGGTGCTCTACCCACTGTGCCACCTAGCTGACCCTATCAGTTCTTTCTCTGGAGGTGGATAGCATTTTCCTTCCTAAGGTACCTTGTAGCTGATTTGAATATAATACTCAGAATAGCTTAGTCATTCACAGTTATTCCTCAAATAATATCACTATTACTACATATAATGTTCTCTTGGCCCCTCTCATTTCACTCTTCATTCTTTCATGTAAGATTTTTCATGTTTTCCTAAAATCAACCTGCTCATTGTTCCTTATAGCATTGGAAGTCATAGTAATATATAATAATAAATTCAGTCATTCCCCAATTGATAGATATCCCCTCAATTTCCCATTCTTTGCTCTCACAAAGAGAACTGCTATAAATATTTCAGAACATATAGGTTCTTTCTCTTTCTCCCTGATCACCTAAGGGAACAGATCTAATATTGGTATTGCTGGGTCAAAAGATATACACAGTTTTATAAATCTTTGGGCATAATTCCAGATTGCTCTCCAAAATGGTTGGATCAATTCACAGTTATACCAACAGTGAATTAGTATTCTGATTTTTCTTCATCCCTTCCAAAATTTGTCATTTTCCCCTTCTGTCATTTTAACCAATCTGATAGGTGTGAGATGATATCTCAAAGTTGTTCTAATTTGCATTTCTCTAATCAATAATGATTTAGAGCATTTTTTCACATATCTATATATAGCTTTGATTTCTTCATTGAAAAACTGCCTATTCAGATCCTTTGACCATTTATCAATTGGGTAATGACTCATATTCTTGTAAATTTGATGAAGTTCTCCATATCTTTGAGATATGAAACCTTTATCTGTGAAACTGTCTATAAAATATATCTCTAATTTTCTGCTTTCCTTTTAACCTCGACTACATTAGTTTTATTTATATAAGACCTTTTAAATTTAAAGTAACAATCAAAATTATCCATATCCATTTTACATTTTATAATGCTTTCTATCTTGTTTATTCATAAACTCTTCTCCTATCCTTAAATGTGACTGGTATGTTTTTCTAATTTACTTATGCTATTTCCCTTTATATCTAGGTCATGTAATGATTTTGACCTTATTTTTGTAAATGGTGTCAGATATTGGTCTATACCCAATTTCTGCCAGACTGCTTTCCAGTTTTCTCAACAATTTTTTTTTTTACCAAATAGTGAATTCTTATCCTTAAAAATTTAAATCTTTACATTTGCCAAATACGAAGTTACTATAATCCTTTACTACTGTGTATTATTATATGTCTGCTCCCTTCTACCTTTTTTTTAACCAATCTTACCAGGTAGTTTTCGTAATTACTGCCTCATAATACAGTTTAGGTTTAGGGGAAGCTACATGACACAGGGGTAGAGTTCTGGCCCTGGAATCAGGATGACCTGAGTTCAGATATGACCTCAAACATGTTCTAGCTATGTTACCCTAGACAAGTCACTTAACCCTGTTTACCTCAGTTCCTCATCTATAGAAAGGAACTGGAAAAGAAAAAGGCAAACAACTCTAGTATCTTTGCAAAAAACAAACAAACCCCCAAACCCAAATGAGGTCCCAAAGAGTCAGACATGACTAATTGACTAAACAATAAATAAGTTTAAGATCTGTCAAACCTCCTTCTTTTAAATTTTTTTCATTAATTCCTTTGATATTCTTGACCTTTTGTTCTTCTGAATGAATCTTGTTATTATAGCTTGAGTCTTTTTAAAATTTGTTAGCCATTCCAAGTTCTTTTATCTCTTATCATGGTTTTCTTGGCAAGATTCATTCTAGTCTAAGTTTTTGAAATACCTCACTCTTTCATTTAAAGATGTCATGTTTTATTTCTCTTTTTGTCTACTTTACTTTAGCGTTTTGGTCTTTAACTTGACCTACAATAGTTCTTGCTTCAGAGTTCTTTTGTTTGCTGATTTCCCACTCCTGCTTTTGGTACATTTTAATTTTCTTTTGTGGAGTTTTAGAGATTTTGCTTCTTTGGGGACATTTTAATTGTTCCTCTTGAGGGAACTATGAGTGTCATGAGATACTAGATTTAAAGCTGGAAGACCATTAGAGACCACTGAGTTCAACCTCCTCATCTTACAGATAAGGAAAATGAGCCATAGAGACCTGACCTGCTCAGAGTTATACAACTAGTAAGAACCTGAGGAACTTGAAGGAACTTGCAGCACCTCTCTCTGCCTGTCACAACTGTAACTCACAGTCACTAGTGCCCAGGCTTCCACATCCCACCCTTCATGACTAAGGGCTCAACCAGGGATGGCCAGTTGCACACTTGCATTAGTACTCACTCTCTTCTCACTACTCCATTAATCCTCTCCTGAGAAACTATCATTCACCATTCTATCTTCTTTTCACACACTGATTTATTGACTCTCAAGCACTTAACACAAATGTTCTCTCAGCCACTCATATTCTTTTCTTTTTTAGGTTCTTAATCAATCAACATTTATTGATCTTGTTTCCTTCATTCTTCCTTCAAACTAGGCTCCTAGTAGCTTGAATTTATTTATTTACTTTTTAGATTTCAACATTCATTTCCACAAGATTTTGAGTTACAGCCACTCAGATTCTTTAGGCATATTTCACCACAATCTATCTTCATCTTCTTTCACCATATCCAAGTCAGCTCCTTTTCCTTTTTCTGAGGTTTTATTAATGCCTTTTGATTTTATACCACAATCTTTTGCTTTCAAATTTCCACCCTCAAACTCCCATGTAACAAAGAAAGAAAAATATTCAAGCAAAACCAACAGACGTAACCCCAGCATCTGACAGAAAATAACCCATCCCTCACTTCTTTCCTGAAAGGAGAGAGATGTGCTTCATCTTCACTTCTCTGGAGAGAGATGTCCATTGTAATCAATCAATCCTATCACTTCTAGTGTCATTTTCTTCTCCATTATTGTAATAATTGTTTTTCTTTCATTTCTGATGACTTCAATCTGTATTAGATCATGCAAGTCTTTTTGTATTTCTCGAAATTCCTTATATGCATTGTTTCTTATAGTGTGATAATATTCTAGTACATTCATATACCATAGTTTAGTTAACTATTCACCAATTAATGGACACCTACTTTGTTTCTAGGTTTTTTGTTTGTCTGTTGCTGTCATTGCTTTTGCTTCTGCTATGAATATCCTGGTATATGTGGTTTTTTTTTTCTTTTTTGCTTCCTTGGAACCCAAGCCAATTTCCAACAACTCCACTACCCATGCCAATCCTGAGACTACTTTTTGGTGTTCTTAAATATGTCCTGGAAAATACCCAGCAACTGCATGGCCCTATAACTGCAGGGACAAGTTTTCCTCTTTTCCCAAAATCCTCCAGCTCTGACAGTGCCATCTTCTTGGAAGTCAAGTAGGCCATCTCCATCTAGACTTACATGAAGATTCTTAAGACAAATATATATATATATATTTTATTTATTCAATTTTAAATTAAAATTAAATTAATTATAATTAAATGATATAGAAATATTAATCAATAAATCTATATATAGAAATATATTATATATACACACATTATATATATGTATGTATATACATATAATCTAGTCACTTCTGTGTCTATACCTATTCTCTCAATTTTACCATAAGAGTAAGCCTTTTCTAGGAATTAGGAGGCTGGACTAATCGAGGTTCTTGCTGCTAATCCTTGTGCTTATATCATATGAGTTTCAGAGGGTAGATGAGTCTATGTGACATCTCCATTTTGATTCAAGTACAAAAAAGTTCTTTTTCAAGGGAACACTATTATTAAATAATAGGTATATAATAATTGCATGCAAATTAATTGATAGATGAATTACCTTTTCTAGAACCATTTGGTGCTGAGTTTTTTCAACTTCTCCTTAGGACTCACTAGAGCTACAAAGTAAAGAAAACAATTCTTTGGAAACCACAACCATTGAAGTAGAATGAGCTGGCCAAGTTGGACATGGGAAGTAGGTATTCAATAAACACTTGCAGATCAACTGGATTTATTTTATACCAATGTAGTTTAAAATGTAAAGTCACACAAATGTCTTAGCTGGTGTTATACATTGGTCTCACTAGAATCCTCCACTTGGCCCTGCCCACTTTTATCTGAGACACACCCTTTCTTCCTAAGCCAGACATCCTCCATCTCAATGGATTCACCTGACTATGCAGAGGGACCAGTTGTGACAAAGGTAAGCAGCCTCGTGTTCAGTGGGGATCTTTTATTAATTTAAAGGATGAGAAGTATTGTTGATCTTGTTAATACTTTTCCACTTTCGTCTTTATGCAGAGCTAATTTCTTAAGCCCTAATAACTCTATATATGATAGGGGAGGCTGCTTGCAATATTCATGTTCATTGCTAATGTTCTCTTTCTTACTTTTTTATATTCTTTTCCAAGCAGCATGTGATTTCTCCCCCTTTCCATGTATTGTAGAATTGCATAGCATCCAGACTCCTTTTCATAATCATTTGTCCCCTGTGTTAAAGAAAATCCTCAATATTCTAGGAAGCTCATTTATTTTATTAATTATCATGACTCATTTTATTCTTTTCGTGTCACATAGTTTTCTCACCTCCTTGGACCCCTTTCTCATGCCATACCAGATGGCTTTTATTTTTTCTTTTTTTTTTCTTGTCGTCTTAAATACTTTAAAAAATGTTTTTAGTATCCAAAACTCAGGGAATGGAAGTTTCTAAATGAAACTATTTCTAAAAATTGTTATTCTGATTGTCCAATTCTTACACTGAGTTCTAGTGCTACATTTGTCACACCAAGCAAAAGGACACTCTTCTTCCCCAGTCCATTACTTCTGAAGTGTTTTGGGTCTCTCACTTTTCACAAGCTCACCAAACACTACAGGGATTACTCAGATGGTAGCAGACCCGTCTTCTTGCTTGTTAAGCTTCATTCTCTAGGGTGAATTAAGTTATCAAGCTGGTAGCCTACACAAATTACTTCTCATCTGCCCCAAACCATCTGTGCATTATATCTGGACATCCGCTCCTTGCCAACATCTTATTACATCTGTAGGGAGAGGGCCCCTAAAAGTGCCTTTGGAAATTGACTTGCATTTGGCAAAATGCTGGAGGACCTTATACTTGGTATTGTTTTTCAGTGGATACAGGGAAACAAAGAAAAATAGATGCTTAAGAGGATATGATAAAATTATGCTCCAAATTCATTAAAGCTTTTCTAAACCTGGAACAGGAACTTTTTCTCTATCAAGGACCATTGACCTGCAGGGAAAAAAATGTCTTGGGACATAAACAGGTAAAAAGTAACTCCGTTTTTTTAACTGGAGAAAAAAATATAAAACATATACCTCACATAGTTAAAAATAAAAAACAGGGAATATGTAAGTTTGATTTTTTTAAATGAATGTGGTAATAAAAATATACTTAAATTTCATACTTTGGACATTTAAGGAACAGAAAAAGGTGAAGAAGAAAGAGTAATAGAGATGTAGAGAGAAAAAGTAGACAAGGATGTGGAAGGCAGAGTGAAATCATCACCTAGCATTTAAGTGCTTACTATGAGTTAGACCCCGTACTAGGTACAAAGAAAGGCAAAACAAAACAAACAAAACAAAAGCAGTCCCTCAGCTCAAGGGCATCACAGTCTAATGGGGGAGACAACATGCAAATAACTGTACAAAAAAGGGTACATGCAGGATAAATTGGAGATAATCTCAGAGCAAAAGCACTAGCATCAAAGGGGATTGGAAAAAAATTTCTTGTGGAAAGTGAAGTTTTAACTGAGACTTGAAGGAAGCCAGGAGGCAGGGATAAGGAAGGAGAACATTCTGGGTATGGGTGACAGCCAGTGAAAATGCACAGTCAGGAGATGGAAAGGCAAGGATATGTGTGTCACTGAACCCATGTGGTACATGGTCAGGATAATAAAGTATAAGAGGAATGGAAAAGTAGGAAGAAGCCAGGTTATGAAAGACTTTAAATGCCAAACAGAATTTAATTCCCAGGGGGTAATAGGGATCTATGCAGATTCTTGAAGAGTCTGGGAGGGATTGTGAGGGGTAGTCACACCTGTATTTTAGGAAGATAGGTTTGACAGCTGAATGGAGTGAGGAGAGGCTTGAGGTAGGGTGACCCACTTGGATGAACTGGCAGGAAAAGGAAGAGATTCACACCAGGGGAGTGTCTATTAGCATAAGACTTCTATCTCCAGGATAAGCAACAAAGAGGAAGAAGAGGAGGAAGAGGCTGAAGTGTACAAAGAAATGGGAGGAGA
This sequence comes from Gymnobelideus leadbeateri, assembly GCA_011680675.1. Lineage (NCBI taxonomy): Eukaryota > Metazoa > Chordata > Mammalia > Diprotodontia > Petauridae > Gymnobelideus > Gymnobelideus leadbeateri. Next base: position 74,411 of record WOXC01012141.1, on the reverse strand, counting down.
AATGCAAAATAAAAATGAAGGTGGGGAGTTAAATGGACCGAGAAAGACACAGGCATGGGATTTTTTTTACCTTTTTGGGTATCATGGACTCTTGACATTCTGATGAAGCCTATAGATCCTTTTTCTAGACAATGTTTTTAAATACTTTAAAACAAAATCACCCCAATTATTCTCACTATATCCCCCTCTCAAGAAAGGGGAGTATTCCCTAAGGTAGGAAACATCCATTTCTTAGGGTTCCTGTCACTGATCTGTGCTCAGAGAAGGAAACAGAAAGGGGAGGAAGGTGCCAGCAATTGTGAGATCTAGGGACTTCCATCCTCAGGCTACATGTAAGTATGTCTCATATGGCCATATGAATGAAAAAGTATTTATTAAGGGCTTATGATGTACAAGCCCTGTGCTAAATGCTAGAGGTGCAAATAAAAAAGTGGAGATACTCTCTTCCCTCAAGGAACTCACATTCTCATGGGGGAGACACAAAAGATAAAGTTTTAGCTGCACATCAAACAAAACGGCCCTTAGGGTACAGCTGCAATGCAGATGGCAATGCCTCTTCTTTAATGTCACTTTACTGGTGAAATCATGTCAGTTTCTAATTTTGAACCATTTGACAATGCCAAAGACTTTTGTGGCAAGTCGCAGTAGCTATGGCTATGGCACCTCCAGGACTGATAGCTAAGGCTGGGCAGCTTCCTGGGATGACAGCCAGAGGGGCTGGACTGGAAGCAGGACTGGGGTGCCTTGGGGTGCTGTCACTGCCAGGGTTCTTGGGCTATGTAAACCTGTCAGTAGAAAGTCTGGTCTTCTCTGCAGTGACTGTTCCCCTCAATGATGGCTGTGGGGCTTGGGCTGGAAGCAGGGCTTGTGGTCTGAGAGGTCACTGCTATTCCCAAGGCTCTTGGGTCCAGGGTCCTGGGCTATCTCCATCAGGGTTTGGGGGGTGGTGATGGTCAGGATGGTAGTGGTGATCTGACTTGCCTGGCATGTACTGCTCCATTTTGTCCTTGGGGTACCTTACTGCTTTAGTTAGGCTTCCTTGATTCCTTACTGCTTTAGTTAGGCTGCCCCATAGATTGCAATTGATGGCATTGGCTGGCTCCTTCTCCACAGGGATTATTCACCTCAATGATTGCTGCTAACTCTGTATTTGAAGCAGGGTCTGCGATATAAAGGATACAGTTATTCCCAAGGCTCTTAGGGGATCAGGGTCCTAGAAAACCCACATAGGACTTTGAGGGAAGAAGTGGTATTCAAGGTTGTAGAGGTGATTTAATTTACCTGGTACTTGCTATTTCCTGTCTCTCCCTCAGTGTACCTTGCTACTTCTGCCATAAGTGATTATTTGCAAGGGTGGATTCGGAGGAGAAATATCTCTCTCTCTCTCTCACACACACACACACACACACACACACACACACACACACACACACACACACACACACACACACACACTTTTGCTTCAATTCCAAGAGAGAGCAAGACTACAGAAAAGAAGAATGATGCAAAAATAATAGGTGGAGCCATTCTCCTTGGATCTCTTATAGGCTACAGAGGGGAGGCTCTCTCTACAAGACTGAACCTTCTTGTGCCTCAGTCAAACAATCAGAGGAGATAGCTACAGTCTCTGGGGACAGTTAGAGGAGCTCATCATGTCACAGCAAGGTTCTATGATGGAGGTTCTATGAAAGGTCCATGCCCTTTAACCAGAGCAACTAAACTAGAGGGTTCATCAATCAATTAGAGGTTCTCTTGATCCCCACCCCTTGTTACCCACAATTTACTTTTGAAGCAAAGCTTTATTTTTCTAAGGAATTTCGAATGTTTCATGTGTGTGTGGAGGAATGAATGACTTAAGTTTGGGCAATTTCTTTTGGAACTTCAGAAACATCTTACATTTTCCCAGAGACAGTCAGGCCTGAATGTCCTCTGAATGTTCAAACCTATCACATTACTTTAATGTCTGAGAGCTGCATTTGGAACTGATGCTTATTTATTTATTCTTAGCATTTGATTCTAATCATATAGAGGGTGTTTTTTTCCCCTCTAGTTGAGTTCTAGAGGGATAATTCCTTGATTTTCTGACTGTACTGTCAGCTCCACAATAGCAGGGACCTTATTTAAACCAGGGTTTCTTAAATTTTTTCCACTTGTGACCCCTTCAACACTTCTTAAATTGTGGGTAGAGCTAAACTATATATATTTACTTAGTGTCAAACATGTTTACATTATACAATAGGAGCTTAATAAATGTCGAATAAATAAAAGAATGGATGAATAAATAAATGAATGTGTATGTGTATACTTCTATATATCTATGTATTTATCTATGAATTATTGGATTGTGAGTTCCTCACTTTTTTCTCTACCTCTCACCTTTCCTCCCTCCCTTCCTTTCTTCCTTCCTTCCTCTCTCCTTTTCTACCTTCTTCTTTCCCTCTCTTCCTTCCTTCCTTCCTTCCTTCCTTCCTTCCTTCCTTCCTTCCTTCCTTCCTTCCTTCCTTCCTTCCTTCTCTAATTTCTTTGATGTTGTGTTCATATTATGTGCATTCTTGCCCTGATTTTAGCCTTGCTGTCTCTTCCTCAACAAAATCCAAAGAGAATCATTGATCATTGGTTTGGAAGAAATTCTGACTCCATGAGGTATCATATCAGAAATTATTCTTGAACCTAGAAATATCCTGAATATTGCATAAGGAAGGCATCAATGGTACAGTATAAAAAGCACTGTTTTTAGGGTTATAAGACCTGGGTTCAGATCTCTCCCCTGATACTTGCTAGGGTTTTGGAGCACTGCTGGTTACTAGGACAAGTTTCCCCAAACTCTTCTTGAGGATCACTGTGATCATTTTGACTAAAGTTCTCTCTTGCAAAAGAAGATGTTCTGCCTTTTCCCCTGCATTGCTTTGAGGATGTCTTCCTTTCTGGTGATGGTCAGCCTACTTCTGCTCACTCAGCATGCAGGTGAGTCACTTTGCAGAAAAGATTGTGGGTATTCCTTAGGCTAGCTTCCTTCACCTGAGCATGGAATCATGTCATTCCTTATTATACTTATTTTTTAGAGACCCATCTGGACAACCATGTACTTGTCATTCACTATACCTCATGTAACACTTTCTGTAAACTTATACAAACCAAGCAACACAAATTTTACCTATAGGATTTAGATTGTTCATATCCTGGAAGAGATCTTTTTGATAGACCATTTAGTCCAGTTGCTTCATTTTCTAGGCCATAGACTAAGAGAGCTGGGAGTAGTGTTGGAGGCCATTTGGGCAAACTCCCTCATTTTTGGGAATGAGAAAAGTCTTAGAGAGAGGCATTCCATCTCTGATTGCTGTACCTTTGTGTAGGTTGTCCCTGACGCCCAGAATTCAGTTTCTACCCACCTCTGGTCTTAGAATCTGCAGCTTCCTTCCTGGCTAAGCTCACATACCACCCCCAATGTTAAGTCTTGATACCCTTAATTGTTAATATTCTCTTCTTCCCAAATTATCTTGTACTTGTTGTATTCACTCAATAGAGTGGAAGTTCCTTGAAGGCAGGAACTACTTAATTATCCTTTATCACAATGCCTTGCACAAGGTGTTTAATAGATGCTCTTGGGGTAGCTAGGTGGCAAAGTGAATAGAGCACCAGCCCTGGAGTCAGGAGGACCTGAGTTCAAATCCAGTCTCAGACTCTTAACACAAAAACTAGCTGTGTGACCTCGGACAAGTCACTTAACCCCAATTGCTCTCCAAAGAGCAAATAAAAAATAAAATAGATGCTCTTGTTGGATTGGTTTGAACTCAATTGTCTAAGATCATACAGGTAGTAAAAAACAGAATAAGGATTTGAATCCAGGTCCTCTGACTTAAAATCTAGTATGTTTTCTACTACATCATGGTGCCCTCATATTACAGTAATCTGAAAGGAAAAAAAACAAACCAAACCCAACCCAATTTCAGGGGTCATATTTTCTAAACCCCAAATTTGGACACATAGCCTGACAAGCTCTATCCTTTTTAGAAAGCATGATTAAAGCTATAAAAGGAAATAACACAGCTATAGAAGACCAAGACCCATCCCCCCATAGACAGGTGGTCAACACTATGAGTCAAGACTCGTTTTTTTGAAGTAAGACTGTCCTGAAAAATTCTACCTGTGGCCACCATACTATAACTAGAAACCATGGTTGGAGTAATCCAAAAAATTGATCTAACCTGTAAACAGTCCTTAGACATATTCATACTTTCCATGACTTCCAGCAGTTCCTTATGTCTCTCTAAGGGTCTAGAAGCTGGATTCAACCTCTGACTGAGTCTAGTTTAGACCATGCAGATCTACCTTTTTCTTTAATACAGGGACAGGCAAAGATTACTCAATTGTGTACACAAAATAGGGGCAGAAAATAGCAAACACATATAAGGAGAGTCAGAAAAACCAATCAACTAATTATACATTGTGGTCTAGAAATCCTAAGCATCCTTTACATGGATCTGGACCAATCTTGGGACCTGTTCCCAGAATATAACTCTCTCTTTGGCTTGTATTTTTCCTACCCAGAGTTCTCTCTGGGAAATTTCAGAATATGTTTCAAATATAGTTCAGATACAGTACTCAACAAATATGACTGAGTCTCCAGATCCCATATAAACACCTATAGTAATTATGTATATGCTGAACATAGGACAACATTTCACAACATAGAAGATAATAATTGGCAAGATCTACCCATGAGCATTTAGGTGGTACAATGGATACAGAATCTGGCCTGAAGTCAGGAAGACCTGAGTTTAAATCTAGTCTCAGACACTTACTAGCAGTGTGATCCTGGTTAGTCACTTAACCTCTGTTTGCCTCAGTTGCCTAATCTGTAAAATGAGCTAGAAAAGGAAATGGGGTCAGGAAGTGGCAGACTCAGTTAAATAATAACAACATAGTAGCCCATACAAATACAATTTGGGGCAGCTAGGTGGCACAGTGAATAGAGCACTGGCTGTAGAGTCAGGAGGACCTGAGTTCAAATCCGGCCTCAGACACTTAACATTTACTAGTTGTGTGACCTTGGGCAAGTCACTTAACCCCAATTGCCCTGCCCTCCCCCCTCCAAAAAAAAAAAAAGAAAAAAAAATCAACACAATTCTTCTCCCTCTCTAGCGAGTTCCATCTTTCTTCCAGGTCCTAAAGTCCTCCAGCCTAATAGTAGCCTTGTGGCTAGTGCTAGCCTTTTCTTTTCAAAGAAAAGCAAGGGCAGAATTGCTGGAAAGAAATTACCAGAGAATATCAATAATACTTATTTCCCCTCCAAAGACTCATACACATATACCCTGAGGATATGGACTCACCTACAAGAAAAATAAACTTTGATTTCCTGGAGGCATCTTTAGTGCCTGAAGTGATTTTGCTCATATGACTTAAGAGGGGAAATCTTAAATTATGATATTCTTTGGACCAGTATTAGAAAGGCAATGGTGTAACTTCACAGTTTGAGAGACCATAGCTGTGGCCAGGACGACCAAAGGACCCCGTGGTGAGAATTTCTCAATCCCAGCCTCCTGAATAAAGGAAAGAAAAGATCCTGGGAAGTTAAATCCTGAAATACAGCTTTCCAGTGAGAGAAGGGTCAATTTCCTGGCCAGGTCCATCTTTGAGACTAAAGTTAGCGACCTCAAGCTTAAGAATCCCAGAGTTTAGCCTCCTATCTAGAGAAGGGGAAATTTTTGGTTATTATGTCTCTTAATATGATAGATCAGGACTTGATTTATCATTTTGTTGACTATCTACACTAAGAAAGTGATGGAGGAAAGGTTAATAATGAAGATTAAACTTAACAGTGTGTCCCATGGCTCTTTGGAGAGCCAGCTGTTGAACATTTACTAGTACATTCCTCGATACTTAATGAATTAGAGAGGTTGGAGTATGGTTGTCAGTAGGCGTAGGGAACATTAAAACCATATTAGAGAGATTGCAAAAATTATCATGAGAAAAGACTAACTACAATAATAATAGCTAACATTTATATAGCACCTACTATGTGCCAAGCATTGTGCTAAACACTTTATAATTATTGTCCCATTTGGTCCTTATGTCAGCCCTGGGAAGTAGATGTTATTATTACCCCCATTTTACAAATGAGAAAACTGGGGCAAATAGAGGTTAAATGACTTGCCTAGGGACACACAGCTAATGTAAGTGTATGAAGTTAAGTCTTCCTGACCTCAGGCTCTGGTCACTATTGTACTTTTATTCTAATCTCACCAGTATACTTGAGGTTCTAGAAGTGAAAGGGTCTTAGAGGCTGTTTGGTGCAGTCCCTCATTTTGTGGTTGCAGAGCTATTCAACTTGCCCAGTACCCTATCTGCTGTGCTGCCTCATTATCCTCAAATATCTTCATTGAAAGTCTAGTCTCTTAGAGTTTGTACAAAATTATGCTATGGAGTCCTTCCTTTTGGGAACTACCTAGCTCCATTTACTGAAAGTAAATAAAGCTTCAAGTGTCGGCAGAATTTCCCCTTTCCAGACTTCTTTCAGATGAGGAGTAGGCTGGATCCTTTCCCACTGCCTGTGAGACATCACTATGAGTGATGCGCAGTGTGGAAGAAAAGGTACAGTGGCATGGAGAAGGAAGGATTCTTAGTTCTTCAACATTTACTATGTGACTTAGGAACAAATCTCTTCACTATTTTGACCTCCCTTTTGCCATCTACAAAATGGGAATGTTGGTCTAAATTCTTTCTAAGATGCCTTCCTTCCTAATGTTTCCTGATGATGGTCTGTTTGTTTGTTTGATTGTTTTTTTGCCCCATTACCCATAATCTCAAACTATCCTGTCCTTCCTTTTTTTCCCCCCATGACTACTTACTGGCACTTGTTTCTGACTTTCTCAGTCTCTCAGAAAAAGAAAGTTTCCCTTCTTCTTTGAGTCTCCACTCTCACAGCACCCAGGCTCCACCAAATGAAATTTAATAGTCTTTGAGATCAAAAAGTTTAGGAAACAAGTGTCCTTTTTAGCTCCCAAACCCTGAATTCTAATTCCAGCTTTGTATTTATCTAGCTGGGTGACTTCACTTCCTTTCTCTGGAGGGAAAAAAAAAACTAAAGGAAAAAAGGGGTGGCTATCAGTTGCTAAAATACCAGTGCATTTCATCTGAGATTCTGTTAATGATATAAAGCCCAACCCCTGAGTGCCTTTCATTCATCCTTTGTAGAGTTACTGTGTCCTGAGAGAGTCAGAGTCATTCATTTTGTGGGTATTTTACTTAACTTTGTCTCCATCTTTGACTTTCCCAGTGGCTGTCAACGAATTAAGGGTCCACCCTTACAATGATGTTCTTTTGCCTTGTCATTTCTCCTTTGTGGAAGGCACAGACGACCTTGAGTTTTTCTGGGAAAGAGAAGACATCAGGGAGGAATTTGAGGTTGAAGATGACAGGGATTATTTCCGGTTTTTTCGGTTCTATGATTTTTTTGAGGTGTTCTCAAAAGTGGTTTACCAGTTTAGAAATAACAAGGAACAGTTAGAAGAGCAGAACTCCATGTATGAGAAAAGAGTCTCTGTGGATCCTGCAGAAATTTCTGAGGGAAACCTGTCCCTCTTACTAAAAAATGTGAATTTCCAGGATCAAGCCATCTACAAGTGCTTAGCTGTCTCGTCAACTGGAAGAGGTGAAAGGAAAATCAAGTTAATCGTAGAAGGTAAGGACATTACTTGGAGTTATAGCTATAAACCCTAATAATTAAATAGTGCCTTAAGAATTACAAAGTGTTTTCCTTATGTTATTTCATTCGATCCTGGTCCTCTTAAAGAACAAAGGACAAACAACTATATACATATGTGTGTATACACATATATGTGTATGTGTATACACGCATATACATACTATATACTATACACACATATAATATATATTCCTCTGTGATAAGTGTAATCCTTCTCTCCATTTTACAGATGGGCAACTGAGGTTGAGAAAAGTTATGTGTCTTGCCTAGGGTCACACACAGTAAGTGTTTGAGGCTGGATTTCAACTCAGATCTTCCTTACTCTAAGTCCACCACTATCCATTCTACCACCTAACTGCCTCTGGAGTATTTCTGAGTATTTAGTCTTAGGCTCTGGTCACCATTGTACTTTTAGCCTAATCTCACCAGTATACTTGAGGTTCTAGAAGTGAAAGGGTCTTAGAGGCTGTTTGGTGCAGTCCCTTATTTTATGGTTGTAGAGCTATTCAACTTGCTCAAAGCTTCACTACTCTTTTCTCCTACAGTTAGCACCATTTGATGCTCCTTAGTTGATCTCCAAATTCTTTTTTTTTCAATCCCCCCCCCTTCTTTTTTTGCTTTTTTGGAGGGCATTTGGGGTTAAGTGACTTGCCTGAGGTCTCAGGTTATTTTTTGTGTTAAGTGTCTGAGGCTGGATCCGAACCCAGGTCCTCCTGACTCGAGGGCCGGTGCTCTATTCACTGTGCCACCTAGCCACCCCAAACTCCAAATTCTTCAATACACAAACCTTCTCAGTCTCAATGTCTAACCTCTTACTTTCTTCCATGCTTCAGAGATATCTCATATAAAATATCTCTACTTGTATATTTCCTTGGTACTCCAAATTCAATGTGGCTTAAATAGAGCCAACTTAAAATATTTTCCCCAAGGCTTGTTCTTCTTTCATATTTCTCCAGTAACACCACCATTCATCAAGTTATGGCCATGATCAGGTCAATGGTTGTCTTTAACTTTTTCATGATGAAATATGCCTCATATTAGAAAGGTAATGGATTTAGGGTGCAGAATGAGGCATATATATTTTTACACACAGCTTTTGTGAGAACTTGTTTTGCTGTCCATATTTGTTACCAAAATTTTTTTTAATTAGGTGAGGAGTGGGAGGGAAGAAAAATGGATTTCTGTTGATTTGGGGGAAAATAGAAAAGTACATGTATGGGGCAGCTAGGTGGCACCATGAATAGACCACTGGCCCTGAAGTCAGGAAGGAGTTCAAATTTTGCCTCAGACACTTGATCATTACTAGTTGCGTGACCTTGGGCAAGTCACTTAACCCCAATTGACTTGCCATCCCCATTCCAGAAAGAAAAAAAGTATATGTATGAAATACTTGAGATGTTGCAAGTACTTTCAGATGAGGTCACTGTATTATTAGTTTAACATAACCCATTTTATTTTGTTATGAGATCTCTTACAAAGTGGGAGTAATCTGTAAATTTTTTGTAATGTAAAAACAAACACATCAATAAAACTTAAATCAAGAACTTAATAAAAAAAAATTTCTGTCACCCTCCACATCGAATTGGTTACAAGATCTTGTCAATTCATCTATTAAAGCATCTGTTAAATACCTTCCATTTGCCAGGCACTGTTAGATTTTATAGCATCTATTGACTATATTGGATAGAGCACTGGGCTTGGAATCAGGAAAACTCATCTTGGTGAGTTCAAATCTAGCCTCAGACACTAGCTGTGTGACCCTGGGTAAGTCACTTAAGCCTCTTTGCCTTAGTTTTCTCATCTGTAGACATGAGTTACAGAAGGAAATGGCCACCCCAGTTATCTTAGCCAAGAAAACCCCAAATGGAGTCACAAAGAGTTAGACACCACTAAAAACAACAGAACAACAACAATGAAAATGGAGTATATCCTCATTTCCACGTTTCCACTGTTATTATCCATTTAATATTTGTGCACTGGCTTTGAGTGAATATTAACTGGAAATACATCAGGATTGTTAAGGGCTACAATAATCAAATGAACATAACAGAGGAAATAAGAGAATTTGGAAGTACATGAGATGCCCTTTTAAACATGACAGCATCTCTCCTGAATGCAACAGACATTTCATGAATGCCTGTGATATACATACAAAGCATGATGTTGACTGCTATAGAGAACACACAGATGGGAAATATCCTTTCTTCTCCTTAGCCTGGATGTGGTATTTGCCCCAGGGATTGCAATTCCTGGGGAATGAGACCTGAGATGGGCAACTGCCATGACTTGCATAGCCAGACTTCCACCTACCCTAACCTTGTCTTGAGGCTCCACGAAAGATATCAAAAAGGATTCTCCCTGATGCTCTCTCTCTAGCCGCTCTTCCCTTCTTCCATTACTCAGCTAGTGAATTCAGTTTGAACCAACTCTCATTCCTCTTTCTGTTTCTTTGAATTTTGTGAGAGAAGGTCAGGAATAAGAGGAAAAGGGAAGCTGAGGATCTAACACACCTTCGGATACGTTATGTTCCTATCAGGAAGGGTCCTGAGAGGTGGAATGCTGTATGTATAATGGATAATAATAGCCAGGATTTATATTACACTTTAAGGTTTGCAAAGCATTTTATTTTATTTTGGGGGAGGAGGCAATTGGGGTTAAGTGACTTGCACAGGGTCACACAGCTAGTAAGAGTTTGGGGCTGGATTTGAATTTAAGTCCTCTTGACTCAAGGACTGGTATTACATCCACTCTGGCACCTAGGTGCCCCTGCAAAGCATTTAAAAATATTATTTCATTTGATCCTCACAATGACCTTAGAAGACAGGCAATATTATTATTCTTATTTTACAGATGAGGAAACTGAGGCAGACAAGGGTGAAGTCACTTGCCCAGGGTCATACAGTTAGTATCTGAGGCCAGATTTGAATTCACAACTTCCTGATATAAGATATGGTTCTCCTTCCACTTTACCATCTGGCTACTTAGACTAGAGGGCCAGCCTTGGAGTCAGAAAGGCCTGACTCTGATATGTACTAGTTGCATGACCATATGACAAAATTAGGTCTATAAGACTAAAAAATTATTCACATCTGCCTCAGTTTCTATGCTGGGATAGGATCTGAACCTGTGATTACATTGTTATAGGGAGCTCTCAGATGAGGAAATGCCCAAAGGTTGGCACCTTTTCTGCAACTTTATAGTCTTATGGAGTTGCCTAGATCACTGAGGGGTTAAGTGACTCACCTATGGTCATGCAATCAGCATGTATCAGAGATAAGACTTGAAGACAGGTGTTCTTGGCTTTGAGTTCAACTCTCTTCATCATGATCCCTCTCACTCCATGCAAGGCTTATAATGAAATCATAGATCCAGATCAGGAGAGAGAGAGAGAGAGAGAGAGAGAGAGAGAGAGAGAGAGAGAGAGAGAGAGAGAGAGAGGGGGGGGGGGGGGGGGGGGGGGGGGGGGGGCAGAGAGACAGAGAGAGACAGAGACAGAGAGAGGAAAGACTCATTGTGTTTTCAAAGCATTGTTACCAGATCTGTGTTTTTTCCCATTATGTTTCTACTCCCAGGAAACCAGTGTTTGATCACAGGGCACAAGGGGTTAACATGAAAAGTTGGGTCAAGATTCCTGATCAATCCCTGAGCCTCCCAGGGTAGTTATCACTGAGGCTAAAATCAGAAGGCCACTAATTGTTTTGTTATTTTTTATAATTAGATTCTGAGGAGCCCCAGGTGCAATTTAAGCAAATCGATGATGAAACCGTGGCCACCTGTGTCTCCACAGGCTGGTACTACATGCCAAATGTGACTTGGCTGGACCGAGGAGAGAGGGATTTGTCCAATTACAGTACCGTGGAGATCTTGGAGGAGCAGATGAATGGTGCATATAGAGTGTTTTCTGTCTTGAAATATCCTGTCAAACTCAATGAGAAATACGTTTGTCGAATAGTAGAGACGGATGTGAACTTTCAACCATTTAGGACTATCCGCAAGTTTCCCAGTAAGTGGAATTGTACTTAAAGAGACAGTGAAACAATTGGTGACCCACTACTAAAAAAATCAGCATCAATCACAATTTACTGAATGTTTCTCTTGGGAATTCCTAGCTATTTTGGACAGGGAGAGGGGGAGAGTGAGGATTGTAAAAAGCAGTGCTTGTTATTGGAGGAAAATGGGAGAAGGTGGGATAAGGAGTGAAGGTGGAGTATTTCTGAATATTCCTAAGATATTTAGGTCAGGCCCAGTGCCCATTATGAACTAAGTGCTTAATAATTTACAGACCAGCTTGTAAATAAATCCAAACTGTACTGGCCTGGGCTAGGGGTCATCTACTCATGTTCTAAGTAAAATTGTTCATTCAGTAATTACTTTTTAAGTACCTACTATGTGCCACTACTGTGGCAAGTGCTATAGATACAAAAGCAAAATGAAAAAGAAATCTTTCCCTCAAGAGGTTTACATTCTATTGGAGGCATACAACATTCACGTAGATGAGTGAGTGCTTGTAAGGATTTGAGGAGGGAGAGAAGGCTTCAGGTATTCGGTGGCACCCAAGCTGAGTCTTGAAAGGAAGGTAAAGATTTTAAGAGGTGGAGATAAGGAGGGAGTGCATTGGAACAGCTTGTACAAAGGTGGGGAGGTGGGAGATGGAATGGAGATTATGGAAGTCAGCTAGTTGGCCACTTTGTCTAGAATTAAGGGGAATAACATAAGTCACAGTGACTGCATCTACCACATGAATTCTGATTGCCCTCAGTGTTCCTAATAGCATTGTTCTCACTGTGTTCTATGGAAGTCTGAAGTATCATTGTTGCTGAGTCATTTCAGTCACATCTGACTCTTGTGACCCCATTTGGAGTTTTTTTTGGCAAAGGTACTAGAGTGGTTTGCCCTTTCCTTCTCCAGTTCATTTTACAGATGAGGAAACCATGGCAAACAGGGTTAAGTGACTTACTCAGGGTCACACAGCTAGTAAGTGTCTGAGGCCAGACTTGGACTCAGGAAGATGAGCCTTCTTGACTCCAGGCCCTGTATTCACTGAGTCACTTAGCTGACCTAAAGTGCCATTAGACAATGTTTTATTTCTTTTTAAAGTGTGATACATATTTCTGCCCACCACTCCCTCCCCCCACAACATTTTCCAGTACTTTAATTTTTAGAATTAAGAGAAAAAAATCATTAGACATTTGGGAAAATTTTGAAAGAATTAATTTTGTTATGTTAGTAACTGAAGACAAAAATCAAGTATCATTTTATGGCTTATATTGAGACTTCTACTAAAGCCCCCTCCAATGTCTCATTGTGTCATAGGACTGAACCTGGGTTCTTAGAGATGACACCAGTGAGATACAAAATCTTGCAGGTCAAACAACTGGAAAAGCTAAAAGTAGGGATTTGATGATGGATAAAATATGTATCATCTAAGGACCAGCCTGGGTAGGTCATGGAGACTGCATTATGGCGACTTTTTTAACCACAGAAATTCTTAGGGCCTATCTCCTAAGTCATCAAAAAGTTGCAATCTCCATCACTGGAGAGAGTACCCATACTGGCAAAATCACAGATCTTTGTGGAATTGAAATCAAGTAATAAGTATGTACAAAGTACTGTTGGAGATGCAAAGCTTAGATAAAGCATTGTCCCTTTATGCAGAAAGCTTACATTCAACTCACACAATTATATTAAATATGTAATGTGATTAATGAAAAATCCTGAGAGACAGAGTTTCTGGGTAATTATTAATACTGAATTTATTAATTAGGCTAGCTAATAATCAGTACATTGATGGTCAGTGGTTTCTCTTGGCAACCAAAGACAAAAGATATGAAGAGTCCAAAAGCTTTAAATAACCCTTGAAAGGGAATTCCCTTGGCAGCTGAAAATCAATCCTGACTAGTGGATATTTACTGAGGAGGTGAGCTAGAAGTCTTCAGCTCCTCCTGTTGAGAACGTGGCTTAATCATGAGACTCAGCTGCCTGCAGCAATTTCTACAGGGGAATTCATTTCCCTCCAGACCAGTCTGGTTGGTTTTCTCCTTCATGAGCTGGGTCACCCTAAGCTCTAATGGGGGAGTACAAAGACAGGGGCTCTTCCCTCTTTCCCCCAAAGAACTGGACTCTATTTACACTCTAAACAGAAGTAACATCTCCTTGGGTAGAGTCCCACCCAAGGTCTAAGAGAATATATCTTGAAGGCTAGGATGATCTCATCAATCAAGTCTTCCAGAATCTGACTTTTTACAGGGGCTGGACCTTAAACGAGGAAATAAAGGAAGAAAGCGTGAATCCCAAATTAATAACTTGTTATTAATATAATAGTAAAATGTAATTTCTCTAATTAATCATAATAAGCACTATACATTAGAAAGTTAAAGCCAAACTGGCTGAAGACACCTAGTGGTCCATGCCCCAGCCTCGGCTTATTTAATGCAGTTCAGTCATAAGTTGTGTGGGGAGGGTTCACACAACAGTGCACAGAGCCCAGCTCTAGTTTTTAAATCACCCACCCAAAGAGTGAATCTTAGCCTATTACAGCAGCAGCGATTTCTGCATGCTGGGTGCTCAGCAGAGTGCATTTTACTTAAATCGCTCATGAAGCCCCTGGGTTATTTTTGGTTTCAAGAAAGCATGAAGCTGATGAGCAAACAGGCCACACCCCCACAGCGTGTGTCCTGTGAATGCTGGTTCTCTTCTTGATTTGGGTGTTTTGTTTTTTATGGAATGTAAACCAAGTTTTATATTCTGTAATGCAAACAGGTTCCTATCTGTTTCTCAATAAAACCGTTTACATTCATTGTAAAAAAAAAAAAGAAAGTTAAAACACAAAGTTCTATGCTAATGCTAAGTCTGAGGGTGAAGACAGTCACCAGTGGAGAGATTAGGGAAGCCTTCCTGAAGGAGGTGGTAATTGAGTTGAATTTTGAAGGATAGGTTAAAGCACTGATAAATTGAAGAATGTATGATTAAATGTATAATACTTGGGAAAATAGAAAACTGAGTGAAATTTCAGACAGTGCATTGTCATATCATTGAATTCCAACCCATCTCTGAGCTGTACTGACTCACTTCTAAAAGGAGCTGGGCAGGTAGGGAGGGGGTATGGAAGGTGATAAAGATATTTTATAGTAAAGTCAAGGGATGAGAATATGTGTCTAAACTTGTTGAAACTTCTGTTCCTCCTCAGTCTATGCCTGATTTCAACCTCAAGATTGAAATATAAAATGGACTGGCACATACATGTCTTTTGACAAATTTGCAGGTTGCCATCAGTTATTTCTTACCATGTATACTGGTGCATACTGGATGGAGAAACATATTATTTTGTGATCACTCCATTAGTTCTGGGCTCTGGTTCAGCATCAGACCAGGGGAGAGTCCTGGGGCATGAAGAAGAGAACACAATGTTCCACAGCTCCTAAATAAGCTTTTCCTTGACAATTCACTCCCTTCTCTCTGTTGATTACTCCCAATTTGTCCTGAATATAATTCCTGTATAGTTGTTTGTGTATTTTCTCCCCCAGTATACTATGAGCTCCTTGAGAGGAGGGAATGTGTTTTTGCCTTTCTTTATATCCCTGGTGTGTAGAAGGTACTTCATAAATTGCTTGTTGATTGTCAGCCTCTCAAAGCAGCACATTTCACTTTTAAATAGTTCCAATTGCTAGGAAGTTTTCCTCATATCATATTTAAATCAGCCTCCCTGCAATTCCTACCCATTGTTCCTAGTTCTGACCTCTGAGGTCGAGCAAACCAATTTTAATCACCCCCACACATGATAATACCACCCCTAAATTTCTTTTCTACATTAAACCTCTCCAGTTCTTTGAACTAATTCTCATATGACAAGGATGTTGAGGTCCTTCACAACCTTTTTTACTCTCTTCTGGATTCTCTCCAGTTTCTCAGTGTCCATCCTAACATTTGATATTCTGAACATAGTATTCCAGTTGTGTTCTGACCAGGGCAGAGTGTTCTGCATTGGTCCTGGAACCCATTTCTCCCTTCAAGCAGCAAAGATTGCACCAGCGTCTTTGGTTGTCATATTGCAATGAATCACTTACAGTGAACTTGTAGTTAAATAAAATGCCCAGATCATTTTCTATCCATACCACTCCACTTCTTAAAGGGGAAAAAAAGAGCCATTTTTAGGTCATTACTCTCTTATTCTTAAACTTGGGAATAACTAAACAGAGACATTGTACAGCCTTTTTGGACATCACTAGGGCATTACCTAGCTCTGTCCCAGGGAAAGTTAGCTGGCTCTACTTTTGGTAGGTTTGACTTTCGATTATATTCTCATCCGACAGTGACTAAAAACCTCTAAATCTTATCATTTGCTTCTCCACCATCTACTCATTTGTTGCCAGGCAGATTCAGGCAGCATCTTGTCTTACAAATTCAAGGTGATTATCTTAAAAAGGAAAGGGCTCCTCACTGTACAATGTATATTAAAATTTTTTTTTCTTTTTCACTCTTCTGACTTTTCTTTCTGGTCTCCAGGGATATATTCAGATGAGAGGCAAGGATTGCCTGTAATGCCAAACTCCTTTTCCCTAAGTTTTTCTCTTTCCTTTTCCAGGAAGAAAGTTTCATCGAATGTATGATTACTATTAGCAACCCGAGTAAAGCTAACCGAAGACCACAACCATACCCTGTCGACAGACAACCTGGTTTCCTTTTCTCAGAGGCAACATCCTTTTCACAACTGACATGACTCTCCAGTCTTCTATTCCTCCTTACCAGCGGCCTCCTCATGCTCAGGAATCTCTGCTTCAGTGTCCTGATCAGTTACTGTCTACTCCAACTATTTTTAAAGAGGGATCTTACCCCTCCTTCACATTACTTCTCTCTGGCAGACATCTTGTGCCCTTCTCTGAAGCCCTTGCCTCCCTCTCTCCCTTTTATGTATTGTTTTCCCCCATTAGAGGGCCAGCTCCTCTAGGGTTGTCTTACCTCCTTGTATTTGTATCAGGAGTGCTTAGCACAACACCTGGCACATATTAAGTGCCTAATAAATGTTCTACTTGTCTATCTGTTTACCTACCTCTGGGGTAGCTAGGTGGCACAGTGGATAGAGTGCTAGACCTTGAGTCAAGAAGACCCATCTTTGTGAGTTCAAATCTGTCCTCAGACACTTCTTAGCTATGTGACCCTGGGTAAATCATTTAATCCTGTTTGCCTCAGTTTCCTCATCTGTAAAATGAACTGGAGAAGGAAATGACAAACTATTCCTGGATCTTTACCAAGAAAACCCTAAATGGGGTCATGAAGAGTCAGACACTATCACTCTATCTAATCTTTTCATACTCTATATGTCATACAAAAATGTGGATTGGCAATAGGTACAATCTTTAGATTTCTGGCTTCATTATTTGGTGCCTGTTGGGACTCTTTCTCTCTACATTTATGATATACACCTTTGTCTTTCTAATTACACTTGTGATTCCCCTGTTAAAGATTAAAAGTCTTAAATGGGAAGAAACTGAATGATAATTCAAAGTATGGGGAGCTATCAATTTTACATGTATTTCTTTTATTGAAACTCGTGTGCTTTGTTGGCTGGGCATTTAGAGCAGCCTAGTCGAGTGGAGACATGCCTGGGTTTGGAGCCAGACCGTTGGGGTTTGAAGGCCAGCTCAGCTGCTCCTTGCCCAAGTAATGTGGGACAGGTTGCATCATCTCCCTGGGCCCGAGTTCCTACCTCTAAAATAAGGGAGATGAACTAGATGAACTCCAAGGCTCCTTTTTTGCTATAAACCTACAAACCTATGCACGATGCAGGAATCTTTTAAGACTATAAAGAGGTGCTAAGGAAGGAGGGCATCTTCCTAAGGGGCTATATGGTTGGGAAATGAGTAGTGCAGAGCACACCAGTGTTTCAGAGGATCATATATTTAGAGTCAGAAGGGATCTTAGAGATCATGGAGGCAAATTTTATAGGTGAGGAAATTGAGGCCCAGAGAGGTTAAGTGATTTACTCAGAGTCACACAGCTTCTAAAGGTCTGAGGTGGTATTTGAACTTAAGTCTTATTGACTCCTGGTCCAGCTCTCTATTACACCATAATACCTCAACTACAAAACACTAAATGCCTTTAATTGGCTAAAGTCTACCCCTTTAAAATTTTTCCACCCTTTTAAAATTTATTTCCAAAAATTCTCTTTTCTGCCCTTCCTTTCACCATCTCTCAGGTTCATCTTGTATAGATTCCTACCACCCATCTTGTTTCTCTTTCATCCTACAGGGGACGATATTATGTATATGTGTGTATGTATACATATTATATCTGTATATGTATATAAACATACATATGCACACTATATATGTGTATATCTATCTATCTATCTATCTATCTATCTATCTATCTATCTATCTATCTATATCTTCTCTCTCTCTCTCTTTCTCTCTCTTTCTCTTTCATTAGGGGTAAAGCCAGTAGGAGGCAGGTGGAGGTTATAGGGGAGAAGGAAAAAAATGGGGAATGGTAACTGAAAGGACATGATGGGTGCAAGGAACACTGTGTCTTTTTGTTTTATTCTCCCCATAGTTGGTGTAGTCATTTACACAAGGAAGTACTTAATATCTTTTGACTGCAGGAAGTAAATAATTTAATATTAATTTAACAAATGCACCAATTATGTCTCTATGTCTACATCTATCTATCTATCTATCTATCTATCTATCTATCTATCTATCTACTTAATCTTTCCATACCCAACCTGATTGTAATACAGCAACTTCTGATATCCAGTGAACTCAAGTGATGACATTACTACTAGTTAAAATATGTACATCTCATTCTAATACCTCTACAGAGTACAAAAAGAAAAACCAGGAAGCAGGTCTCATGGGGTTGGAGTAAATGATTTCTAAGATTCTTTCCAGCTCAAGCATTCTCTGACTGGGAAACAAGGATTCATGTCACTAAACAGATGTTTGACTTGCCACATTCCTGAGGTCAGTCTTATGTAGTCCAAACCTCTGGGGTTGGGGAGGGGGAGAAGGCTGGGAAAGAGCTTTGAGACTAATCTAGGCCAATTGGCCTTCAGGAAGTTAATTCATTCCTGAAGTGCTGCTTAGCAGTTCAGATAGCCAGAAGTGACCCCTACAGGCATCCCCCCCCTCCCCGGGGAGACAGGGTTGACCTAGCAGTTTATTCAGAGAACCTTGGTGTTGAAAACCAAACAGGGCCCACATAACTTCCCTTAGAGAGATCAGAATCCCCTACTGGATCCTGGAGCCAGCCCAATCTCAATAAGGTCCCACTCCAAAGCAATTGTTTTCTTTGGAAAGGGTTGCCATTATAAGTTTCTGTTCCCAGAACACTAATACAAATGGCTCTTCCATGATGAAGCATTCTCTTCTTCTCTGGAAAGAAAATAAATAGGAACCAAAATGAACCTAACAAAAGACTGGAAAGAAGGCAGGTTTGGGGAACACTGGGCATTCACATTTTTTCCCACTTCTTCAAATCATCCTACCACCTCTGATGAAGAAAAAAAAACAACCCAGAACTTGAGGTCAAGAGGCAGCAAATTAAGGGAAAAAGAAGGACATTCCAAACATGAGCAGCCTTCCTTGTCTTTGTTCTGGCCGTCCTCTGTGCCAGAAATGCACTCCCTCCTCACCTCCCTCTCTAAGAATCCCTCATTCTTTTTTTTTTTTTTTAAAGCAATTGGGGTTAAGTAACTTGCTCAAGGTTACACGGCCAGTCATTTTTATGTTTGGGTGCTCATTTTCTCCCCGACTTCGGGGCCAGTGCTCTTACTCACCGTACCACCTAGCCACCTCACCCTCATTCCTTTTAAGGCTCACCTTGAGGCCCACATCTAACATGAAGCCTTTTTCTGGTCCCATAAATGTTACCACCTTCCTACCCAAATCACCTTGTGTCTCATGGATTAAAAAATCTGGACCTGGAAGGTGTCTTAGAGGCCATTAAGTCCAAACCCCCTCCATTTACAGATTGGATAACTGAAACCCAGAGAGGTTAAGTGCTTTGCTTTTGTATTCCTAGTGCCCAGGACACTGCCTGGAACACAGTGGGTGCTTCATGACTACTGATGAGTGATAACACAGGTAATAAGTGTCTGAAGTGGGATTTGAACCCAGAGCTTCCTCACTCCAAGCTTAGTGCTCAATTCTCTATACCAGGCTGGCTTTCATGTATTTTAAACAATTTATTTTGTATATATACTTTTTCCTTGACACCCCCTCACTTCCTCATCTTGTTGTCGGCATTATAAACTTCTTAAGGGCAGAGACTATTGTTACTCTTGTCTTTGTATCCTTAGTGCCTTGCACAGGGCCTGGCATGCAGCAGATGCTTAATAAGTGCTTGCTTGCTTGATTATACCCTAAAATGACAAATGATATTATAATCAATCCTTGGCTCAAACCTAGTTCCTTGGAGATGTAAAGAGGTCCCTGGACTTTAATTAACTTCTGTTAATGAATATCATGGTATTTAAAAATGGAATGTCTGCAAATCTTAGTAGAAATTCCATGAACTCCATGGACATCAGGATGGTCTGCAAAGTGAAGGAGGCATAGATAATTTGCACAGAATCCCCTAACTAGGATATGATAGGTGGAACTTTGCCCTAGGGCATGAGTACTTTGAGGGCACTGAAACTTCACTAGGCAAAAAAGAAATAAGTCTAGCACTTTGCACACAGACTGTGCAAAGATACAGAGTCAAATGTGAGAAACAGCAAGAAAGAGAGCTTGACTAGAACTCAGTAAATGGAGGGGAGGAATAAATAGAAATAACAATACAGGTTGGCATTAGGTTGTGAAAGGCTTTAAAAGCTAAGCTTTGGAAAACAGCCACACAAAAAAGCCTGAAGTCTGGGATAGTGCCTCCCCATCCCAGTTTCACCCAATGAACTTAGCCCAACATTAAGATTAAATTTAAAGTTAAAAAATAGACTAGCAAAAATGAGCAAACAACAAAAAAGGAAGGAAGGGAGTTCAGTTGTTTTTCAGTTATGTCTAACTCTTTGATTTGACCTCAGAAAGATGAGTCTTACTGACTTGAAGCCCGGCACTCTATCCACTACACCACTTAGCTGCCTAACAAAAAAGAACTTGATCATAAAAAGCAACTACAGTGGTACATAAGACCAAGACACAAACTCAAAAGAAGATAATAACATGAAAACAGTTACAAGCAACTCCTCAAAGAAAAATGCTAATTGGACACAAACCCAACAAGAATTCCTAGAAGACTTAACGAGATAATGATAGAGAAAAAAGTGGGGAAAATGAGAGTAATGCAAGAAAATTATTAAAAGAAAGCTACAGCCTGGCAAAATAGGCACAAAAACATAATAAACAAAATAACACCTTAAAAAAACAGAATTGGCCTAATGGTAAAAGAGGCACAAACATTCAATGATGAAAAAAACTCCTTACAAAACAGAATCGGTCAAATAGAAAAGGAGGTACAAAAGTTCATTGAAGAAAACAATTCCTTAAAAATTAGAATGGGGCAAGTAGAAGCTAATGAATCCACAAGACATCAAGAAACAATAAACAAAGTCAAAAGAATGATAAAATAGAAGAAAATGTGAACTAGCCCCTTAGAAAAACAACTGACCTGGAAAATATACTAAAGATAGATAACTTAAGAATTATTGGACTGCCTAAAGGGCATGATCCCAAAAAGAGCCTAGACATCATATTTCAAGAAATTATAAAGGAAAACTGCACCAATATTTTAGATTTGGGGTAAATGAAAATTGAAAGAATATAGTGATCACCTCTTGAAAGAGATCCCAAAATGAAAAGTCCAAGAAAAATGATAGTCAAATACCAGAGCTCCCAGGACAAAGGTAAAAATACTTCAAGCAACCAGAAAGAAACAATTCAAATATTGTGGAGCCATAGTCAGGCTCCCACCAAGATTTAGTAACTTCTATGATAAAGGATCAGAGGGCTTGTAGTATGATATTCGTGAAGGCAAAAGAGCTAGGATTATAACAAAGAACAACCTACTCAACCAAACTGGGTATAATTTGTTGGGGAAAAAATAAATGTTTCATGAATTGGAGGACTTTCAAACATTCCTGATGAAAAGACCAGAGCTGAATAGAAAATTTAACATTCAAACACAAGGTTCAAGAGAACATAAGGGACTCAATAAAGTTAAACTGTTTACATTCCTATATGGGAAGATGATATATGTAACTCCTAAGAACTTTGTCATTATTACAGCAGTTAAAAGGGGTTTACATAGACAGACAACATGGGTGTGGGCTGATTGTATTGGAATGATTTAAAAAAAAGATGGGGTGAGAAAGAGGGATTCACTGGGAGAAGGGAGAAAGGAGAGGCAGAATGGGCAATTTTTTTCTCACATAAAAGAAGTGCACAAGGAAGGTCTTTTATAGTGGAGGGGAAAATGGAGGGGTGGTAGGTAATGCTTAAACTTCACTCTTATTTTAATTGGTTCAGAGAAAAAAGAATGTGTGTGTACATATGCACACACACATAAACACTCAGTTGGGTATAGATATCTAGTTTACCTTATTGGGAAGTAGGAAGAAAAAGAGATAAGAGAAAGAGGGGAGGCTGATAGAAAGGACGGTGGATTAAGGGAGGCAATGGTTAGAAACAAAATAGACTTTTGAGTAGGGAAAGAAATATACATACATGCATGCATGCATACACATACACATACATACATATGCATGAATGAAAATTGGATTGAGGGAAATACATAGTTAATAATCATAACTGTGAATGGGAATGGGATGAATTTACCCATGAAACAAAACAAATTGTAGAATGAGTCAGAAACCAACAACATGTTGTTTATAAGAGATACACTTGAAACAGAAGAACACACAGAGAGTTAAAATAAAGGAATGGAACATAATCTGATATGCTTCAGCTGAAATAAAAAAGGCAGAGTTAGCAATCATGATCTCAAAGCAAAAGCAAAATAGATCTAATTGAAAGAGATAATCAGGGAAACTATATTTTACTAAAAAAAAATACCATACATCATGTTCCTCTGATAAAGACCTCATTTCTCCAATATGTAGGTGATTGAGTCAAATTTATAAAAATAAGAACCATTTTCCAATTGCTAAAATGAATTTTTAGAAGAAGTCAAAGATATCAATAGTCATATGAAAAAATGCTCTAAATCACTATTGATTAGATAAATTCAAACTAAAACAGTTCTGAGGTACCACTTCACACTTAAAAGAAATGAAAAATACTGGAGGAAATGAGGGGAAAATAGGTACATTAGTGAATTGCAGGTGGAATAGTAAACTGGTCCAACTATTCTGGAGAACAATTTGAAACCATGCTCAAAGGGCTATAAAACTCTGCATATCCTTTGACCCAGCAATACCACTATTTAGATCTATATCCTAAAGAAATCAAAGGAAAAGGAAAAGGGCCTATATATACACAAAATATTTATTTATAGCAGCTCTTTTTGTGATGGCAAAGAATAGGAAACCAAGGGATGCCCATGAATTGGGAATGGGTGAACAAGTTGTGGCATATGATTGTGATGGAGTACAATTATGCTATAAGAAATGCCAAGGTGGGAGTGACTTTAGAGAAACATGGCAAGATCAAAATATACTGATGCACAGTGAAGTGAGAAGAACTTGGAAATCATTGTGCACAGTAACAGCAATGTTGTAATGATGGTCAACTGTGAAAGACTTGGCTATGCTGATCAATACAATGATTTAAGACATTTCCAAAGGACTCATGATAGAAAAAATGCTATCCATCTTCAAAGAGAAAGCTGATGAACTCTAAATTCAAACTGAAGTATCATTTTTTCACTTTATTTTTCTGGCTTTTTGGTGAAATAGCTAGTATGGACATATGTTTTGCATGATTTAACATGTATAATTGATATCATATTGCTCCGTTTCTCAGGGACTGTGGGAAGGATTGGGAGGGAGGGAGAAAATTTGGAATTCAAAATTTTTTAAATGTTTTAAAATAGATAAATAATAAATTGGGGTTGGGGAGAAGCTAAGCTAGGCATTTATTTTTGATCCTTGAAGCAATAGGGAACCATTGGAGTTCACTGAATAGGAGAATGACATGGTCAAACTTGTGCTTTAGGAAAATCACTATAACATCTGGATGGAGGAGGAGTTGGACAGGGAGACTTGAGGCCAGAAATCCAATGAAGAGGTAATAATCCCAGGGAGAAGTGATGAGGGCTTGAAGTAGGGTGGTGAGGTATAAGTAGAGAGAAGGAAATGTGAGATATGTGGAGGTAAAAGCAGCACAATATGTACATTAATTTGAGATGTGGGATGTGTGCTAGACAGAGCCTTAACCTTGGAGAGAGAAGACCTGAATTCAAATCCTACCTCTGACATAAACTTAGCTAAGTCACTTAATTGGGGTGAGCTTTGGTTTTCTCAGCTGTAAAATGAGGTTGATGGGCTAGGTGTCTTCCGGAGTACAGTTTTAACCTGAGGGAGGATGAGGAGTTGAGGATTACAAGGTTACAAACCTGAGTGATTGATGGATAGTAACGTCTTCAGTTGAAATGGAGGGATGGAAAGGGGTGAGTTGGAGGAGGAAATTATTTGGTCTTGAGTTTTAGATCCTTAGGAGGCATCCAATTAGGAATTATTAGGGTGACATACAGAGGTATGCTTGTAAATGTTTGACATCTGGCTCTCAAAAAGAACATGGATGATGCCCTTCTAAATGTAATCTGCATTATTAACATTTTCTTCATTACTTTCTTTTTTTTTTCTTTTTGGAGGGGGAAGTCTGGGCAATTGGAGTGACTTGCCCAAGGTCAAGTTAAGTGTTAAGTGTCTGAGGCTGGATTTGAACTCAGGTCCTCCTGACTCCAGGGCCAGTACTCTATTCACTGTGCCACCTAATCTTCCCTTCTTCATTACTTATTAAGTCTAGACAGTAAAAAACAACAAGAAACCAACCCTGGATTTGTAGCATTTACCAATTTCTAAGGTGTTTTTAAAAATTTAAACTCAAAATTTGACAATTGGCTCAGGGCCCAGCAAGCTTCAGCAAATTCTTGCACGTGGGACTAGAGCTTAGGAGAGAGATGAATGCTAGATATATAAATCTGGTATTTATTTTCATAGGAGTAATAATTAAACCATAGGAGCTTTAGAGGTCCCCAAGATATAGAGAGTAGAGAGAAGAAACCTCATGACTCAGGACAGAAACTCAGGCCCCAAAGTAAAGGACAGAATATACAGTAGTTGGTCCAGCAAAGGACTCTAAATTGAGTGGTCTTTTCACTGTACCATGACTGCCTCCTAAATCATTTAACTCTCTACTTATTGTAGAGGAGTAGTTCTCTAAGACTACAACTTACAGTTGAGGAAGGAATATTCTTTCATTTTGAAGGACTGGTCTTGGATTCTTAGCTTTTAACATTTTTCTTTACAAAATTCTGCTACTTTGTATATTCACCTCTAAGGGTTAATGGAATACAATTTTTCCAGATTGGTTAAACTTTTCAAATAATTGGAAGGATGGAGGATGGCTATCTTTGATTTTTTTCAGGCTGTCTGGTGATTACATCCTTATTTTGAGTGTATGGTAGCAGAAGTAGGGGGCTGAGGCAGAAAGAAATGGCTACACTGTATATTCCCAGTCCTGATCCTTAGTTCTCAACCCCAGAACTTCAAAAATCTGTGATTTCAGTGGGATGGGGACACACTTCATCAATGAACTCCTCTGTCTTGAGTGAGAGGCTGAGGTAAAAAAAATCCATTTCTTACTGACTGCCCTTCTTAATGAGGAGTCTCACTGTGCTTGATTTTATTCCATGGACTTAGTAATGGCATTCCTTTTGTAGCAATCCAGAAAGTATTGAGCAATATTGTTCCACTTTCCTACTGTGCCCTACTCTCCTTTTGTAAACTCTGTACCTTGGCACAGAAAGGAGACAGTCATTCCCATTTCCTATGGCAATCTTGTTTTCTCTGCAGGGTTCTGAATCTTTCATGGGTCACTTGAGGCCCTTATTAAGGTAAGGCCCCCACTCTACTTTCTCATAGTGTCATTTTAGTGAGGTGAGATTAGTTGTTCCGGGGCAGAATTTTATTTGGTCATACTTAAGAAAATAAAAGAAAACCTCAATGAAATCATTGTTTTAATTTGTTTATTTGGCATTTATATCTCCAAAGGAAAGGGAAAAAATGAACCTATCAGGAATTACAAAAAGGGTTAAAATAAATGCAATATGAAAGCCTACTATTGACTACAGAGACCTTTCACGGACACATTCTCACATGCACAAGAAACACAAGGCTTACATTGTTTTGTTTTTTTAAGTTTTTTTTTTTTTGTATGTAAAAAGTAAGCATATGGGAGAAAATGTCCCTGCAATCCTCTCTCGGAGACAGTTTCTTGGAACTTGGTGGATGGTGGAAGTGAGGCTAATTAGTGAGAGAAGGAAGACCCATTTGCTCTTGGAAAATGGTCAGTCAGGGTTTAGTATTAACATTTCCATGGACACTTGTTTTAACATATACATTTTAACACATAAACATAGGCATGTAAGACCATAGTGGGGGTGGGGAAAGGAGAGACTCATTGAAGCTTGATATATTGCCTCTTTTCCAAAGGGACGGAACTGTACCTTTATGAACAACAATCTTGTTCCATTTATTCTATGCAGAGTTCTCTGAAGGATCCCTAAGCTTGAGCCACAAAGTCCTTCCCATGAACTTTTGGGCTGCTCATAAGCAGTACTTTGACAGAACTGGTTAGAGCTGCCCTCAGCGTACAGACCAGGCCAGACTGATTTTACATTTCATCTTTTAGAGTAGACCCAAGTTGCTCCTGTGCTCTGAGAGGTTGCATCAGGGATAGAGTAGTGGAATTTGAGGCAGTTAGACTTTGATTTAAGTCTTACCTCAAGACATTTGGTAGCTGTGTGACCCTGGTCAAGTAATTTCACTTTTGGGGGGGTGTCAATTTCCTCATCTGTAAAATGAGGGAGTTGAATTCTAAAATCTGAAATCTCTTCCAGCTCTAAATCTATGATCTCATATGGTGATGTTCATTTTGAATTGTACCACCAATTAAATGTGGATGGTGGAATTTACTGATGGGAAATTGCATTGGTGATTTGCTTCTAACCTCACTGCCAAACTCTGACCCTCCCTCTCTCCTCAAGGATTTTGGGATGGGAAAAGGAGCCCGTTTTCTGCAAGTGAAAACTTGTAGTTTGATTAAGGCTGACTGTGAGGTCCTGTAAGGCACTTGAACAAGGAGATGTTTAGACTTCAGGAACAGACAAGGGAGTTAGCAATGTCTTAGGTTAAAGATAGGTGAAAGACAAAAATTCTACGCAAAATGGATCCCTCTAAGTTGGGAGTGTTTGGAAATTGCATACTTTTTGAGTAAAGGGGAGAAAGGAAATATATTTGGGGAAAATTCCAATTTAAACACAACAGCCTTTCATCATTGTTCATGCATTACAACCCAAGTCATTTAATTCTGAAGATGGATCCTTGTCTGCCTTCTACACACAGGTTTTCATTTTTATTCTATTGCCAATCAACAAACATTTACTGTGCAAGAATTATTCTAGATGGAACACCCATGTCCCCGTGTATTGGTCTGACTGAAGTTGACACAGCCCCAAGTGTGGGAAAAGGGAAGTTAGAATTGAAGTACTCAGAAATAGGAAGTGGCTTCTCTCAAATACTTGTATTTCCCAAGCCAGATAGTGCCAGAGTGGTCTCTTACTTTTTTCCCTGTTGAAATTAGGAGCCAGGTTTCAATTCTATACTCTAAAGATTCTGTGATCTTCTTTAAGTGGGTATTCCCTCCAATGAAGCAGATTTTAGACTATCCATTCCTGCCCATTCTGGGTGATTTTCCTTCATGCAGAGTTCCTGGCACGTAGTAGGTGTTTAAGAAATACTTGTTGACTGACATCCTACCATAAATTGCTACTGAAGATATTTTATTTTTGTTTCAAAGAATAATGAGTCTAACATGAAATGCAAAATAAACCTTCAAAACAAATCAGATATATTTCCCTCTCTCTACTGCCTACTGCCTTTACTGCTTTTTAGCATTATCTACCATCATCATTAAATTTACCCCCTTGCTGGCAATCTTGGTGGATCATACTAGAGCTTCATCTCATAGGAGATTAAAATCACATCAACTTGAGGCATAAACTCAGAATCTCAGAGCTTGAAGTAACCTGATAGGGTTAAGGGTAGACAAGCCTTCTTGAACTCATGGAAACTTGGCTCCTTCTGTAAGACATTGCACCCCTGGCCACTGTCTCTCTAATACAAGGTGCTCCTTCTCTCATTCCCCAGTCCTGACATTCTGGGCCAAAGAAAGGTGTAGACACCCTCCTTGACCCTCACCACTATATCCAGACCATTCCTCTGCTGCCTTCATTGAATAATCTCTCCTTCTTGGAGGTTTAGTCCATCTATTTATATCACTTGCTATCTATCCTTGTTGCTATAATCTCCCAGTCTCCAGATCTCTATAGAAAGAGGAGCCATACTTATATACATTTTTTAAACCTCCATTTGGAATATCTGAATTCTGATATGGACATGTGTATTTGGAGCCCTCAAAATCATCTCCATACAATCAGTCAAAAGCTGGTCTTCCTACACAGACAGTTTCCCATGACAGTGTTTCTTCTTTCATTGGCTTCTCTTTGAGACAGCCCTTGTTCCCACTCACAGACAATGATGTCCTTGGAAGTGATGGAAGAAAACCCTGACCATCCAGTGTGCAATGTAGTGTGTGGTCTGGGCTGCAGGCATGGTGAAGCCATGCATGGAATGATACATTAAATAATAATAAATTCCTCCCTTCCCTCCAAAGTCTAGAAAGTACTGAAAAATACAAAAACTCAACTTCTAGTCCAGAAAATAAAATATTCATGAACAACAGGTAATGGTAATAACAATAAATGAAAAAAAAAGAGTCAACTTGCCTAAAGTGTTTCAAGAGAAGATAGCACCTTTGTGAAAAGTTAAAAAAATAAAACAAACAAACAAACAAAAAAAACAAATGAAAGCATGTGCCCAGTAGGGGTAGGGAGGATAAGAGCTGGGGCACAGAGATTTGGGACTCCCAGAGCTCTCTGCCCAAGCCTCATGAGGAGTAGGTGGTTTGGAGGATGTATGATCACTAACAGGTTGCCAGGGTCACCAGTAGAGGTATAAAGTTCAGGTCATACTGACAGACAACTGGCCAATGGAGAGTTGCCATGAGTTAGTCTTTCCATTTATCTTTTGAGGGTACACACCTGGACAGAGTGGGAGAGGACAAGATGAGAGGGCTTGGGTTCTCAGCAGCCAAGTTACAGTATGGTTCCCCTGCCCCTAGGGCCTTCTCTGGAGCAGGGATGCATTGCCTCTTCTACAGTCTCCTTTCCCCTCAATCCAGAATGGCTACTAGCTACCCTCCCTCCTACAAACAAATCATTTCCCTGGCATTCTCTTACTGCATTTCCTCCAGCTTATCTGTGAGTGGCACAAGACTGGGATGTGGTTCTGATCCAAGTGGGCTCCTCCTGTAACTGGGAAGCAGCCTCTTTGGTGAGCCCCCCAAACACCAGTTCCAGTTTCCCTTAATGCTTTCTTAGAAATGAAGGTTATGGCCCCACCCCCTCTCTTCTCCCACATCTTCCTTTATTATAAAAACAAATAAGTGAAAAAAATTCATTATACAATGTAAATATTGGCGATTTGGAAACTGTAGCAGACACTTGTGTACATGGAATTCAGCGCTGAAGTAAACGGGCACAGGCTGAGCCTGCCGAGAAGCAGAATCCCTGGGTTCCTCTTCAGGGGCTGGAAGCTTCCATTATATCTCTTTGGTGCTTGGCTTCTTGTTCTTTTCTGCCGTCTCCTTTGAGAAGGAAAGGGGGAAAAGGAGCAGATTTAGACAATGTTGTCTAGCAATTTCCATTATAATCATCCTTTTTTTCCCCTTAATGCCACAAGGGACACATTTTTAAAACTCAGCATTGCTTAAGTGCATAAAGCTGACACATGGGAAGGCAGCCATCGCTGCTGAAAGATGTGAGGCCCCCTTTCTTCATCAATAGTTCATAAGATCATCAGATGTCAAGCTGGAAGAAACCTCTTTTCCCTCCTCTTTTCCCTGTGATTTGGAGTTAGCTGTCTGCCAAGGGGAAGCCCCGCCTTCGTCTGATACTACTCAGTGGTAGCCTAGTATAGTGGAGGATGGAGCAGCTGGGTGGTGCCATAATACACAGAGTGCTGGGCCTGGAGTCGGGCAAACTCATCTTCCTGAGTTCAACTGTAGCCTCAGATACTCACTGGCTGTGTAACCCTGGGCAAGTCACTTTACCCTTTTACCTCAGTTTCCTTTGAGTTGGAGAAGGAATGGTAAACCACTCTAGTATCTGTGCCAAGAAAACCCTAAGTGGGGTCATGGAGAGTCAGACATGATGGCAATGAGTGAACAACAACAAAACAGTGGACCGTATACCACATTTGGTGTTGAAGTACCTGGATTGGAATCTGGACTCTGCCACTTACTACCTGGGTGACCTTGGTCAAGTTACTTAACCTTTCTGACCCAAAATGTCCTCATCCATAAAATGAAGAACTTGGACAAAAGTCCCTTTCCACTCTGGATCTATGACCCTGTGATTCTCTCCAGTAGGGCTGACCCTTCTTTCACACCCCCTAATACATGGGACCAGGAAAAAGGAGCAGACATACCTTTGCTCATTATTTCCCACCCCATTTTTGTTGCCATCACTAAGCAATCTCTGCTCCTTTGAGGTACACTCCAACCTTCTCTATCATTTGCCCCAGATTCTTCCTGTTATAATCCACTGGCACGGCTGAGCCACAGTCTTCTGAGCACAGCAATACTTACACTGTGGCCCACTATTCTGAATTAACACCATTTTCTGCCATGCTGCATACTGCCATCGTGGATAAATACATATTGTGTGAGGCATTCTAATCGGAAAGTCAGCTTTGACAGAGTCTGAATCTAATGGCTTTTAACACAGTAGTATCAGTTGCCCTTGAGGTGATCCTGTTGATGTCTTTAATAGAACAGGTCACCTGGGCATTCCAGGGCAGCAGAGTACGAGGCATAAATTAAATTGTTGGTCTTGGGATTAGCTTGGACAAAATGAAAGGCTCCTACTCACCTGATGCTTCTGCAGTTCTTGGACATATCTGGCCAGCTCCTCTTCAGTCAGATCCTCATTAGGCTGTTTCTGATTCTTTCCTGAAAGAAAAACGTCAGGTTCAGGAGAATAGCAGAAGTAATGTTTACCAGTTTTAGTTTGGGAATCATATTAAGAGTTACCTGATTGAGATCTCACAGGGATCATTAGCTCCTATATGGAGCTATCTCTCCAAGTACATGGTATAGCCTCTCTCTCTCTCTCTCTCTCCTGTCTCCCTCCCTTCATCCTTCCCTCCCTCCCTCCCTCTTTTTGGGGTAGCAAATAACTGGAAACAAAGTAGGTTCCCATTGATTGGGGAATGACTAAACAAGTGTTGGATCATGAATGTAATAAGATACTAATACTAATAAAGTAATGATAAATATAATTAATAGAGAAGCAAGAAAAGAACTATATGGAATGATGCTACAGAAACAGGAAAATGTACACAGCAACTACACCAATATAAAAGGACATAAGAGCAACAACAAAATTGAAAATGAATGCTCTAAGATTCTAATGTCCAATCTTGGCTCAAAAGAAGAAATATAAAATGGCACCTCCCCCTCTTTGCAGAGGTTGGAGACTATGGGTGTGGAAAACTTCAGATGCCAGGCTTTTTTGATGTCTTGGTAAGTTTTTATTGGTATGCTGATTTTTTTCTTTGTTTTTGTTCTTTGTTAAAGGATGTCTCTATGGAAGGAAGAGAGTAGGGGAATGCATACACTTGAGAGTGTAGTGATTAAAAATAAAAGATGCCAATAAAAATTTATTTCAAGAAGCAAGTACATAATATGGAAGAAGAGTTTACTTGGCTATAATTCCATTACTTTGAATTTGAAGACCTCTGGGGTCACATTCCACCCATTGCCTTCAAAGTGTGAAGTTACATAGTATAAACAAAATAACATATCAAGAGGAGGCAATGTGGAGTAATGGGTAGATCTTAATACATGTGGCCAACTCTCTGGTGATAAGCCTCTTCCAACTTAGCTAGAACAGTCCTTGGAGGGCAGATAGAGTTCCAAAGCTGGGGTCATAAGTGAAGCCTTTCCAGTGTTCTAGGACCCTCCAGAGTTTGTGTTCTACTATTATAGTATTCTATAACCCAGGAGGGTCACCTTCTCACCATGATGAAGCATCCAAATAGTATACAGGTCACAATCCTTTGGTAGCTATGATGGAAAATCAGGCTTTGTGTCTAGGGAAGAGCTATTTCCTCCACTCATTCTTGCGTTTGGGTCTTCTTTGGCTTATATAAGGTATACTATTGCAAATTGTTATTATTTCCATGAAACAATTACATTTTACCTTGGGTCTAGTAATGGATTCTGGTTTGCTGATCATTACTTGGATGCCTTATCTATGTCTGCTCAGACCTCTTCCCTGAATCTTTGATGGCTTGAGTTTGGGTTCCTGGTTCCTGTCTTGGCTGATCTTCCTAGACTTCATTCCATGGTTACCTAGATTTACAGAACTTGCCTATTTTTCCAAGCTGACCTCTTTGGATTTGACCTCTGGCCTGCCTGACTTATGGTACCTAGTCCTTTCTCAGCCAAGCCCATCCTGTTACCACCTAAGCATCAGTGCAACCTGAATAACTGTGTGGCCTTGATTCACTTCTCTTGACCACTAAATTCTGAAGTATCCTGGGTTCTTTGCTGTCAACCAGTTTTTTTAATTCATTACTCCCATTTGGCCTTTAGTTCTATACATTCATAAGATTATCCATTTAGAGACAAAAGAGATCTTAGTGGTCAGAAACCAACTCCTTCTTCCCCTTTTCCCATTTTGCAGATAAGGAAACTGAGACACATAGATATTAAGTGACTTGTCCAGGGCCACATAAGAAGTAAGTTTTTGAGGTAGCATTAGAAGCCAGGTCCTTGGGGCAGCTAGGTGGCACAGTGAATAGAGCACCAGCCCTGGAGTCCTGTGGGACTGCTATTTTGGGGTGGTGGGTAGGGGAAAAACAGGGAGAAAATTTGTAACTCAAAATCTGGCAGAAATGAATGATGTTAATCAGAAGTTAATAAAGTATTTGGAAAAAGAAATAAAACAATAAAATATCTTTTGATTTATCTTCAAAACAAAAAAAGTATCCAGGTCCTCCTGATAAGAAATATTCTATCCACTATACTATTAATACTCACACTTTTTGGTCTTAGGACCCTCTTATACTCTTCAAAACCATAGACAATCCTGCCCCCTCTGATTACCACCCCAAAGAGCTTTTATGTGGGTTATAGCTATCACTATTTACTATATTAGAAATTAAAATTAGTATTATTATGAAAAGTTTTTACTTTGAAATCACCCTGAAAAAGTCTCAAGGACCCCCAGACCATACTTTGAAAACCTCTGAACCATACTATACTGCTTCTAAATTCTATGAGCTCAGATCATTTAATTTTCTTGCCATCAACCTTAGTCACTGTCTGGTACTTCCATTCTTCACTAATGACCCTATCTTACCAATCCACCATTTCCTACTCTCTTCTGGAATTTTTACTGTATGACCTCTATGCTTCCCTTTAAGTGCTAACTTTTTATGTTTATGCCTCCCTGCTAGTCACACATTTCTGTCTCACAGGTCTGCCAGTGTCTGTTGGTACTCAAAGGACCTGGCCTATTTCTCCCTCTTTCCTCCTCTGGCTTCCACACACCTGACTACTTTTTACCTGTAGCACATCCTCCTAATCCATCACCTTATTAATATTAAACTTTGAGTAGTGCCAAAGATCCTGTCACCTCCTTGGGGCTTCCTCCCAAATGCCTTTGTGGGTCTCAGGTGTTTCTGAACTCAGCATTTCTGGGATGTGACCTTCAGTGCTCTTCCAAAGCAAGGGCAGACACAAGCTCATTTCTCTGTCACATGATCCAGTTCCTCCCTGTGTTCTCATAATTATCTCCACTGACTGAGGACTGGCTGCTGATTTCGGGAAAGAACCTTTCCTCTTTCTTGAATCTGGGGCAACACTTACCCCCACAGGTCATGGCAGTGCAGACCCAGTTTCCACAGGCACAGACACAGCGGTTACATTCCACCTGGGTCTCTGCCCCATCCTCATAGGTTTCGTCTTCCAGGGCACATTCTATTGGGGTCAACAAAAAGGGGGGCAGCAGTTTTAGTAGAGTTTTCGTGGGAGCATAGACTTTTCACTAGGATATTCTATCCTTCCCTTTTTGTGAATCAAGAGAATATGTCTTAACTGTGTCTTTAAATCTCCTCCAAGCCTCTACATGAAGTATGTGTTTAATTCAATTTTAAAAGTACTTTTTCTTACTAGCCCTACTATGTGCAAGGGCCATAGATCTATAGTTGAAAGGACCTCAGAGGCAATCTAGCCTCATCGCTTTATTTTACAGTTGAGGAAATGGAAGCTGTATAGAGGTTAAGGGATGTACCCAAGGTCACACAGCTAGCAAGCATCAGAAGTGAGATTTGAACCTAGGTCCTTTGATTCTAAAACCATTCATCTTTCCCACTATGTTAGGTAGTAGAGATAGACAAAAGTGAAACAGTGCCTAGCCTCAAGAAGCTTACATTCTATTAGAATATACTGAATAAATTAAGGAATGTTGTTGACAAAATAGTGACAAAAAGGATGTAAAGCCCTGGAGGCCTGATCTTTATATCCCAAGCACCCAGCAGGGAAGTAGAACCAAACAGTAGGATGTTCAACAAAGGCTTATTGAACTGTTGAACTGTATTGGAATATCCCAACACCCCTCAGTCCTATGACCATGAAAGTCTCCTTCATTAATCAGGTAAGATGAGGAAAGCTTACTCTTCTCAGGAGGGTTAAAAGAAGGGTTGAGGCACTTAAGGAATTCATGAAAACTGAGTTTCCAGTCAGCATTTTCATCAGAGAGCTCAATGAGAGCATCAATGCAGAGTCCCCTGAAACAAAAGACACAGGGGAAGACAGGATTAGCAGGAAGACCTCAGATCCTCTTCCCAAAGCCACTAGCCCCAGCACAAGAAAATAGCCAGCAGGAATGAAGTTCCATCGTTTCTACTGCTCCATCAGTGTCTGAAAAGCACTTCAGTCATACTGGGCAAGCATTAATTATCTCTGCCATTTCAAGTCACTTTAGATCTCTAAGCCTCAGTTTCTGTATCTGTAAAATGGACTGGATTACATGATCTCTATGGTCCCTTCCAGCTCTAATCTCATGACAATATAAATATTAATCCACAAATTATCCTATTAACAACCTGGATGTCAGATCCTTTGGGCTGTACAAATGTTCTTGCTATACCAAGTCATGTTTTCCTGAATGAGTTTTCCATTTTGGCCAACAGATACTTTTATCCTTGCCACCTTACTTCTAGCAGTGTCCTTTCCCAGTGTATCTACTTTAAATTAACCAAATCAGAAATGCCAATTGAAGAAACTAAAATCTAAAGGTGAGCTCTGAAAGTCATAGTCAAAACATGAAGGGACCATAAAATAGTAGTTAGGGTCAGAAGGGACCTTGGAGACCATTGAACCATCCAATCTTATCACTTTACAGATAAGGAAATTTGAGGCCAGAAGCTGAGTGACTTGCCCAGAGTCACACAGCTAGTAAAGATCTGAAATGGGTTTGGAATCCAGGACTTTCCACCTCCAGGTCCAGCATATATCATGTTGTCTACCAAGGGAACCATACATGACTTTGGGGTTACATGGGCCCTCATGCTTTAAAAAGTGGAAAGAAATTAAGCTGTGCATTTTAAGATCTCAGGAGAAAGTGAGGAAGGCCCACCCCGAGCACAGTGAGTGGAACCCCTGTTGCACATTTATGGGAGACCATGGACAAGAGGCAGGCACATGTGGGCTGTGATCTGCATTGTTGGAAGGCACATCCATATCGATCCCTTTGATTACAGCACTGCAAGAGCTCATCTAGTCCATCCTCTTTATTTTGCCATAAAACTGAGGCCTGGAATAACAAAGTTACATGTTCATGGCCACATGGAAAACAAATGGGAGAGCCAGGATTTAAACCCAAATATTACTGACTCAAAGTCGCAACTCTTTCCCCTATACCAGAACAATCAAACTCTCTCTCTCTCTCTCTCTCTCTCTCTCTCTCTCTCTCTCTCTGCTTTTTTGGAGGGCAGTTGGGGTTAAGTGACTTGCCCAAGGTCACACAGCTAGTTTTTGTGTTAAGTGTCTGAGGCCGGATTTGAACTCAGGCCTTCCCGACTCCAGGGCCAGCACTCTATTCATTGTGCCACCTAGCCACCCCCACAAGAGTCAAACTCTTGACCAGCCAAACT
Organism: Gymnobelideus leadbeateri; assembly: GCA_011680675.1. NCBI lineage: Eukaryota > Metazoa > Chordata > Mammalia > Diprotodontia > Petauridae > Gymnobelideus > Gymnobelideus leadbeateri. The sequence continues at coordinate 38,247 of WOXC01012141.1, read as the reverse complement.
CCTAAGTGCAGAAAGGAACCACATTAAGATATAACTGGGAAATGTTTAACAAAATAAATACATATATAGATAAATATAATATATATTATGTTATTTATATTACATTATATTAATTTGTGATATATAATAATATAATAAACATACATAATGCTAATTTGTGGTTTTCCAAGTCAATATGCAACCTGTAGGAGTATTTTTCTATTTGAGTTTGATGTAACTGGACTATACCATGATGCCTCTCTTCTGAATGGATCAGAGCACATTTGTTGTTCAGTCATTTCAGTCATGTTTTCTCTCCATGACCCTGTTTAGAGTTTTCTTGGCAAAGATACTAGAGTGATTTGCCATTTCCTTTTCCAGCTTATTTTACAGATGAGGAAACTGAGGCAAAGAGGGTGAAGTGACTTACCCAGGATCACAAAGCTAGTAAGTAAGTGTCAGAATCCAGATTTGAACTCAGGGAGTCTCCCTTACTTTAGGCCTAGCACTCTTTGTATTACAGTACTTTATAAATGTTAGTTATTATTACTACTCCATGCTATCTTTCAATAACTGAAAATTTGACTGGATCTAATTGATATGCAGTAGAAAGAATACTGCATTTGGGAGGAGGAAGACCAAGTTCAAGTCCCAGTTCTTTCCCTTTCTATCTGTATAACATTGAGCAAGTCATACCCTCTCTGAGTCTGCTTCCTCAAGTAAAATAGGAATCAAGATAATTATGCTGCCTACCTTAGGAAAAGGCTCTATAAACTGTAAATATGAAACATGTGAAAAAAATCACAACAATAGGATGCTAGAGAAAAATAAATAGAGGTGCTAGTGTGCCTTCACATCCCTATAGAAATAGTTCTTTGGCCCATAGGAAGGGGACCCAATCCCTTTCTCTCACCCAACCTTCCATAATGTGATCTATTCCAAATCCCCTGCACCTGAGCAGCTTGTTGGCCTCTTGGTTAACATAGGTGGTGATGTTGATAGCGGTTTCGTTCTGTTCCACAAATTTCAAGAACTCATTGGAGTCCAATCGGGAGTCTCCGTCATCGTAGCTCTTAAAAAAAGGATGAAAGGCATACATAAGCAAAGGCTAGACAATGATGATTTCATCTTTACTTCTATCGTCTGTCTTTTAAAAATCTGTCTTTTTAAAATATTTGTTATTTATTGATTTTTAACATTCTTTTCTTTTTAAATTTTGAATGTTAAATTCTCTATCTCCCTCCTTCCCCTCCCACACTCACTGAGAAAGCAAGCAATATATCAATTATACATGTGAAATCATGCAAAAAATATTTCCAAATTAGCCACATTTTTAAAATGCAAGAAAAATAAAATGAGAAAATTATATGTCAATTTGCACTCAGAGTTAGTTCTTACTCTGGAGATGGATAGCATTATTTCATCATGAGATTTTTGGAATTGTCTTGGATCACTGTACTAATTGCAGTAGTGAAGTCTGATGTCCCAGTTGCTTTCATTTCACTTTGCATCAGTTCATATGGGTCTTGCCATGTTTCTCTGAAACCACTCCCTCATTATGTCTTATAGCACAATAGTACCACATTACAATGATATGCCACAACTTGTTCAGCCATTCCCCAATTGATGAGCATACCCTTAATTTCCAATTCTTTGCCACCACAAAAAAGCCACTATAAATATTTTTATACACATAGGTCATTTTCCTTTTTCTTTGATCTCTTTTGGATACAGACCTAATAGTGATATTACTGAATCAAAGGGTATGCAGAGTTTTATAGACCTTTGGGCATAGTTCCAAGATGTTCTCCAGAATGGTTGAACTAGTTCACTACTCCACCAGCAATTCATTTTTCCCTCATCCCCTTCAGCATCTGTCTTTTCTGATAGGTGTGAGGTAGTACCTTAGAGTTATTTTAATTTGCATTTCTCTAATCAATAATGATTTAGAACATTTTTGTATGATTGTAGATAGCTTTGACTTCTTCTGAAAACTGTCTCTTCATATCCTTTGACCATTTATCAATTAGGGAATTGCTCTTATTTTTATAAATCAGTATATATTTGAGAAATGAGGTCTTTATCAGTGAAATTGCCTGATAATGAAGCACATGGTACCTTTTAGCAAAATATAGCTTCCTTTATTATTTCTTCTAAATGGGTCCAAACATATTCATCTTTTCACCTGCACTAGACACTCAGAGGATGATAGCTATAATCCTACAAATCTATGAGGCATTCAGAGCCCTCTGGGCTCCTCCATCTACCCCCAAAAGATGACACAGAATGCCATTGAGAAGGCCTGCTCAGATACCACTGAAGTACCTTTGAATCCCTACCTTTGAGCAAGTAGGGCTATTTTATAGTCATTGAAGGTCTAAAAGGAGCCTCAAGGATCATCTAACCTATTCCTCCTCACTCCTGTACAGAAGAGGACACTGAAGCCCTGGGAAGGAGATGGCTATTAAGTAGTGGAACCAGGAATGGAGAAGACAGAAACTGTTGTAATGGATCACAGATCACTTAAGCACATTTTAAGCCAAGAAAGGGTTGGCCAGTGGGCAGAGAGTTGGGCTTGAATTCAGGAAGATCTAAATGTAAATTCTGCCTCTAATACTTTCTATGTGACTGGATGCAAGCCTCAGTTTGTCCATTTGTAAAATAAAAGGTAGGGCTTACTAGCCTCCAAGTTCCCTTCCAGCTCTGAATCTATGATGCTATGACCTTAGTGTCCTGACAATGCCCAGTTAGTTCTCTGGACTCTACTGTGATGCCTTAGGTAGATGACTAAAGCCTCTTTTTTCCTCTCCTTTTCCCCTATAATTCTTGTTACCTTTTGTTTTTATATCATCTTCATTTAAAAATATATCCTTTCCCCTTCCTTCCCCAGTTGCCCTGTGTAAGAATAAAAAGTAAAGAGGAAAAAAATCTGTAGCAAAAACAACAGATCAATCTTACATGAGAGTATATTAAGCAGCCATTTAAAATGTTTTATTGATATTCTTTAAAAAAAAAAACCTTGTTACTTCCCAGTTACTATCCTCCCCCTTTTTCCCTCCCTCCCCCTAAAAACCTTTCTCAAAATAAAACTAATCAGTACACTGGCCATGTCTCATAATACATACTGCATTCTGTACTGGTGGCCCATTACCTTTCTGCTGACTAGAGAAAGACATGCTTCACCAACTTTGCCTGCTGAGGTTACAACTGAACCAAGCTTCTTAACCCTTGACCTGACACCTGGGCTCACAATGACTGACCCAGTCTGTTCTATCACACTCTTTGCCTTGAAGTCAATATTTAACTCTTCATGAACCAGTCCCTTATGTCTCAAGGCAAGAGTAATACTCAGCATGAGTTGCTGTCTCAGGTCAAACAACTCAAGCTTAGTCATCTTCTCCTCATCGGCCTTGAGTGCATGTATGCTGAATAGGGAAAGGCTACAAATTAACAGCCTATAGGCTCCAAAAGGCAGAGAGTTCATCAGGACTGGCATGGAAACCATGAGCCACCCTAGAGATGCCAACACAAATCCATGGATGACCTATTTGCAATTCTAACCCCAGTAAAATCTTTCCATGTGGAGAACAAGGGAATGGACACTGGTGCTGTTACTTTCCTATGAGACACTGAACTGAAACCTGACCATCTGTGAGCATTAGAGAGGCCACTGCAACCATCTGGAAGAAGTGAGTGATGAATTTCACTATTCTAAACAAACAGACAATTAGATGACTGGATCACAAAATCACAGATTTGGAAATAGAAGGAATCTTAAAGGTCAGCTAGACTAGTTCCTTCTCTATACAGGAAGAAACTAAGAGTCTCAGAGAGATGAAGGGACTTGCCCAAGGTCACACAGACAGTAAGTGGCAGAGCTAGGATTTGAACTTCTGCCCTGTGGCTCCAAGTTCATTGCTTTTTCCACTGTACCACACTGTGTCACAAAATATTTCTCTTGCTAGAAAGCATAAATAAATATATAAAACACATTATATAATATTATATGTAATATATTATACATACATACAATATTATACATATATAGTATATATAATGCATATAAAGCATAAATATATATACATATATATATAAACAAAGAAGAAAGGAGGAAAGAAAGAAAGAAACAGAAAAGAAGGAAGGAAGGAAGGAAGGAAGGAAGGAAGGAAGGAAGGAAGGAAGGAAGAAAGCTATAAAGCATAAATCTTCTTGCCTTCAACTGTCATACTTCCATGAAGGATACCTCCATACTTCTACGGACCAATTTTTATGGTCCCTTTTATATGATGCTAAGGTATAAGATGAAAGTGAAGGTCTAAAATAGAACCCCTAAAAGTTCCCCCCACCTGCAATGTTTCCTGTCATTGTAGAGGGCAATATTACCCTCCCTGTCCTTCTGGCTCACAATGTAGGAGTTAGCCTGGACTCCTCACTATCTCTCACCCCCCCCCCCACCCCACCCCATATCCAATCTGTTGCCAGGACCTGTCGATTTCAACTTTGCAACTTCTCTGGCTCTATCACCACTCTAGTATAGGCCCTCATCACTTAACAACTCTATTTCCCTCATTTCTCCAAAGGTGATAATAATAATACTGGTACTATCTCACAGGATTGCTCTGAGAATTAAACTAGGTAATAATTATAGCTCACATGTTTGGATTAAAGTACTTTGTAAATTATAAAGGTAGTGTTTACCAGTGTAAAGGATTGTTATTTTTGTGGGGGAATCATAATGTGGAAAGAGTGTTGGACTTAGAATTCAAAATACCCATGTTTGAGTCTTGGCTCTAATCCTTAGTAGCTAAGTGATTGTGGGGAAGTCATTTAAGTTTTCTGGTTCCCAAATTGCTCATCTGTAAAAATATACTAATGACACTTGTATAGCCTATCTCACAGGGGTGTTGTGAGAAAAGTCCTTTGTAAATTATATAGCATCATATGATAATGTGCCTTAGAGCTGGAAGGATAGGAAACAGAGTGAGTTCTGAAGAAAACCCCAAATGGGGTCATAGAGAGTCAGACATGACTGAAACAACTCAACAACAAAATTATAGTCCAATCTCCTACATTGGCCACTTGTTCTCATAAGTGTAAACTCAATAGAATATAAGTTCTTTGAAGGAGAAGACTGTTTCCTTTATAGCACGGTGACTGGCCTATAATAGGCATTTACATGCTTGTTGATTGATTCATAAAGTATAGGCAGATTCCTAGAATCCCTGAGCCTGATTCCACCTGGGCTCTGATCTGCTCTCTGGAGATAATTGAGGCCTTAGGGAAGGGTGTACATGAGGTGTGGATATGGAGCACAGAGCAGTAGCTTGGCAGGCCTGGAAGGCCTGACTCTCCATTCAAAAACTCTAAACTTGTACTTGGCACTCACTTAATGCTCAGAGGCTTCCCTTACATCCCAATCCAAGTCTAAGGACACTTCTCAAGCTTCTATTTTCTGAGTTGTAAACTAGACAGAAGGAATATTTTCCAGTTAGTTTCACAGGGTTATAGTGAGAAAAGATGTTTGTCAAGAAACCCATTTGGGTTGCTCTTGTTGAATCTCTTGAGAACGTTCAGAAGTTTACCAGTTTAAGGACAATTCCAGGGTACTAGCTAGGGCCAGAGGGTAATGGAACACTAAGAAAACGGAGAAAGGAAAGGAGACCAAGTACACACCCTTCAGGCTGTCTGTTATCTTAACTAATTAGATAAAGGTCATTTGTTTATTAAAATCTACCTTCTTAGTTCTGTCTGGATTTGTCTTGAGCAGTGGATGCTAAAACCCCAGTGACTGAAGAAAAAAATTCAGTTATCGTCAAATTCTTCCTGTAAATGTGCTAGGAAGATGTAGTTTCACTGATGTTCCTTCCCCTTGTTGTGAGTGGAATGACTAAAAGGTAAGCTAGGAGATGAGACATCTATCTTTGCTTTGCAGGTTTAGACTCTGTCACTTGGGGCCACTTGAATCCATCACCAACTGACAGCTGTTAAGACTAGTGGATGAGAGTCCCTAGTCTTAAACAACTTTTTGGTCTCAATGATAATAATCTCTTAAAGTGAAGCCCTCCAATCAACTCTAGGTGGGGTTTTCAGAGTTTTTGGTTCATGGGTCAAGAAGAGAAATTCTATGATAAAATGGGAGAAGACCTTTTTAGCAGATTTTTCTCCAGGGAACTTGTACATTTTTAGATGAGAGTCTGTTTCAGTATAGGTTTGTAGGTGAGGAGTGGATAGAAGTGTGTGGATGTGGGAGTGTGATACAGGTACCCAGTAATCAAATCTAATTGCAGGTGTCTATAATACCTGAGGCTTCATGTCACCAAAGGCCCATTATTAACACTACAAAGCCACAAACCCTTCCCTGTGGAGAGGTCAGGGTCTCAGGGCTCCCTGGTGCTTTAATTACCATAGCAATGCCTATGTTCCTAACAAACTCCTGTCAAGGGCAATTTATCTTGTCAAGTGTCTTGTCCAAGTCCCTTTCTCCCTTGCCTTCTTTTTCTGGCCCTATTCTTTGATGTGCTCTCCCTGCCGGGAATACTTCAATATGAAGGGCTGTCTGTGTGCCAAGCAATGGAATAAGTGTATGTTTTCCTTGAGACAGAAATGAGAAAGGACTGACCTGAGCTTCATGGCCCACATGTGGTTGCTAGAAATTTGATACTTTATGATAGTTAAATAAAGCTGATTCTTGAGTCTTTGACCAAAAAGAAATGAGGCCTTTGTTTCAATATATTTTGATAATCTGCTTCCTTCTAAAGGGTTTCTAGAGATGCCATTCATGTGGGTACTCTACTGAGTTTGGCTGCTTTGTAACAACTTGAGCCACTGAGCCCTATCTGGTCACACCAAGGGAAATCAGTCTCTGGATCCTCCAGTGACAGAAAGAAGGGAAGGGAACAAGTACTTATTAGGGAAGAAAATGAAAGACTTCCTGTCTGAGATGGGCCCTGTCTTACTTCCAAGGTCTCTGTCTCTGGGGACTTGCCTAGCTTCGACCCCTGCTCTGTCTTTACCTGTTTAATGCCTGGCTGGTCACATTGTGACTCCTGGCTTCACTGCCTAGATCTAGAATTATAACTTTAATTGGCAAAGTGCTATTTCAACAAGAATGGAGTTAGACACAAGTCAGGCCATAACTAGGAATTTGTTCACCCCAGGAAAGTGGAAGAAATGTATTGTCAGTTTGGGGATTAGGGGGGCAGGTCGGTCAGGATACCATCCTGCAGGGAGGAGACATAGAACCCCAGGTCTGGGAGGACCTTTTTTTGGAGGGGGGAAGGCAGGGCAATTGGGGTTAAGTGACTTCCCCAAGATCACACAGCTAGTAAGTGTTAAGTGTCTGAGGCTGGATTTGAGCTGAGTGCTCTGTTCACTGTACCACCTAGCCACCCCTAGGAATTGCTTTATTCTTGCTAATTAGGTGATCAGCAAATGTTTTCACTTTAGCACTCTGGGGTAAGGACCTCATTGCCCTGTCCTAATTATGGCTCTGGACACTAAGTCAACCAAGTAGTCAGGAATCAGGGACCCTGTATGAGTTGAAAAAAGACCAGGCAACTGTAAATAGGAACATACAGTGATGTCCAAAATTGGCTCAGTCATAGAAACAATCTCCTGGCCCTGCTCTTCCTATGGATGAGATGCTAATCCCAGCCCAGGTGCTTCTGGTCCTGTAGATGAGAACAGGAGAACTGGTGACACCTAGCTTTGCGGGGAACTGCAGGGGGAAAAAAGGGCCAGGGGCAGTTCCTGATAAGTAAATGCTGCCAGGTAATGAATTATTTAAGTCTCCTACACCTTTTCTTTCTCCTCTTTCTATTTAGCATGTTTCTAGGGAACATCTAGGAGGCTGCTCTTAAGTAACACTCCTCTAGGCCATCTCAGAGGGATGCCTAATTGTCATTCACTGTATTTGTGCGTGTGTATCTAAGGGAGGATAATTGTCAATCACAGCTGTGTATGTCAGTGATGCTCCATCTCTCTGCATGTGTATTTATATTGGGGCATACCTCTGAGTATATTGTAATGTAAATTCAAATATATGCAGTTGTCCTTGTGTGTTTACATTTCTTCATATCTATAGGAAACTGTGTTTCTGTGTCTATTTGTCTTTGTCATTTATGTTTAGGTATGTCTGTATCTGGGTGGATTTAAATGTATTAACTATATATGTATCTTGGTGGATATGTGCCTCTATTCCCTGAGATCCCTTTTGCCTCCAGAATTGTTAGGGCCTTCCCACTGAGACTACCTTCCATTTTTACTGTAGATAATTTTATTTTTTTTAAAGACAGTCTCCCTATCTTCCCTAGTTCAGCAGCTACTCATAGGCCCAATCCCACAGGGATCAGCATGGAAGCTTTAACAAGCTCTCCATTTCACGTAGGTCAGTTCTTCCCCTTCTTAGGCAGCCTGGGAACCCTCACTGCCAGGGGCAGTGCCAGACAGTGCAGATATGGGAGCAGCTTCGCTCACTGCAGCTCAGAGCTCCTGAGCTCAAGCAATCCACTAGCCTAAGCCTCCCTAATAGTGGGCAGTACAGGGACAATTTTTTACTTATGTCTCTTCTTCAGTTAGAAAGGTGAACCTCCTGAGATCAGGGACTATTTCTGTTTTTCTTTGTATCTCCAGACCTTAACATAGTGCCTGGTACATAATTATTCTTAATAAATGCTTGCTGACTAACTATCCATGAAGTCATATGTCATTTTGTAATGTATCAGCATATTTGTGAGTGTGTCTCTCTCTATTGGCATCTATCTCTATATGTATCTACAGATGTGTGGGTTTAAGTACAGGACTAAGCATGTTTATTAATTTGGGGAGGAGCTAAAGACTAACTTGTTTTCTTTTTCTAATTTATAGCAATTCCAAAAGCTTCACGGTTAAAACTTTACCCAAAAGCTAGAATAAAATGCAAGAAAAACCTCAGAGTTTCTCCTCTTGAACTTGCCATCTAAGTAGGTCAGAATACAATATAGGTATTTCACATATAATGATTTCAAGGTAAATAAACATGCAATGATCTTCCCACATAGGTAGTATACTGGATAGAGTGCTTGGCCTGGAGCCAGGAAGTCCTAAGTTCAAATTCTGCCTTAGATACTAGCTGTGTGACCCTGGGCAAGTCATTTAACCCCTATTTGCCCCAGCTCTTGATCTGTAAAATGAGGACACAGTGAAGAAGGAGATGGGAAACTACTCCAGGATCTTTGCCAAGAACCCCCAAAAGGGGTCACAAAGAGTGAGACATGACTGAACAACATTCCTTACCTTAAAATATTTATCTAAGACTTCACTGTAGTTGCTTCCCTTAGAGAACCAGCCATCAGGTATAATCTCCGCCTCTAGCCACTGGATAATTCGCCTGCGAAGCTCATCACGGTCTGACTGATAGCAGACAACTGTGGGAAAGAGATGAGAAAAATCAAAGATAGAAGGAAAGGGGACCTGGTGGGGAGGATACAAGAAAAGTCAGAAATAAGTCAAGACAAAGAAAGACTGTATGCAACAAAAGTAACTGAAATGCAGGAGAGAAAAAATATTTAAAAGGACTTTTAATTAATCTTGATGTTTATAGTAAACAGCATTTTTAGTATAAGATAAAGAAAAAAAATGCTTGCTAGGTCAGTGTTCACTCGGTGTGCTATAGAGATTAGCAAGCTAAAATGAAAAAAAAAATTTAAAGTGATCCTGTCCTGGCCTAGCGTTGTATTGAATCAGTTTAGAAATAAGATGTCAGCGTTCACTATTACAACTGTCCAACCCACCTGATTCTGGGTCTTTAACAAGGCCATTCTATCTCATCATATAGAGTAATCATAGTCTGCAGGTTTCTCATCCCTATCAACTTACATACCTTATTTTGTTATTATCCAGTTTCAGTTGTGTCTGACTTTCCATGACCATATTTGGCAAAGATTCTGAAGTGGTCTGCCATCTCCTTCTCCATCTCATTTTATAGATGAGGAACTGAAGCAAACAGGGTTAAGTGACTTGGCCAGGGTCACATAGTTAGTAAGTATCTGAGGCCCAACTTGAATTCAGTCTTCCTGACTCCAGGTCCACCACTCTATCCCCTGCACCACCTATCTACCCTATATACTATCTGGGATTGTGTTACTCTAAACTGTTGTTAAATATTCCCAAGAAAGGAATGTATTCAGTTCTAACTGACTCAAGCCGGTTGTTAAATTTTCAATAGAAGCATTTACACCTCAGAAATTGGCAACTGCCATGTATCAGGATTTGATTTATTGTTTGTTTCTTATCTAGATTTAAGAGTGTTAATACAGATTAAAATTTAAAATATAGGTGCATATAGTTTTTTAAATAGAGAGCCTGTTAAACATTTACCGGCTCACCCCTATTTTGCTTTATAAACACTGTTTGAAGGCACTAGAAGGCTTAGGGAATGAAGTTTTTATCAGACTGGAGGCCTGTAGGTTAATAACAACAACTACTACTATCACAACTATTATTATTATTATTATTGTTATTATAACTGGAGTTAAATATAGCACTTTGAAGGTTTGCAAAGTATTTTACATCCACGATTTCATTTGAGCCTTGAATGCATCAATATTTTTAAACATGATATGGGACAGCTACCAAAGACAGCACATTCAGGCCAAGCAAGTAGTGAATGGGAAACCAGAACGGGAAAGACAGGATGAGGAGAGACTGGAAATACCCAAGAGCAGAAAGTTGTGAAAAAAAATAAAAATGGGTTTAGTGGGATTTCCAGCCATTACATCTCTGAATACTAACTGCATGCCCTTGGAGTAAGTCATTTAACTTTTTTCAGTCTCAGTTTTCTCATCTGTAAAAGGGATATAAGCACACTTGTACTAATCACCTCACAGGTTTGTTGTAAGGAAAGCAATCAGTATGTTTTAAAGCACTATGTATATGAGTTATTTTCCTTAATAGAATGTGTTGGGGTATCTGATTCTTCTGGGCCAACAACCACGGGACTCAGTGGGCAAATGAAGGAGATGTGGGAAGCTTGATTATAACTCCTCTAAAGTTTAAATCCTGCCCACATCAGTACAACCCACTGGTTCAATCTGATGTGTAGAATGCAGGCTTGAACTTCTTGGGATCAATACCCATTTCCGTACCACATCCACGGAAGGCACTGCTGATAATGACCCAAACCTGATGTCAAGCATTAGGAAGTGGTTCCCCTGGATGTGGGCTGGTAGGAAAGGCAAACACTCACCTGGGCTTGCAGATGGACTCGCTGGTTTCTTCTCTGCCAAAGGAAAGGGGAAATTGTGTGACTTGTCAAAGCAGGAAATGAAATCATTTCATTATCGTGGTTAGGCTGGGAGGCAGTTAAGATGCATGCAGCATTGTTATTATTTTCTACCTTAAGGCAGCCCTACCCCCCCTTTCATTTCAAATAGGCCAACTCGTGGAAGGAAGTTAATTGGATCCAGAGCATTTCAGAGTGCCCAGGTCCTAATTAGAGCTGGATTGAGTATCCAAGGCCCAGGACATCTGTTCTATGCTAGCAACATGCTAGGAGTATAGGACGAGGTCAAAGGTCTTTTCACCTAAAAGGGAGGTAGCTGAGGTATAAAGCCAAGGTACTTTACCACCTAGTAACAAGATGACATTGGATGTGCTGCAGTGTTTCCAAATTCCTTCATGCTTTATTCAGAAGCATAGATAGAGACAATTTTATAATAACAGACAGAAGTCAGGGGCTTCACAAATGTGTTATAAGGGAAAGAGCATTTTTAGGATGCCTGCCTCAGATATTCACTAGCTAAGGGACCATGGGAAAGTCACTTAATATCTTTGGACCTTAGTCTGTTCATCTGTAAAATGAGAGGGCTGGACCCGATGACCTGGGAGGTCCCTCCCACTCTTAAACTATGGTCCTATGAGTCCAACCTACTGTACAGATGGAGATAAGGTCATAAGACATTAGTGGAGAGCTTGACAGGCTGGAAACAATGGTCAGAGGCCTGGACACCAGCACCATCTCTAGGCTAGTGATTAAAGAGGATTTGGGTGGGGGCTAGGAGGGAATGGGGGAGAACTGGAAAAAGTTCAGTCGGTACATTCTTTTTAACCTCTGTTCACCTGGTCTACTACCCATCCCCCTGACCCTAACCCAAGGTCACAGAGTTGGAGGCTACATGCTATGAAACACACTTTACCTTTGCAGTGCCCATCGTGGTCCACCTGGATTTTGGATCCAGTGAGGCAGGCGTCACGGTGTAGCTCACAGTGGTTCAGGTACGTCTTCCCGTTACTGCCACACACGGGCCTCTTGTGAGATTTGCATTGCTAAAACAGACCCAAAGATGGAATGTCCCTGTAGCAGCTGACACAGGCACCAACCAGCTCATTGGTGAGCTTTCCCCTTAGCATGGGTAAGGAGTGTGATGTGGTAGGTTGAGTGCTATACTTAGGGCGAGGAATGCCTGGGTTCAATTTGTCTCTGACGTGTACTAGCTTTGTGTTCCTAGTCAAGTCCCTTAACTTTCTGGAGCTTCAGTTTCCTTCTCTATAAAATGGAGATAATAACATCTGTAGTACCTACAAAGGGGCCACTAGGTGGCGCGGTGGAGAGAGTGTTGGGTCTGGAGTCAGGACAACTCTTCCTGAGTTCAAATATGGCCTCAGACACCTACTAGCTGTGTGACCCTGAACGAGTCACTTAAACCTGTTTGCCTCAGTTTCCTCATCTGTAAAATGAGCTGGAGAAGGAAATGACAAAGCACTCCTGTATCTTTGTCAAGAAAACCCCAAGTGGGGTCATGAAGAGTTGAACATGACTGAACAACAGAGTTTGTTTTTACATATTTATTTCCTTGTCTTCCCAATTAGACTGTGAGCTCCTTGACATCTGGAACCATCTTTTGCCTCTTTTTGTGTTTCTAGCACTTAGTACAGAACATATAGCACTTAATAAATGTTTATTGATTGATCAAAGGAGATATTTGTGAAGCCATTCTGCTATGTAAATGCTAGATATGGTTATTATTACTAAGCCATGGACAGACTGTAAATCACAGGAGCAGAGGGAATGGATGCAATAATGGACACTTAAAGTATCAAAATATATTTTCCAAGCAGCAACTACCAGACTAAAGGGTATGAACAGCTTGGCATATATTCTTCTACATCCAGGAGGACTGGATGGATAGATGTCTATTGCCACCAGCATTTTTTGAGAGTACCCTTTCCACACATAGCCCTTCAGCATTGAGCTCTTATACTTCCAATTTACTTTTGCTAGTTTAATTAGTATACAGAAGCACCTTGGAGCTGTTTTAATTTGCATTTTGTAATTGTTAACAAGGGCAGGCACTTCAAATGAGACAATATAGGTAGAGCTCTTTGCAAACCTTAAAGCTACCTATAAATGTCATCATCATCATCACCATCATTATTCTATGTAATCATTTGCTGTTTATTTTCATCTCTGATCACTTAGCAAGTGGACTCTGGATTCTGAGCTATGCACCAATATACATATAAATATATATCGATTCTTTTCAATACTTTGAAGACCAAGTTTTTAGCCATTTCTTTCTTTCTTTTTTTTTTTTTTTTGCATTTTTTTGAGGGCAGTTGGGGTTGACTTGCCCAAGGTCACGAGGCTAGTCAGTGTTAAATGTTAAGGCTGGATTTGAACTCAGGTCCTTCTGACTTCAGGGCCAGTGCTCTATTCACTGTGCCACCTAGCCACCCAAGCCATTTCTTTCTCTCTCTCTCTTTCTCTCTTTTTTTTTTTTTGGAGGGCAATCGGGGTTAAGTGACTTGCCTGAAGTCACATGGCTAGTAATTGTGTCAAGTATCTAAGGCCAGATTTGAACTCAGGTCCTCCTGACTCCAAGGCTGGTGCTCTATTCACTCCAAGCTATTTCTTTTTACATTTTATTTCTTCCCAATCTGCTGCTTTCCCTGGGATATTTATTGCATTCGTTTTGCAAACATTTTTATTTTTAATAAAACTGAATATCTACATCATGTCACTCCTTCAATGTCACCTTTTACATGGTCACACTTTCAATGGCCAAGAATCTATTTCCCTTCCATAGTTGATATAACTGTGCTCCCCAATTTTGTAAATTGGAATATAAATATATATATTATATACAATGTATATATAATACAATACACAATACAATACACAATAAATATGTTCTCCAATTTGTTGTTGTTGTTATTTTGTTAAGTAGGTTGTTTTATTTTTATGTTTAGCACTAACCCATTATTGTTATGTATGGTATGAGCTATATGTATTCAAGTTAATTCTTCCCCATACATATGTGGCCCAATTACCCTTCCCTGGAAACATTTACTAAGAAGAAAGTCTTTTCCCCATTGTTGTGCTATTTCTGGTCTACTACACATGAAGTCCTTATTTTAGTTTGACTCTATTTCTATAATTTCAATTTTATTTCATTGAAAAGTTTTCTATTTTTTCAGTCAATATCATGTGATTTTTAAAATAATGAACTGACTAGGGAAGTGTTTAAGAAGGGAAAGCATGGGATGACAGATTTAGAGCTGGACTGGACCATAAAGGTTGTCCTCTTCAAAGCTCTTATTTTACTGATGAAGAAAGTGAGAGCAAAGGATTTAAACACCTTGACCTTCTGATGGGTAATAAGTGGCAGAGAAGGGAGCTGTACCCAGGTTTTCTCATTCCACATCCAGCACCGTTACCATGTATCCCATGGTGGTCGTGGGTCTGAACACTGCTGGCATACCCCTAATTCAGGAGTGCAGGACAAAGGTCCTCAGGGCAGCTTTCCTATGTTAATTCACTTAAGGAGTAAAGTTTTGTTTGCAAGTTCTTATAAGGAAGCAAATAAGATGTTCCCTCAATTGCTACTCTGATCTCCCAAGTATGAGTCTTCAAAAACTGCATTCATAACTACAATGAGTAAGTTAGGATTTTTTTCCTCCAGACTGAAAAAATCTGAGAGGTCATTGAGATAGATGAAAGGGTATTTTGCTTCATGTCTAAATTAATGTGGATAGCAATGTGGTACAAGAGAAAGAATCCCGGATTTGGTGTCAACCTACCTAGGTTTGAAACCTAACTGCCACTTATTACCTCTCTGGCCTTGAAGAAGTCACTGAACAAGGCCTCAGTTTCTTCATCTTGCAGCTAGGTGGAACAGTGGATAGAGCACTGGTCAAAGAGACCTTAGTTCAAATCCTGCCTTAGATACTTACTAGCAGTGTGACCCTGAGCAAGTCACTTAACCTCTATTTGCTTTGATTTCTACAACTGTAAACTGAGTGTAATAACAACACTTATTGATGATCAAATGAGATAATATCTGTAAAATGCTTAGCATGGTGCTTGACACACAATAGGTGCTATATAAATGCTTATTCCCTTCCCTTCCCACCCCCATCTTTAACACAGAGGCATTAGGCTAGACAACTTCTAAAGTTCCTTTAAGTTCCAAGCCTATGATCCTGTGAAGAATTAAAACGCACACACACATACATAAACACACATATACACACATACATATATACCTGCATATATACACACTCACACCCATATATGTAATGCATATACATATATGTATATAATACACACACACATACATATATTCTGCATTATCCTAGTGAAAGTCAACCCTTGGCAAAACAGCAATTTCTGAAGCTACTCCTTTTCCTGAATAACTTACCTCAATACAAAGACAGGTTGGTTCTCCCTTCTCGGTGACTGCACACTCCCGGCCTGCACCACAAAACACATTGGCACACACTTTGGATTTGCTTTTTGATTCTTCCTAAAACAGAAAAAGAAAAAAGAAAAGAAACTAGGTAACCAAGAAAGATTCCCCCATGGGGGCAAGTCAATTGAGAACGTTCTCATTAAGTTTTTTCACGTTCAGCTCTTTGAACAAGGTTCAGGTGTTGACTCAAAAGTCTGGACCATGGTTCAACAGTGTTCTTAATCATCAGAGACTATCAGCTTTCACTAATGAGAGAATCTTAGAAAATCAAACCTAGGAGGACCGTTAACAAATACCTAATTTCAGGTCCTCACTGTCAAGAAGGAAACTGAATCCTAGAGCGGGAAAGTGACTTCTCCAGGGTAGCAAGTGTCAGAGCCAGGATTTGAACTTGAATGTTTTGATACCAAGTCCAGGACTCCTGCCTCCTTCCATACTTACAAAGAATAGCACACCCTACCTGATCACTACCTTAGGACAATAATTTTCTGAAAAGTCAAAGGTTGAAAGACATAGCACTGATCGTCTAATGCCAAGCAGGACAGAGGTGGTAAGGGTAGGAATGATGGGGGAAGAGTTGTTCCTTAAGGCAGTTTCAAACCACATAGAGCATTCATTAAAACTATGCTTAGGAATTAAATTCATTTCATCAGATGTTTATCCAATGCCTATTATGAGTTGGACACTATGTAGCCATGGTTACTGTTATTACCCAGTTTGGTAGCATCTGGTCAGCAGTCCTTGACTGCTGAATTGTACCTTTAGATACAAAATTGGTACAATATTAAATGAATCCCTCTCCAAACACATGGAGGGCAGATATGATCAATATGGGCATAAAGTTAGCCTAGATATTAAAGTTCCATTTCTTTATCTCTAAAATGACGCGGTGGATGAAGTGACCTTTCAGTCACTTTTAGTCTTAATATTCTATGATTGTGGGGCGCCTAGGTGGCGCAGTGAGTAAGAGCACCGTCCTCAGAGTTGGGATGACCTGAGATTGAAACTGGCCTCAGAAAATGAGCACCCACACATGAATAATGACTAGCCATGTAACCTTGAGCAAGTTACTTAACCCCAATTGCTTTATAAAAAAAATATTCTATGATTGTAAATTCTAGACTTGGGAAAATCTTATGGCCAATACATTTAATTCCATTAATATTAAAGTGCCTACTATGTACTAGATAAGAGGCAGTACAGAGTAGTGAATGGAGGGCAGGTTTTGGAGTCAGGAAAGCCTGTATTCAGGTCCTTCCTCTAAAAAATACTAGATATGTGACTAGGGATAAGGGTATATCAATGCCCCCAGGAAACTGTCTAAGACCATACTCACAGAGGAGTTGTTGATTTGCAACAGTTGAGGGAATATCTACACATCTGGATAAACAAAATAAATTTTAAAAGGGCAAGACATCATTTGAGGCATTAGGGATACAAAGATAGATGATACATCATAGAATGAAGCAGACATTGCTTTTATTTTTTTTCTGGGTTTTTTTTTTGGGGGGGGGAGGCTGGGGCTAAATGACTTGCCCAGGGTCACAGAGCTAGTAAGTATTTGAGGCTGGATTTGAACTCAGGACTTCTTGACTCTAGGACTGGTGCTCTATCTACTGCACCACCTAGCTGCCCCCAGACATCACTTTTAAGGAAGAAGCTTATAGGTGAAGGGAAGTATGAAAATAAATTTGGAACAAGAAAAAGTGGGATAAATTCCAAGGAGAGGTCCAGGTGAAGTGTCATGAAAAATCTGAGGGTGAATTACAGATGACAGATCTCTGATTGGATCAGGAGGTCATTTAGTCCAACCTGAATATGAATCTCTAAGTATACCTGACAAGTGGTCATTTTGTTGTTAAGTCGTTTCAGTTGTGTCTTTCTCTTTATGACCCCATTTGGGGTTTTCCTGGCAAAGATACTGGAATGAGGAACTGAGGCAAAGGGTTAAGTGACTTGCCCAGGGTCACACAGCTGAGTGACAGAGGCTGGATTTAAACTCAGGAAGATGAGTCTTGACTCCAGGCGCAGCACTCCATCCACTATGTCACCTAGCTGTCCCTAGTGGTCATTAAGACTTTCCTAAAATAGTTCCAGTGAGTGTGGAAAACACACTTCCTCCTAAGCCATCCCATTTCACTTTTGGATAGTTAAAATTATTGGCCATTTTCTATTATATCAAACTTTCAACTGAGGATAAGGTGGGGATGAGGTAGGAAGCAAGAATCAGGGAAAAATTCATGGAGGAGAAAGTTAATTCCCTAATGAGATAAGTATGTAAAGTACTTTGCAAACTCCAAGGCCTATATAAGTGGCAGTTATTATTATCATTAATTACGTAGCTAGGTGGCACAGTGCATACCTGGAGTCAGGAAGACTCAACTTTCTGAATTCAAATTCAAGCTCAGACACTTACTATCTGTGTGACTCTGGGCAAGTCACTTAACCCTATTTCCCTCAGTTTTCTCATCTGTAAAATGAACCAGAGAAGGAAATGTCAAATCACTCCAGTATCTTTGCCAAGAAAACCCCAAATGGGGTCATGAAGAGTTGGGACATGACTGAAATAACTCAACAACAAAATTATTGTTATAATTACTATTATTATTAGGAAGCTAGGTGGATTGAGTGTCACACTTGACATCAGGAAGACCTAAGTTCCAATCCATCCTTAAACATTTACTAGCGATGTGACCCAGGGCAAATCACTTAAATCCCATCTGCCTCCATTTCCTATCTGTAAAATGGGGATAACACCGGCTACCTTCTAGGGTTCTTTTGAGGATCATATGAAAATATTTGTAAAGCATTTTGCAAATCTTAAAGTGTTATATAAACACTACTGATGAGGAGGAGGAGAGGAAGAAGAGGAGGAAGAGAGGACAAGGACGACGA
The DNA here is from genome assembly GCA_011680675.1 of Gymnobelideus leadbeateri. Taxonomy (NCBI): domain Eukaryota; kingdom Metazoa; phylum Chordata; class Mammalia; order Diprotodontia; family Petauridae; genus Gymnobelideus; species Gymnobelideus leadbeateri. Next base: position 19,645 of record WOXC01012141.1, on the reverse strand, counting down.
CTACACCCAGTCTTTAATTCCAAGGAAGACACTACTTTTTTTTTTTAAGCAATTGGGGTTAAGTAACTTGCTCAAGGTTACAGGCTAGGTTTTTGTTTGTGCGGATTAAGTGTCGGAGGCCGGCGAACTCAGGTCCTTCTGACTCCAGGGCCGGCGCTCTATTCACTGCGCCACCTAGCGCCCGACACTACTTTTTCTATAACATAAAGCTGGCCCCTCTCCTCCTTTCTGGAGGAAGCAGATCTTGCTGATGAGCTGGAGAAAGGCATCCTTCCAACCCCTTTCCTCGAATAGCAGTGCAGGGAGAGATGCCTTTAGCAAGGCTTCATTGTTTCAGCCTCCGCAGTACCCATAGCGTGTAGCAACCTTGGGTAGGGTGGGGCTGATAAATAGATAATATCAATAACAGGCCTTGACAACAGATTCAAACCTGCAGAGATACAAATTAAATACAAAATCTATGTTCTTTATTTCCTACTCCCCAAATCTACAATAGTGAGTTACAAGGTTTGTTACTTTTTATCTAGGGAGAACTAAGGAGCATGCATCCTTCCCCCGTCCTCTTCCTCCCCCCACTCCCAACCAGCCTCCCAATGCGGGCAACTGGAAGCTGACAGGCTGCCATCAATGCAGATTGATCTGCTGCCATCTGCTGGCCATTTTCGGAATTTTGTCCTATTTAGTTCTTGGAAAAGCTCATTTCTTTGTCCTTGACATCCAAGATTCCCATTGGTCTAGCAACAACCTCCAAGCTCGCATTTCATTGGCTTATTGATTTTTTTCGCTGAACCAATGACTGCCTAGACTTTTTAATTTTTTTTTTTTTTGGCTCTTGTTAAAGGAAAGGAACCAATAAGGTTAATGGGGAGGAGAGGAAAGGGGGTGGAGGATGGCAGCTTCTGCTTCCCGAACAAGGGGAGGAAATGGGAAAAAATAAGAATAAACAGCCTTCCCAGCAGGGCCACTCTTCCCTGGGAACAGGACCAAGAACATAAAGCTTAAGCAGGGTTGGGGGAAAAGAATTTCACAACCCAGAGTAAAAAAAAAATCAATGAAAGGAAAATGTCTGTACACGCATACACACACGTTATGAACAAACACACCCCACACAAAAGCTCATTAAATATCAGGGTCAGACATAGCAACATCCCTAAACACACATTGGCAAATCTGTACATTGTTAAGCGATTTGTCTACAGAGGCAACATACATATAGCTCCCAAATAAATATGCAGAGGAAGTCGCGGTTTACATTTTAAAGCATGCTTCAGTTACAGAATGTTCTCTACATATTTGGTCCTCAGCCATAGGTGGGACAGGAATTATCTCATAGAATCACAGGGGCTCGGACCGCAGGGATCTCCGAGGTGGAATCATAGTTAAAACCTAGGAAAGCAGAGCTCGCACTCTGCCTTGGTTACTTAGTGATCTTAGTTACCTTAGTTTCTTCATCTGGAAAACGGGGATAAATAATAGCATTCAGTTCAGAGTGGTGTTGGGAGGAGCAGGGGAAATAGTGAATATAAAGTGCTTTTATAAAGTTTAAGGTCTATATAAATGTGAACTATTATCATCTAGTCAAAGGATCAGAGAACCTTAGAAGGTCTTTGGATCCCTCATTTCACAGATAAGGAATCCAAGGCCGGGGAGGTTACTGAGATTTGTGTAAGGAGTCATGTGTAAGGAGTTGTCAGAGGAGCCTGCATTTAAACCCAAGTCTTATGTCTTTAAATCCATTGCTTTTTCCATTATACTATGCTCTCTTATTTTTTACACAAGGAAGACTGAGACCCAAAGAGAGGAAGATGATTTGATCAATTGTTTTCAGTAGTTTCTAACTCTCATGATCTCTTTTGGAGTTTTCTTGGCAAAGATACTAGAGTGGGTTCCTTCTCCAGATAAGGAAACTAAGGCAAACAAGGTTAAGTGACTTGGCCAGGGTCACACATCTAGGAAGTATCTGAGGTCACATTTGAACTCAGGTCTCCTGACTCCAGGCTTGGCCCTCCATTGTACCACCTAGCCGCCTTTGAGCTAGTAGTTACTAGCAAATGATCAAGCTTCTGATTCTTGAATTCAGCCCATACAGAGCTGCCCATACAGAGAGGTATAGTTCTCCCACATACACCTTAACAGGACAAACAGCTCTAACTAGTTTAGGATGAATGGGGCTTTGTTTCACATGCCAACAACTGAGGGACCGCACAGTCTTTCTCCCCTCGGCAGTGCCCCCAGTTGCCTCATATAGGTTGAAGAGGAAGGCATGCCCTAGGAAAGAGCAAAGAAATAATCTCAAGCCAGGAGAGGATGGACAAGGAAGCATCTCCTTGAAAAATTACTCCTACGAGACAAATGGGAAGCCAGGATTTGATGCTTTGGAGTCTTCCTCATTTTGCTCAGGCACTGCCTGATATGCCCTTTCTCCCTATTGGACTAAGAAATGTGTCATCTCATGCTTACATTTGGAAGTGATGATGCTAAAAAACCTTATTGCCTCAGTTAGTAAACTATAATTTATTCAGTGCCCACTATGGACTCCTAGGGGGCGCAGAGGATAGAATGTTCACCCTGGAATTGGGAAGATCAGAGTTCAAATTCAGCCTCAGACACTAGCTGTATGACCCTGGTCAAGTCACTTAACCCTGTTTACCTCAGTTTCTTCATCTGTAAAATGAGCTGGATGAGGAAATGGCAAACTTACTCTAGTGTCTTTGCCAAGAAAACCCTAAATGGGGTCACAAGGAGTTGGACACAACTAAAACAACTGAACAACAATGTGCTAAATGACAGAGATATAAAGAAAGGTAAAATATAGTCCCTGCTTCAAGGAATTAGCAAAAGCCCTGGTGGAAAGAAGCAACTCCATTGGCCAGAAAAGCCTGGCCTATGTTGTTAGAATTGCTCCTTCCCCAGTAGGAGGATGGTCCACAGAAGCACATTTTGTCTCCAGAGCAACCCCCATTCCCTGAGGGCTTGGCCCTCTCTCAGCATCAGTTCTTGGCTCACGAAGAACTTTCTCCAACCTGAAGCAACTCAGTCCTCATCTGTGAGATTCTGGGACTCCTAAGTACCTCAGTTGTCTTTATCCTTTCCCATCCCCATACTCCTTTCTCTGTCATAATGTCCATGCAGGGAGGGCTATGCAGGACTGTTTTTGATGAAGAGTGAACAAACTCCTGGTTGTACCTCTACTTAAGGCTTAGGGCTTCTTTACCTGGGGTCTGTGAACTTAAAAAAAATACCACAATAAATATGAGAAATATAAAATAGAAATAATATTTGAGATACTAAAACTGAAAGTAAATTAAGACATGGGAAAACCTGTATAATAAAAGTGAATAAATAATATATAATATTTTGATACTGTATTTCAATGTAATTGGTTTCCTTTGTAATCCTACATATTTTATTTTATGCATTTAAAAATCATTATCCTGAGAAGGGGTTCATAGGTCTTCCAGATAGCCAAAGGGGGTCCAGGATACCTAACAGGCTAAGGATACTTGGCTTAGACATGTACATGTGCCTACATATGGATGCGCTGATGCCGTGTGCTCATATAGCCAGAGTCTCACATATATACATACAAACACATTCAGTGTTGTTCTAAGATAAGTATAGACTTTCTGTCTGTAGCCTGGGGCTCAGCTGCAGTGGTGGCCAGCCAGATGTCTGGTAGTTAGTTTTGCATGAATATTCTTTGTACCACCACTTTGTGGGCCTCTCCCCACTGCACAGGCTTAGAAGACAATATATCTGTAGCACTTACTTTACAGGGTCATTGTGAGGATCAAATGAGATAATGTCTGTAAAGAGCTTTGCAATTCCCAAATATAATTTATTATTATTTTTCATATACTCCAAGATGACTCTTATAGACCTCTAGGACCCTCTAGTTTTAGTTCTAGCTTTGGAGAATTGAGGCTTCTGGGTTTTAAACAAAGGTATATTTCTAGACTATTTTGATGCTGTGAGTCTAGAAAGGATAACCTTGAGGGAGCCCTAGATTCAGCAAGATCTTATCCTTCCAGGCATCTATGGCTATGTGCTTCTAGATGCAGCTACTCTGAACACAGATTGCTTCTTTGGTTGTATCTAAATGATATACCAAGATGTTGGATTTCACCTCCCTTAACCTTTTTTTGTGTCCTAAACCCCTCTGGCAATCTGGTGAAGCCTACCAATGCCTTTTCAGAATAATGCTTTTAAATACATAAAATAAGATAGCAGGATTACAAAGGAAACCAATGATATTGAAATACATATATTCATATATATGCATATACATACATACATACATACATGGAAACAAGTCAACAGACCCCAGATTAAGAACTCTTGAAAATATACACACATGTAGAAAGACATAAACATGGGCACTCACATTTAAAATGTACAGATTATTAGGTAAGAGGGTGAAAAGGTTTGCTGAGAGAGATAGGGAGGTGAAAGGAGGCAGAATTTTAAAAAATCATAGAATCTTAGAGCTGAATATAAAAGATCATTAGTTGAATCTTAGCTAAAGAAAGAGAAAACAATATGTTTATACTAGCCTTAGCCTTCAAGCAAGTAAATGGGCAGGCAGGTGATATGTCTGACAGTAGGTGGCAATCTCTCTCCTTTTCTCAACACTCCCAGAAGCCTGCAATGCAGAAGTCACTGCCTCCCTTTATATAGCAGATCAGATTAATTTCCACTTTCTCTAAGCTGAGGTTTAAAAAGTGGGGTGCATCAGTAGGCATTACACAACACATACTTGGCAGTGAATATCAGGTTTGGGTGCTTGCTAATCTGGAAAAAGAACCGTCTCAGTTTCACTAACAAGACACAATATTTCTCTTTCTCTTTCTTTTTTCCCTGGCATCCCCTGAGACACAAATCCTCAATGATAATGATCAGAATGAAGGGAGTGGGCCAGAGCTCTCCAAGGTCTCCTCCAGGTCTAAATTCTTTGACCATACACAGCATGCTCCAGAGGAGCTCCCTTGGCCATCTAAACCCCTTTTCTATTCATTCCCTGTGTTTCCGAAGAATACAAAAAGCCTAGAAGGATTACTTAGGGCTGCCTTCAAGGGGAAGAAGTATCTTATTCCTACTATGTCCCCCAGGATCTACTGTTTCCTTCCCTGATGAGCATGACAAATATGCTCAAATCTCTCCAATACTGAAAAAAAATCTTCAAAAGGCCTTACCATGACTCAAGTTATAATCAGGCTTATATCTGAGGCAGCAAAGCTAAATGGATAGAGTGCTGGGCCTCAAGTCAGGAAGATCTGTGTTCGACTCTGGTCTTAGACACACACTAGCCATGTGACCCTGGGCAAGTCACTTAACCTCTGCTTGCCTGAGTTTAATCAAATTTAAAATGAAGATAATGATAGCCCCTACCTCTCTGGTTTATTGTGAGGATGAAAAGAGATAATATTTGTAAAATACTTAGCATAATTTTTGGTACATAGTAGGCACTATGTAAATATTAGCTTTTATTATTACGTTGCCTTTTTGTATCCAACCTCCTAGGAAGATGTGCTATGCTAGCATGTGTTATTTTCATGTATTCTTCCATATCTCAGAATGAGATAAGAAAGCATGGATGCTGCCTAGCACAGTTCCTGGCACACAGTAGTCATTTAATAAATGCATGAGGCATGGCTCCACACCATTAGAGGGAGAACAAACATCAGTGAAGGATCCTCTGAGAGGTTAAAGTATCTCTCAGCCTAACATGTAACAGTCTCAATAAATACTTGTGTACGGGGCACCTAGGTGGCACAGTGAGTAGAGTGCCAGCCAGGAGTCAGGAGGACCTAAGTTCAGATCCGGCTTCAGGGTTTCAGACACTTAACACACACACACACACACACACACACACACACACACACACACACACACACACACACACACCCCCCTAGCTGTGTGACCCTGAGCAAGTTACTTAACCCCAATTGCCCTCCAAAAAGAATAAATAAATAAATAAATGAATGAATGAATGAATGAATGAATGAATGAATGAATGAATACTTGTGAACAATGATCACTTCAAATTTATCCTGGTGAATTTCCAAGATATGGCAGAAGACAAAGGGCTAATTTCACAACAGCAGTAGGAAATGTAGGATCTCTAAGTGGAATTTTTAAATTAAGTAAGCTTTGTTTTGAGTTTCTCCAAATGTGAAGAAATTGTTCCAGAAAGGATTCTGAAATCCTGACCAAGAGATATAGAGGCCTATTGTCTTTGAATTTTCTTCTCTTAAGGACATCTCTTTCCATTGAGATGTTAGAACACAAACTCAAGTGTGGGGGTACTACTGGTCAGTCACCTTGTCTTCCTAACCTCCAAGAGCTACTCTACAATACAGCTGAGGGTCCTAGTTTCTTCACCTGCAAAATGGGGAGACAAACTAGAAAATTCGAGGGTCACTTTAGAACCATAATTATTTTTTGTTATATTCCTCTATGTAAACTGACCCATCAGAATATTATTTAGACCAGGATTCTTAGTTGTTTTTAATATCATAGACCTCTTTGACAGTTTGGTGAAGCTTATGGTCTCCTATTATGTCTGTAAATACACAAACTAGAATCCACAGGATTACAAAGGAAACCAATTATATTGAAATACTTAGACATTTTTTAAAGACACTCACCTCAGGTTAAGAATCCCTGACGGAACTCTACTATCATAGAGAAAGATGGGAAAGGAACAAGGTATTTAGGTATTTCCTTGACATAATCCTAGACCTAAATATCAGTTGCACTATCTAGGAAGTCTCTGATTTCTATCAAATGACATACTTGTAAAGCATTTAGCACAGGGCCTGGCTTATAGCAGGCACTTATATCTATTCTCTTCTCTTCCCCTTCCCTTCTCATTTCCTCCACAGGTACCACTCTTTTGCCCTACCCCTCTAATCAAATCTTCATTCCTGACTTTAGAACACCTAGGAAAGGACTGATCTAGAGAACAGTGTTGTCTTGTGCAAATATAAAAAGTTAATGAGTTATGGGGTCCTACTGATGGGGTTGGGGTTGTATGGGGGGGCAGCAGAAGAGTGGAAGAGTTGCTGATTTCTAAAGTAAAACTCAATGGTTTTCTGGCATTTCTGGTGACATTTAACCTAACACTTCTATTTTCCAGCTCATTACCATTATGTATTTCTTCCTCAAAGAAAACCTGTGAAAAACCAATGAGCAAAATTTTATCAGGTGTTTACTCTGTGATCCAAACACAAAAATGAAACTTAGTCTTGACCTTGAGAAGCTTACATTCTCTGGGGGATGGGAATGGGGTAGAGGACAACATGAAGAGAAAAGAAATTGAGAGGAAGACGTGGGAATCAGAGGGGGAAAATGAGATATTTTCTAAATTAGTAAGCTTCCAAGCCCATGTAATTGTGAGAGAAAATAATAATTGCTAAATTCAAGATCATCATGAGTTTAGTAGGCTTTTGTGGACTAGTCTGGATACCGAAATACATGCAAACCCCCTCCTAGCTTACTCTTCACAGAGACTATTCCAAACCTCTTCTTTTCTTCTCTCCCTCTTGCTCAGCTGAAAACCCTCATACTTTACTGAGAAATTAAAGGCCATTCATAGTGAGTTCTTTTCTCTCCTTCTCTAAATCTAAAAATCCTTCCACATCATCTCCCATTCTCTTTTCCCTTACTCCAGTCTCTGGTGAAGATATGGCAACTATTCTCACTAAGGCCAACCTCTCTCCAAATGTTTGTGATTCAATCCCCTCCATTTTATCCAACATACTGTCCCCATAATCCTCCCCTCCCATTTCTAATCTTTGATTTCTTTCTATCTTACTGGTTCTTTCTTTTTGACTATAAACATGCTCAACATTCCCCCACACTGAAAAAAAATCCTCAATAGACCTTACTATCACTTAAGCTCTATTGGCTCTGTATCTCTTCTTTACACAGCCTAACTCCATGTTTTAGCTTTGAAAGGCATACACAAACCAACTCCAACCTACCTTTCCAAATCTATTACACAGTTTTGTCCTTCCTGAATTCTAAGATTGAGCCCAACTGGGCCTTCTTGCTCTTCTTCACTCCACTCCACTTCCCCCTACTCCACCTCCTTTCTTCATGTCTTTTCCCTGGGGGTCCTCCATGCCTGGAAATCAACTTCCACCTCACTTCTACTCAGAATCCCTTCTTTCCTTCATGACTCTGCTGAAGTAACAAACTTCAGAAGTACATATTTATTATATAGAGAACTGAGTCAAATTTATGAGGATACAAGTCATTCCCCAATTGATAAGTGGTCAAAGGATATGAACAGGCAGTTTTCAGACAAAGAAATCATAGTTACCTATAGTCACCTGAAATAATGCTCTAAATAACTACTGATTAGAGAAATGAAAATTAAAACAACTGTGAGGTGTCACCTCATATTTATCAGATTGGATAATATGATAAAAAAGGAAAATTATAAATGTTGAAGGGGATACAGGACAATTGGAACATTAATGCCTCGTTGATGGAGTTGTGAACTGATTCAACCATTCTGGAGAACAATTCAGAACTATGCCTAAAGGGCTATAAAACCATGCATACCCTTTGATCTAGTAGCACCATTACTAGGTCTATATTCCAAAGAGATTTTTTTATTAAAAAGGAAAGGGACCTATTTGTACAAAAATATTTATAGCAGCTTATCACCCATCTTATGTGCATAAAATTACTACTATGGAAATGTTTTACATGATTACACATATACAACCTATATCAATTGCTAATCATCCCAGGGAAGTGGAGAGGAAGGAGAGATAGAATTTGGAACTCAAAACTTAAAAAATAGAGGAATGTGAAGAATTGTTTTTACATGTAATTGGCCAGGGGTGTGGGAAATTAAATATTGTTTAAAAAAGTACACATTTATATAATCAGTTGATGTATTAGTTACAAATAACCTTATTTCTTAATTCATTCATTAAATAAATATAGGCATCCACAAGGGCAACTAGGTGGTTCAGTAGATAGTGCGATAGAGACAGGAGGACTTAAGCTCAAATTCAGCCTCAGCCATTTCCTAGCTGTGTGACCCTAGATAAGTCACTTAACCCTTTTTGCCTCTGTTTTCCTCATCTGTCAAATGAGCTGGAAAAGGAAATGGCAAATCGCTCCAGTATCTCTACCAGGAAAACCCCAAATGGAGTCATGAAGGGTCAGACAGGATTCATCTACTAAACAACAACAGGCATCTGCTAGCTTTGAGGACCCTGAGCAAGTTGTTTTTTGTTTTTGCATTTTTACAATAAAATTATTTTGGACTCCATGTCCTCTAAGTTCCTCCTACATAAAATGTTTCTTGTTCTCCCTAGCTGTTAGCATCATCATTTCTCCAAAATTTGTCTTATACACACACACACACACACACACACACACACACACACACACACACCCCCCTAGTAAGCATCTGAGGCAGGATTTGAACTCAGGTCTAACTAACATTTACCAGCTCTCTCTCTCTCTCTATTATCCACCTAGCTCTTTGTGATAGGATGCAAGCTCCTTGAAGGCAGGGATAGTGTCTGTATCCTCAGTGCTCAGTACAATGCCTGGCAAGGGTAATTAATAAATACTTGTTGATTGATTACTTGGTTGCTTGATAATAACATTGTTTCTATGGAAACATGTTTGCCTCTACTTAAAAGCAGACTTCTTAAATACAATTTGTTTGTACACTAGGGCTTACTTGTATATAGTAAAGCCTCAATAATTTGAACTAATTGGCCCATTTGAATTAATGAAAAGTCGAAATCAGAGACCATTGTAAAAACCTTTCTTAGATGATCTCTCAAAGTCACTTCTAGCTCTAATGTTTCTTTCAAGTATGGTAGCTTAAACTAGGCTAATAAAATTATAGAACCTTAGGGGACATGATTAAAAAATAACAAATTAAATAATAAATAATAATAAATAAAACTTATAACTAATATACCAAGTGTCTAAGTAAATGCATATTTATAAAGAGTATCAAGATGATTGAAAAGTTATTTTTTTCTCTTAGTTACAGTACTAAGTTCTAAAAATTCAATTTTATAACATTCAATTCAACAATCTGTACTGGTCCAAATATAGGCTTCAGTTTTCCCCCAAATCTGGCATGTATGGAACATAATCACATTCTCAGTAAGTGAACAACAAAAAACTCAAAGATAAAGAGATCAGTAATGGCAAAAATGAATAAAACATCTTTAGTGAGCTAGAAAAAAGTTTTTAAAAAATATTCATTTCATTCTAAAAATATATTTATAAATATAATATATATGAATGTGTATATATGTATATGTGTGTGTGTGTGTGTGTGTGTGTGTGTGTGTGGTATCCCAAAAGTCAGTGAAGTTTTAAGCTTTTTAAAGCATACATGAATACTTATATCACACACACATATACACACAAAGGGCTTTAAAAAGTCTTAGCAAATACATATGTATGTACGTGTGCATGTATGTATTTATACATACAAATAAATAATGGGCATGTGTGTGTGTATACATATGACTTTTAGGATACCCTTTATCGATACACCTACATAGAGGTGTATTTATATACACATAGGTACATATGTGTATATAAATGTATGTATATATACATATAAAGGTACAGTGGGTGGAGGAGCACTGAGTCAGGAGTGAGTCAGGAAGAGTCATTTTTGTGAGTTCAAATCTGGCCTCAGATACTTACTAGTTGTGTGACCCTGGGCAAGTCATTTAACTCTGTTTCCATTCCTCATCTGTAAAGTGAGTTGGAGAAGGAAATTGCAAACCACTCCAGTATCTCTACCAAGAAACCCAAATGGGGACATGAAGAGTCAGACATGACTGAAAATGACCAAACAACAATAAACCTGAGGATTTTATGCCTCTTGGACATCTGGACATCACCATGTCTAGAACATGACAATCAATTGCCATTTAGCTATCTTCCATGTAAATGTATTTGACCTTCTGGTCTTAAGCATACAGAATCTGTATGTTTATATGTATTCAAAGTGATAGACTGGCTGGGAGAGAAGCACAGGAGAAGAAACCACTGGGATTCTACCCAATAAGACCTTGGCCCTCAAGGAATTCAGACTGAATACTTCAGGCATCTGTGGTAGTATTCTCTCTCTGATGGATTTAGTGGATCACTCAAGTTGAAAAAAAATCATAACTTAATTTTCTGATGAGTTTCTTAACACTAACCTGGGCCAACCCTCACCAGGCCTATACAAGAAGCCTGTGTCATCTTGCAGGCCTTCTTAGAGCTAGTGCTGTCCTAGCCAAGACTTTGCAGTCACCTCCTTGCCATAGTGAGGCATCAGATGACTTTTTTGTAGGCAGAAGATATTCAATAGTGACTTTACTTTTTATTCCATAGAATCTTAAAATTAGATGGTGTCTCAAAAGTCATCTAGTCAAACCTAGAACTAAACAGGAATCCCTTTTACAACAATATCATGAGGAGTGAACTCCATTTGAATACATACAGTGACGGGAATCTCACTATCTCACTAGAAAGAGCATTCCACTTTTGGACAGCTCTATTTTTAGGACTTTCTTGCTTCTTTTGACTTCTCCCTCATATCTCCTCTATTGTGTTCTCAGACAACACTATGAAGATGCTGACTACTGGAAGGTACGATGTTCTCTAAACCCAGTAATGCAGGGAGGCATAGAAAGAAAAAGAGACCACTAGAGCTGGTAAATTTTCAGTTAGTCATTTTTCAGTCATGTCTGACTCTCTGTGACCCCATCCGCGGTTTTCTTTGCAAAGACACTGGAGTGGTTTGCCATTTCCTTCTCCAGCTCATTTTATAGATGAGGAAAATGAGGCAAACAGGGTTAAGTGACTTGCCCAGGGTCACACAGCTTGTAAGCATCTGAGGTCACATTTGAACTCAAGTCTTCCTGATTCCAGGTTTGGCACTCCATCCACTGAGCCACCTAGCTGCCTCTACTAAGGGCTTAATTTGTGCTAAAGATACCAAGAAGGCAAAAACAGGGCTCCTGTCCTCAAGGACATATATGCTAATGAGGAAGACAATATGTAAATAACTTTGTACATGCAAGATATAAACAGAGTAGATGGAAAGTAATCTGAGAGTGGAAGGCACTAGTACTGGGGAGTCCAGGAAAGGTCTTCTGCTGATGGTGGTAGAAATCAGAGAAAGTAAGAGGTGGAGAAAAGGAAGGAAAGAGAAAGCATTCCAGGCTATTATGGGGAAGAGCCAGGGCAAAGGCACTCACATAAGAAATGTAGCTCTGTGTTCGATGAAGTGCAAATAGCTGGATCTTAGGGTACATGGAGTGGAATAAAATGTGAGAGTGGAAAGGTAGGAAGGGACCAAGCTACAATGAGCTTTAAATGCCCAACAGGGAGCCACTGGTGTTCAGTGAGAAGAAGAGGTGAATTAGTTAGACCTACACCTTAGGAAAAACACTATAGCAGCTGACTGGAGGGGAAGGTTTGAGGAGGAAAGAGAATGAGTCCTATTCTAGACATGGTGAATTTGAGATGCCTAAGGTTCACCCAGTTCCAGATGTCCAAGAGGCAGCTGATGATGTGGGGCTGAAGCTGGGGAGAGAGAGGAGGGCTGGGAAAATGATGCCTCAGATCAAGAGCTGGGTGGGGAATGGAACCCTTTCCTTCCTTCCTTTTTTCTTCTTTCCTCTTTTCTTTCTCTCTGTTTTCTTCTTTCCCTCTTTCTTTCTCTTCTCTCTCTTTCTTTCCATCTCTTTCTTTCTTTCTTCCTTTCTTCCTTTCTCTCTCTTCCTTCCTTCCTTCTTCCTTCCTTCCTTTCTTTCTTTTCTTCCTTCTTTTCTTCCTTCCTTCCTTCCTTTCTTCCTTTCTCTTTCTTTCTTTCTTTCTTTCTTTCTTTCTTTCTTTCTTTCTTTCTTTCTTTCTTTCTTTCTTTCTTTCTTTCTTTCTTTCTTTCTTTCTTTCTTTCTTTCTTTCTTTCTTTCTTTCTTTCTTTCTTTCCCTCCTCCTTCCACAAAGATTCTTTCCTTGAAAGAACACTGGAAGGGAGTCAATTGCAAGATGACCCAGACAGGTATTGGTGTGCCTGATATGCTTCAGCACACCCAAATCCATAAAGTCTGGGTATAAGAAATAAGATATTTCAAAGGTTATAAACCTATGTTTTTGGCAGTGAAGAAAGATCAGGAAGACCATGTGTTCTGGCTGGGGAGGAAGTTACAGAGCAAAGCCATAAAACTGTCAGTTTAAAATATCATCTACCCCCAAAGTAGACTGGTTAGGCCTCATCTCTGATCCTTTTCTTCCTTCCCAACTTTCCTTTTTCAACAGCCCTTTTTATGTTGGTGTGAGATTTTGGCTCAATTTGCAAGAGCAATTCTACAACAGAATTCTGAGAATGGTTTTCTTTTCCATGCCAAAATTAGTCATGGAAACTTCATGGAACGACCGGAGCTACCTCCCCCCCCCTCCCCAATAGACAGAAAGCTAGGCAGCCTGAGAACAAAGGAATCCACAGGACCTGGGTGGAAGCAGGAGAGACTTCTGGGGGAGGGTGGGGCTGCACTGCAGTGAATAGCATGTTCTATAAGCCTGGGAGGCCAGACTGCACCCAGAGAGGGGCTACTGGAAGCTGGGAGAAGAGGGGGCTGGCTGAATAACACAACCCTGGGTGACAGAAAGGAGGGGAAAACAATAAAACCTGAACCACTTTGGGGACTAGGAATGATGTTGTCTCCAATGCATTTAGAGTGTTCATTTTTACCTTGTTAAGCTGTATGTCTGTTTAATTCAGGTTCTCTGGTAGAAGGCACATCAGTGTGCTCTATATTGTCTAAGAAAGCAGGTGGGAAAAGACAAGCAAGGAGTTCTTGCAATCAGCCAGATGCCAGTGGCAGGTAATTTGTGCTGCTGCTGCAGAGACAGAGTCTTCCCTATTATGCATGTTTATAGCCCACATTTCATTTCAAGGTTAATGCTATCACCACCATCTTTTTTACCTTCTCAAATAATAAAAGGTCATTTCCCCGGCATCAGACTTCCAGCATCCCTCCTTCTTCCCAGCAACAATAATAGCTTATGTTTAAATAGTGCTTTATGTTCACAAAGCAAAATGGGGCAGCCTGGAGGTACAGTGGAAAGTGTGCCTGGCCTAGAACCAGGAACACTGGAATTCAAATCTGGCCTCAGACACTTCCTAATTGTGTGACCCTGGGCAAGTCATTTAACCTCAAGGTTCCTCATTAGAAAAATAGGGATAATAATAGCCCCTACTTCCTGGGTTATTGAAAGGATCAAAGGAGAAAATAATTGTAAAGGGACTGGCACATGGTAAGTACTACATAGAAATGTCAGCTTATCATTATTACTCATAGCTGTATCTCATTATCATCATCATTACAAAGCAAAATGGGGCATTGAGGTAGCATAGTGGATAGGGTACCAGGCCTAGGGTCAGGAAGACCTAGCTTCAAATACAGCCTCAGACATTAGCTGGGTGACCTTGGGCAAGTCACTTAACCATCCTGTTTGCCTGTTTTCTCAATTGTAACATGAGTTGAAGAAGGAAATGCAAACCATTCCAGTATTTTTGCCAAGAAACCCCCGAATATGAGTTAAGAAGAGTTGGACACAGGTGAAAACAATTAAACAACATACTTCACCAGGTAAATATTGATGCTAAAAACATGGGTCTTTGTTTAAGGGAAAAACTTGGGGATTATTAACAATACTGCACAGTTTCCCTAAAGCAACAAAGTCCAGTCCACCCCCCTCTTCTTATTCAATTCTGGGCCCAGTTCGTCATTTCTCTGTAATGGCCATCTAATAAAACATTCGGGCACTAAGTGCCTTTGAGTGTTGGGGGTGTGGTGTGTTTCAATGGGCTCAGATGAATATGTCTGAGCCAGACTCTGGCTCACAGATCCTGGCTGTAGGAGATCCCAGATTTAGGTGCTGAGCCTGGCTCTGTGGGAGCACAAAGATGTGTAGAGTAGGGTGGCTCCAGAAACCAGCCTTGAATGTGTACTTAGGAGACTAAGATCCCTAAATCTGAAGCTAATTCCCACAGAAGCAAAAAGAACTGTGATAACAAAGGCTGGACAGATATAATCTCTGAGTTGGTACAGTAATTAGTCCCCAGGAGCAGAAAAAAAAAGAAAACAGAAAGCCTGGGAATAAGCTGACATAGCCAGGATTTGGAGATGAGAGAGTGGGTATGTTGTGATGGCTGGGGGGAGAAAACAGGGAGCCAGGAAGGGAGCTAGAGAAGTCACATTTAGAGGGTCAGAAGCAAGACCAGGGAGATTCAGTGGCATGAAACCCAATGGAGGGAGTTTCTAGGAGTGGGTGATCAACAGAATCAAATGCTAGAGAGAAGGTGGAAAAGATGAAGGCTGAGAAAAGGTTATTTCATCTGACAAAAAGAGGGTCATTGGTAACTGTTTCACTCTGGTGGTTGTGATGGAAACTGAATTACAGGTGCTTAGGAAGGGAGCAGGTAGTAGGAAAATGAAGGCAAAGGGGTATAGAGATACCTGAGAGGAAAGAGGAGGGATATTATTCAGTAGCTAGAAGAAGGAACACATTTGGCTTTAGAGAGCTTGAAGCAATGGGCAAAGAGGGATAGAAGATGCTATTGTGGAACTGAGGACCCAGAAGAAAAGGTGAAAAAAGATGGTGTCCAGAGCAGACATATTGAGGATTGCTTTAGGGAGGAGTGAAAACTCTCCCACTGCAACTGGGAGGAAGATAAGACAGCAAATGTAGGAGACAGAGGTACAGGAAGGAATTCATGACATTTTAGTCTTCTTGGTAAAATGTGCATGAGGTCAGTAGGTGAAGGAAGACGGTGAAGAGATGGCAAACTTGGAACTAATGACTGGGGAGGGAATCCTAGGAAGATGTTGAAAAATGAATTAAAGGATGGGTGAGCTATGCCAAGGCTTGAAGATATTGGGTTGAAATCTGGAATACTAGAGGAAAGGTGCTGTATTTGGAGACAGAGGACCTGGGTTCTAATCTGGGTCTTTAATTTTGCACCTCTGTGACTTTTGGCAAGACACTTAACCTTTCTTGGCCTCAGTTTTCTTGTCTGTAAAATGGAACATTGTAAAAATTACAATACTACCTAAATTAATCTATATATTCAATCTATTCATCTGTATATCCAATCAAACTACCGAGGGATTTCCTTATAAACCTAGAAAAAAATAATAACAATTCATCTGGAGGAACAAAAGGTCAAAAATAGCAAGGGAACTGATGAAAATAATGTAAAGGAAATGGACCTAACCATACCAGATTTCCAATTCCCTTGTTAATTAATAGTGAGGGGGACTAGTCTAGGGGGCTGGATATGGAATTGAGTTCTGAATGGCTGGGTAATATTGGGAGGAAAAAAATGATTCAAAGCCTTTCTGAAAACTCAATCTGAACCTCCCTAACAATCTACAATCCCAAAGGAGTCTGTTTTCTAGGTCATAATTATCCAGGTTTTAAAATCTGGCAACAAAAATTACTATTGATGTGCTAGAGGTCAGACAGGTAGTAAATGAAAGAGAGGGGATTAGAACACATGACCTCTAACTGCAAATCATTTCACTTGAAAAGAAAAACAAAATTTATTCTTCTGGTCAGAAATTCTGGGTTCTTGTGTTAAAAGAGATAACTGACTTGCTTTATGGCTTTGGACAGATCCTTGTCAGGATTTAGTTTTTCCCTCTTCTTGCAGATGAGTACCTGTACTTGTACCTGTACCAGAAAAAAAAAAGCTGTATCATCCAAGTCAAAAGGTCAAGAAATCATCACTTCAGATACTCCTGGATATGAATCTTCAATCCATCCAAAGAAGCTCATTTAGCCTTCTAGGTCCTTGGCCTTTTGACTAAGTTCAAGTTTTCCAGAACAAATCCTTTTATTAAGGGGATTTGTTCTGTGAATTTTGGATTCAATCAAAGGGTTGGACTTGAGGTCCCAGAGGGTCACATGTGGCCTCTAGGTCACAGCTTCCCCACCCCTGTACCAACAGATTGGTTCATATGCCTATATAAGGGTATCATTGTAGGTTTTTTGGTGGATTGGGAAGGTTCTGGGGGAAGAAGGGCAAGTTAGCTCTCTGCCTCACAGGACTTTTAAAAGAGTGATTTACATGCATTAAAAGGGAGACTGAACTTACATGGATTCACTCATACTTAACTTGATGGAATTCCCTGTTCCCCCCAATATGCTAACAATGCAGGCTTTATTGTACTTGTCTTAGCTTTATAAGAAAAAAAAGTGAGAAAAGAGAGGTAAGAGTAAAGCTAGTGGAAATTCAAATGAGATTCTTAGGCAAATGATCTACAATCTTACATTCTTGCCAAGAAACTGTCATTAAACTATGTCAAGGGCTGCCAGGGTTCACATTTACACAGCAATTCTTGCTCTAATTATTTCCACATGCAGCTAAAGGAGAATGCATTGATTAAAAAGGTGGGGGGAGGCTGAGGTTGGGAGAAAGACAGATATCCCAAACTCTGCACCAAGAAGAGGGGAAGGAAAGAAGCAGTTGAGTAGCCCATTTCAAGAGAGAGTGAATGCAGGACAGCTGGTTTTTAGAAATGCCTCCTGCTGGGAGACATCTGGCCTGAAGGACCTTTTACCACCTCCTGCAGCTCTACCCAGGGCAAACTCCAGCCACATTGCTGGGCTTGCTTACCAAGTCCTTTAACATGGAGGTCTCAAACTTGGGAAGAAAAGAAGGGTCTCCTAGCTGGTTCATATGGATATTCTCCACTGATGAGGTGTGAGGAGGCTAAGACAGGAGTCCCAGTCACTGCTATCACAGGTTAAATTAATGAGTTCTTGACTGGGGCTCAGTCTGAGTGCAGACTTGGGGAAATGAATTGGCCCTGTCCCATTGTGCCTGTTAGACAAGTGCAGTATCTTATCCTATTGCATGGAAACACTGGGGATTCAGTCACTAAAAATATTATGTTTAAGATTTCCACAGGGTTAAGTGAGCAACCCATTCCTCTTTCCCCTTCCAGATGAGTCATATGCACAACTCAGGGAATCCATGACCAGACATGGCTTCTATAAAAGTCTCTTGGCACCTTAGTTTCCTAATTTGTAAAGTCAGAGGGTTATACTAGATGACCTCTAAGAAGGTCTTTGTTAGCTCTAAATCGATGATCTGTTTTACTAGAGAAACAGTAAGTTGCAATTCATTCTATATCCATTCAAAAAACTGTGTGTAGTGCACTGTCACTCCTTACAATGTTGTAAACTTATTCAGGGTAGTAATAGAAAATGTATTATATATTTTGGTGTCTCCCACAGCATTTTGTATTAACTCATTTGTGTAACAAGCATTTTAAGCACCTTCTATGTATAAGGCATTATGCTGGGCACTGTAGATACAAAACCAAAATTTAAAAACTGTCCTTGCCCTCAATAGCACTGGTAAAGTAAGATGGAAGATAATTTAAAGGGGAGATTGTTATGGTTCACTTGTTTTTCAGTCCTGTCCCCAACTCTTAGGGGTTTTCTTGGCAAAGATCCTAGAGTAGCTTGCCATTTCTCTCTCCAACTCATTTGACAGATGAGAAAACTGAGGCAAACGGGGTAAGTGACTTGCCCAGGGTCACATAGGTAGTGTCTGAGGTCAGATTTGAATTCAAGTCATCCTGACTCCAGGCCCAGTGCTCTATCCACTGCACCACCTAACTGCCCCAATTTGAAAAGGGGAGAGGTCACTAATAGGACCAAGAAAGACCTCCTATGGGCAGTGGCACTTTAGTTGAGCCTTGATGGAAGCTAAAGATTCTAAGAGAGGGGAGTGAAAAAGAAAGTGTCTGGGACGCCCTGGGAAGAGTCATAGACATGGGAGAATGAATGCCGAGTTAGGGAAACATCAAATAGGACAGTTTTCTGGACCATAGATTGAGTGCAAGTGCATAGTGTAAGACAAGTCAAGTTTACATCGTATGCTAGTGGCAACAGAGATCCACCATAGATTTTTTAGTAGGATAGTAACCTGGTCTGACCTGTGTTTCAGGAAGAACATTGTGACAGCTGTTTCAAGGATGGATTTTGGAGGGAGGGAGGACACTGAATACATGAAAACTAATTAGGAGTCTATTACAATAGTCCAGAGGAGAAGTGATGAGGGGTCTGAACCCAGGGTGATGAATGTGGAAATGGAGAGAGGGAGATGATTCAAAGGATATATGTCTGTGGAATTGACAAGACTTTTCAAGTGATTTTCTAGGGAGGGAGATGGTAAAGAAAGTCATGGATGGCTCTGAGGAAGCCATCTTTGTGTTTTGCATAAAGTTGCACATAGTAGGTGTTTGGCTAACCTTTGTTAAATGAATAAACTATGAAGCAATCACACTTTCCACCACATGGAATCCAGAAATATTAAAACCCTGCATGGAGGCCCTGGTAAACATGAAGACTCCATGTGTTGCTCAGTAGGGTTCTAACGGAAGCAGACAGATGTAATTAGATGTTCTCATACAGAGTGTTACTATGGCAACTGATGGTCAGGAGAAAATGGGAGGGGGGGCCCTTGGAGTCCAAAGATTACAATCTTCCAAGGAGATGCCAGTGGATGGCTGAACAATAAAAGACTGCTGTAGGTTTGGATTTCACAGATGGAGGCCTTGTTCCTTTATTT
>WOXC01012140.1:0-144974 GCA_011680675.1 Gymnobelideus leadbeateri | reverse complement strand
AAGAAATATCTAGACTCATTACCTTCACTTCCACATGCCTTAGTAACTTCTCAATCTTTTATACTCTAGAATCTGACCCTACCTTCTGTTCACAAATTAACCCTTAACTACTAAAGCCGATGTCCTGTTTCTCATCCTCACTGACCTGTCTTTGGCTTTTAGTGTAATCTTTTTGAGTTGGAAACTCTCCTCCTTTTATTTTTGTAACAAAGTTCTCTCCTTATACTCCCTCTACCTGTCTGACATTTTCTTATAAGTCTCTGAATAATGAAGCATTCATTTAATTTCATGAAATACTTATTAAACATCTACTGTGTACTAGGCATGCTTTTAGAGGTGGCGAATCCAAATATAAAAGAAAAAAAATCCATGCCTTCAGGAGTTAATAGTTTGCTAGAACATATGTGTGGGGGTGTGTGTGTAGATTAATAGAATACATATAGAAAGTAAATATATAGTAATACCAGGAAGAGGGAGAGAGAATTAGGAGGATCAGGAAATCAATCAATCAAATCATAAGCATTCATTAAGTACCTGCTATATGCCAAGAAATATATTAAGCTCTGGGGATACAAAGGAAAAGTGAAACAGTCACTGCTATCAAGGAACTTATGTTCTAATGGCTAAGATTTGAGAAGCATTTAAAATAGATACAAAGTACCCCTTTAGAGAAGAAGTCTATAGAAGTTGGGGGAGGGAGGATAAGGTAGAGAGGGGAATAGGCAGGAAAAGTCTGCTGCAGAAAGAGCTGTTTGAACTAGCTTTTGAAGGGAACTGTGGATTCCAAGAGGCAAAAGTGAGGAGGGAGAACATTCTATGTATGGAGGACAGGCATGGAGATGGGAGATGAAGGGTCATGTATAAGGCACAGCAAATAGACCAGTATGACTGAAATGTGAAGTACAGAGAAGAGAGTAATATGCAAGATTAGAAAAGTAAGAGAGAATAATGTTATGAAGAACTTTAAATGCTAAACAGATGAGGTTATGTTTGATCATAGAGATAATAGGGAGCCAGCAGACTTTATGGAGGGGAAGAAAGTGACCTGGTCAGATTTAAGAGCATCGCTTTGGCAGCTGTGTGAGGGAGCAGGGCAGAGATCAATTAGAGAGGGGAAAGACTTGAGGCAAGGACACCAAATAAGAAGCTATTGTATTATACAGTTCCATATATATACTTGCTATCATAATGCTTGCCTTCTCAATAGGTGGGAGAGGAGCTGGAGAGAGGAAGAGAGTTTGGAGCTCAATATTTAAAAAAAATGTTTAAAATTATAACAAATTTTAAAAAGAGGCTTGCAATAGTCCAAATGAGGAGTGATGATGTCCTGAACTGAAGTTATTGCTATGTGAGTGACAAGAAGGGGACACATGAAAAAATAGTTTTCACATTGAATAGATAAGATTTGGCAACTGACTTGATATGTGAGGGGTTGTGATGACACTGAGCTTATGAACCTGGAAGTTTGGAAAGATGACAGTGCCCTCAATAGTAATAGGGAATTTGGTAAAAGGGGAGAGTTTGGGGGAAGGATAATGAGTTCTGTCTTGTACATGTTGAGTTTAAGATGCCTGCCAGACATAGTTGGAAATACCCAATGTGCAGGTCATGATTATACTACTGGAGCTCAGAAGAGTAGGCTTAGACATAGATCTGGGTCTCATTTGCATAGACATAATCAAAACCCATGATAGATGGTGATATCATCCAAGTGAAAGAATGTAGAAAGTAAATAGAAGAAAGACAAGGCGTTATGTGAATGTTAATCAGAAGATCTTCCCTGCCCCTTGGCCCTTTGGTAGCTTTAAGTGACTCTGAGAACCTTCCCCATTTGAAAATATACTCTGCTCCCTAATAGGCTGAATGTGGTCACATGGAGCCTGTAGTGGGAGGCTTGGTTTTCAGGACCGCCCACAACTTGGTGCTGTGTGATTGGGCAGTGGGTTAAGAGGGTTGTAACATTCTCTGAGCCAGGAGAAGGCTATATAATTCCTGATGTGAGGCTTTGCTTTGGGGCTCACTTTGGGAAGAGTTTTGTGATATAGCCAGATGAGACTCCGGGCAGCTGTTGAGCCCCCTGGATTTGAAAACCCAGATGTTGGTGCTTCCCTCTCTGGTAACTAACTAGGTATGGATATAATGGTCAGACAGCTGGAAGCCCTGTCTGCTGATCTGTTTATCTGTATTTATTTGTCTGCTTGTATTATCTAAAGTTCAGGGTGCTGACTTTTTCCCCTGAACTAGATAAATGATATGTTTGATTAAAATAAGATTGTTAACCCATTCTGAGTTGCTTTCCTTTAGAAAAAAGTTCTAAGAACCTGTGCTAGCAGCCATCCTGGGTATGCTAGGGTGCTTGTTGCTACACAGGGATAGGACATTGAGGAATGCCTACAGTTAGGGGTGAGTGGTTTGTTTGAAACCCCAGTGAAGGAGACTGAGGAGTGGTCAGACAGTTAGAAGGAGAACCAAGAGAGAGTAATGTCCCCCCAAAAAAATTGAGAAAGGATAGAGTATCGAAGGAGGAGGGTATGGTTAGCAAGTGTCATTTGTTACAAGGGAATAAAAAAAAAACCATTAAATTTGACAAGAGATCATTGAAAACTTTAAAGGGGGCAGTTGAATAATGTGGTCAAAGGGAGATTTCAAAGGATTTAAATATGAGTGAGAGGAAAGGAAGTGAAGGCAACAAGTATGGTCAACTTTTCTAGTATTTTGGCTGAGAAAAATAAAGAGAATGCTAGCCAGAGAGAATGGTAAGATATAGTGATTTTTTTTCTGACTGGGAATGGGGGAATTTGGATATGATTTTAGGTATCAGGAAAGACCTAGCAGATAGGGAGAGATTAAAGATGAGAGAGACAGAGAGAGACAGACATAAACACACACACACACACACACATACAGAGAGAGAGAGAGGTGGATAATTACAGTAGAATAATTCCCTGGGCAATTTCAGTCCATTTGTGGGTTCAGCCTCTGTATGAGAGCCCCAGAAACTTCCTGTGTGCATAGATTGGATACTCTGATTAACTTACCTATTTAGGGCTCCTCCTAAATGACAGCATCTCTAAGGACATAGCTGTGGGATTCCAGAACTGGCAATGAAAACCTGAGTCTCACTTTGGTCTTACTCTAGAACCTTTCTAGTTTGAGGATATTGGAAAGACGATCATTCTTCATAATTCACCAGTACTGATGGCATTGAGGCTCACCTATACGGAATGGTTTATCATCTTGTGCTCTTCCTGTCACAATATACTGCAGCAAAATGTGGCTAGGCCTTTGGGTATTCTTTGAGGGTTAGAGTTTTATTTTATATTTGATTTTTAATTTTATTTTAGTGTAACTCTCAATCTAGGGTTCTCCACAGAGGTCTCAAAGCTCTAAAATACAAGATGTTGATTAAAGTATTTGGTGAAAGGGGTGACCATCAATTGGAGAATGACTGAACAAATTATGTTATATGAATATAATGGAATATTGCTGGGCTAACAATGTATATAATAGCAATGTTGTGAAAAATAACTTTGAAAGACTTTAAGAACTCTGTTCAATGCAATTTCTAGCCATGATTCCAAAGAATTAGTAATAATACACTATTCTTTCCTGATATGGAGGTGAAGAATTAAAGGTACAGAATGAACCAGGCATCTTTGGGCGTTGCCA
This sequence comes from Gymnobelideus leadbeateri, assembly GCA_011680675.1. Classification (NCBI taxonomy): domain Eukaryota; kingdom Metazoa; phylum Chordata; class Mammalia; order Diprotodontia; family Petauridae; genus Gymnobelideus; species Gymnobelideus leadbeateri. The sequence continues at coordinate 141,305 of WOXC01012140.1, read as the reverse complement.
AGGTAAATATCTCTTTTACTTGACTACGCCAATCAGATGCAAGGGTTTTATAGTCTTTCTTTCTACTGAAAGAGCTGTGTGTTGGTGTGTATATTTGTATGTGTAGGAGAAAGTAGAAATAGGGTTACTAAAATGAAAAAAAAAAGGACAAGAAAAATAGCCATTGAAACAATTTTTAAAACTACTTAGAAGAGAATGAATGTAAAGAGAAAACAAAGGCAAGCAGGACATTTTGAAAAAATGATGAATTTATTATATCTTTTAAAAAAGCAAGCTGTCCATAATATAGATTCACAGTTTCATGCATAATCTTTTTTTCTGTTTTATGATTTTGACATCTGCTTTATATGTAGAAAAGCTTGTCTTACATTTTCTTAATTAAGTATAGAGTAAAATACATCATAAAAATTTTGAAATAAAAAAATGGAATTTGGTGAGTGGTAATATGAGCGCGCATTGATTTACACTTTTCCTCAAACACTCAAATCTGTAACCTTATCAATTTGGGAGTTTTCAGGATACTTGCAAGACCAGTTTACCAGCAAGCACGGATTGGTATTCGAGCCCACCTATGGGGAGTGCATTAGCATTTTTCATTCTTCCTGTCAGGAAATACTGCAGCAAAAGGTGACCAGCCATTGTGTATCCTTCGGGGCACTATAGTTAAGTGTAACCTTCAGTTTAGGGTTCTTGATAGTGGTCTGAAGGCTCTAAGACACTGAAGATCCTATCCCGTCATACCTGCTCACTCATGTTTTCCCAAGTTTTCCACAAGGTGTCTACACAATATGGTAGAAACATTTCTTACTTTCTCTCAACATTTCAAGGCTACTGACTATTCACCTGTCATCCCTCACTCCTGCCACACCATTGGTCCATCTTCTTTTCCTATCATACAGTTCCTTAATAATCACCTTTACTCACATTTTATTTGAAATTCCTTGTTAGTTATATGTTGTTGCCTATTTATACCCACCATTTACGCCTCATACCCTTAAAAAACTGGCCCCTGAGCATAGAAGTAGTGTAAGTGATTGACATAATTGTACCCATGGTGACTGGGTTTGGTAAAATCACTTTTTGCCATGCTATTTAACTTCTGTGCCCAAGAGGACATAAAGGTACCTGTTTGAATTCTAAAGATTCTTTCCCACTAAAGGCAATTTCCCACTGTGTATGGGAGAAAGTAGCAATGCTCTGATAATTCTGGAGATTTGACCTAGTAGCGTAGCAGCTTTGGATTTACCAAGTCAACTGTCACATGATTCTCTTTCCACCCAGACCATGAGAGAAAATGAAGATAATCTTCAATATAGTTATCAAGCAGAGCCTGTGAATGGTACCAGTAATTCTCACCTTGAACAATTCCCTCCATTCCTAAAATCTACATGCTACATAGGGAAGGAAAGAAAAATATAGCCTTCTCCCATACCAGTTCTATGCTCCAAGAAAGTTTCTGAGAAACGTAGATATATGCTGAACTACTGTGTGAACTACCATTGGTTCTGGCTGAGAAACACACATAGCAATCACTGCTCTTAATTGTATGTCAACAAAGGAGATATATTTCATAATCTTTCTCCACCTATTACAGGTCATCAACTGAATTTTCCAGGCAAAATAAAATGTCTAGTCATTTTATACAACTGAAATTTGCAGGTCAACCTTACCACTAATAAATAAGTAATCCTGAGAATTAAGACCAAAAGTGTGAAAAGGAAGAAAGCAGTTAAAAAAGAAGTGGGAAGAACTTTGGCATCGAACTATAAAAAGATAAAACTATTGAATCATAAAATCTCAAAATTAGGAAGGACAGACCATAACCATATCTGAACAGGAATCCCTTCTGTAACATACCTGAAGAGTGATCAGGCAGTCTTTATTAGAATTTCTAATTGGGGGTTGGGAGTGGAACACACTAGTCTTAAGGCATCTCGATCTACTTTTGAACATGTCAAATTGTTAATAATTTTTAAAAAGTTTTCTATATATCACATCTCAATTTACCTCTTTGCAGCTTCCATTTATCACTCCTAGTTCTGCTCTCTGAAGTGAAAAAGAACAAGTGTGGTCACTCGTTCACATGACAGTCTTTTATACATGTGGGGACAGACACCATATTCCCTTTATGTCTTGTCTTCTATAGGCTAAACACTAGTTTCATTTTGTATGGCATGATCTTAAAGTTCTTCACCATGATAGCTACTTTCCTCTGGATTCTCTCTACCTAAAAATGTCCTTTCTAAAATACAACCCTAGTTGTACCCTAGTTTTTTGAGGACTAGACCTGTCTTAATATAGCCTAAGATCACCTTAGTTTTTATCATCCCATTGACATATATGCATATGTACATAAATCTATATTATATGCAGTATGTAGCATGTATTCACACATACACGACAGTGTTAATCAACTATGTAATTCTTGCCAAGCTGATATTGACCTATTTCTGAACAGACTTAGGTTGGGCCTTCCAATCAGATCAAAATCCAACTCAATTATCATCTAGCTCAGATATAGCATATGAACGCATTTACCATGTGCCAAACATTGTGAATAACTAGGGAACTGAATAGAAAACGTGGACAGAGCCTGTGTTCAAAAAACTCATAGCATAACAGGGAGAGGTTGCTGAGTGATGATGATGGAGAGAGGGTATGGAAGTTGCAATGACAACAAAGATATTCCTATTTTTTCCTTACTAACCCAGTGAAATGCAGATATTAACATTAATGATAATAAGAGTTAGCACTTACGTAGCATTTAAATATTTGGAAAATGTCTTTCAAATATTATCTCATTTTATTAAATATTAGAGAATAACTGGTATTGGGGAGGATGGCCAAAAGTATTGTATACTCCAGAGACAATCAATTTTCTATCTTTTTTTTTTTTTGCTTTTTGGAGGTCAATTGGGGTTAAGTAACTTGCCCAAGGTGACACGGCTAGTTTTGTGTGTGTGTGTGTGTGTGTGTGTGTGTGTGTGTGTGTTAAGTGTCTGAGGTCGGACCCGAACTCAGGTCCTTCTGACTCCAGAGCCAGTGCTCTACTCACTGCACCACCTAGCCGCCCCTGATAATCAATTTTCTGTCAGTGCCAAGACCAGAAAAGAATAGAAGAGGAAGATACTTGGGATAGGGAGGAGTTTCTTAACAAGGGAGTTGGGGGGAAAATTCTAAAGGGCCAGGTACTTGAAGGGCAGAGGAAGAAATGGATGGTGATACTGTAAAAATGAGTATCTTGCAGCATGACTATCTTTCTTTGATTTAGAGTTTTGTCATGTTTAAACTCCGAATATTTAATCAGTGAATTATATTTAGTTTTGAAGTAATTAATTCAATACACTTACAAGCCACAGGGAATCTGATGGTGCATGTAAGTGCTGATGGATCTCCAGAGAAGAATAAATACAACTGGAAATGTACTAAATAACCAATGGCAACGATTATATGTTTAAATTGTTTCCTTTTATTTTAAATATGCCCATTACAGCAATTTGTTAGGTATGTATAGAACATTGTTATTTACACATCCAGTGTTTACTCTTTAGGGATGACTCCTGGACTAACTCAGTGAGGAGTTTACAAGTAATGCAGGAAATGTGACTCCTAGAAGGAGATATCTTTCACAATCTTGACAAAGGTCTATACACCTCCTGGGATCCACATATGCATTTCTGAGGTCAGTATTGACATCTGAATAAAATGTCACAAAATTTAAAGTATAACACATAACCCCATTTTTTACTAAGTCCAGAAAGACTTCAATGAGCAATCTCCACACTACAATAAGAGTTTTGAGGGAAAAGCATTTCAGATGTCATTTCCTTCTTGAATAGAGCTTTATATATGAAGCAAACGAGTTCTCAGAGGAGTAACTGAATGGATAGATATGCTCTGGCATTTTGCCTTTCATGGCTTATTAAAACATGTCACCCAAGTTAGCTTAGCTGCCTTTAAAAAAACTATATGTTATGTACATGTGATTGCAACATCAGGAATACAGTTGACTCTAAGGGGAAAAAAAAGAAAGGTCCATGTCATTGTTTGTTCAATGATATATACAACAGATACACTGGAGGCAGATCAGCCCTGTCTGTACTTATATGGATGGCACAGCTGCTGACTCATCATTTGGGTTGACATTCTTCTACTGTGCATCAAACCTTTTAATTGGCATTTTTTGTTTTTGGAATATTGGCTATCACATCTCTTTACCTTTTATTGAACTAGTTAAAATGATTTCAACAATAAGCTATATTCTATAAAAAATAGGATTACCCTATTTATTTTTAGATAATGTAGTGATAAGATTGTCTTCTACCAGTGTAATGTTAATATAGATGCTTCTTCAATAAATCATATGATGTTTTGGCCTTATTTAATTTTGGTAAATGACTAGCTTCCTTGGGGAGAAGAGAAGATCTATACATGATGAAAAAACAACAACAACAATGCTTTTAAAAGTACTGCACAGGATATTTCTATGTTGGCAGTTTTCAAGTATATTATTTTCCCCAAATGCCCCTGAAAAGTCATTTTTATTATTACTAAGTACCTCTGAACATCACTAGCATTTTTCAGGCTAGATGTCCATATATGAAAATAACCAGGTAATTCAAACAAAATTCCTGTGTTTGGCCTAAATGTCCCATTCAATGAGTGGAAAACAGAATGTTGGGGATTTCTTTCTTTCTTTGGCCCAAATGATGCAGATTGATTATATTGCTTGCCCTTTTTTTGTCAACTTCACTTTGTATTGTATAGATTTGGTTTAACATGTGTCTGTTAGTACTATTAAAGAAGGCCCACTTATTTTTTCCCCAATTTTAATGCTTTTGTTTGTTTGTTTCAGGTCTTTGATTTTGGCAGGAGAGCAACACTTTTTATTGTAGGAAAAAAAAATCTTCCAGAAATAATGGATTTGTAATATGTAACTCATTAACAAGAACTATTTATATTTTGGTACTTCTTAATATCAAATTGCTGCAAACACATGTCCAACATAGTACCCCAAGATGTAGGATTAGGGCAGGCTGGAAAATTTACCACATTTCTCTGCAAAACTGTGAAAAGCCAAAACAACACTGGCAATTTGTCCATTGGCATCAAAGCTAATGTTTCACATAACCAAACACTCACAATGAGCTTCTGAAAAGGCTTGAGTCATGCACACACATTCAAAGGAGGAGCTTGTAGGTGGTTTGGAGTTGAGTACTGGCAGTGTGTAAAAGCTCCTGCTAGAACATGCTGGACTCACCAGTCCTCTCTCTATCTCTTCATTGAATATAAACCCAATTTGAGTATCTCTGCTGGCATCTTTCTTTTCCAACACTTCTGCATTCAAATGTGCATTGGTTACTAAAATAAGTGCTCTAAAGGAAAATTGATGCTCAATATAAAACAATCATGTCACCTTTAAATGTGGAAAAATACTCTACAGAAAAATAAGTAGAAAAGTAATTTCTGATTAATGTGTGGCTTTATCTTTATAAAAAAAATCAAGATGATTAGTTAGTGTGCTTGGAATGGCCCTTGCGGACATCACAATGATACATTACAATTACAGTTTATATCATAACACTTGTCACAATGTAATGAAATCCAAGTCAAAAAATATTAATTTACAAACTGTACATTTGGCATCTGTTTCTGGGTATTTTTTTCAGTGTTTGCTTAGAAAAAAACCAACAAAAGCAACAAAGTAGTGCAAGATTACAGTGCATTAACACAGCATAGCATAAATATTACAATCATTTTGAGAATGGGAACTTTTTTTTAAGCTTACTCATTAGCTAGATGGGTTCTTAATTTTTTTTTTTTTTTTGGTGAGTTGGACCCTTTGGGTAGGCTGGTGAAGTCTATGGAACTCTTGTCAGAATGTTTTTAACTGCATAAAATATAATACATAGAATCACAAAGGAAATCATTGAGATACATATATATATATATACATATACATAATTATCAATTAAAACACTTTTATGGATGCCACGGTTAAGAACACTTGGGCTGAATGACGGTGACACATAACGCCTAAATATTACACAGCCTTGCCTGGCTGGAGTGTGACCCAAGTTAGTAAACTATATAAAATCTTAATTCTCACTGATAATGAGAAATGAAGTACATGGGTAATTACTATGCCTCAAGTCACGGTCATTAATTTTTGTTTTGTTTTGCTTTTTGGAGGGGGGAAGGCAGGGCAATTGGAATTATGAGACTTGCCCAAGGTCACATGGCTAGTAAGTGTTAAGTGTCTGAAGTCACATTTGAACTCAGGTCCTCCTGACTCCAGGGCTGGTGCTGTATTCACTGTGCCACCTAGCCACCCCTATGGTCATTAATTTTAATCTCTCACAGTTTTTCTTTTGTCAAAGTTTCTAGGTTGTGGCAAGATCAATGTGAAAATTACCATCTTTCTCCCTTCCTTTTCGTTATGACAGAGGCTTGAGAATTTGATGACATTGTAGATGGAAAAAATAAATGAGAAGTGAATGTCCCTGGGTGGTCCAGAAATCAGGTAGTCAACCCTCCCCAGTGCATCTTCAAATGTACGAAATAACTAAGAATAAGATCACAGATTTAGAGCTGGGAAGGGTGTTAGAGGTCATCAAGCCCATAGTTTCACCCTCATTTTTGCAATCAAGTAAACCAAGGTACAAAGAGGTGACTATTCCAAGGTAGCAAAAGGGCAGAGACAGCATCTGAACATGTGATCTCAGATACATCCTTTCTCATTTTCAAAATTCCCTTTATCCTTCCCTCTCCACTCCCAACATATGAATCCCTTTTGCAGATGAACTTAGCAAACAGAGGCATTAACTATGAGCTCAGAAATATTTATGTATCCCTGAACCATTTAAATCATCAGGTAGTCTTTCTATTGGTAACTACCAAAGCAGACTGTGATTATGAATCATGGAATCAGCTGTAGTCCCTGTGGCAGAGGAATGATTCAGTTTTATGATATTAACTTTGGAAAGGTCATTAGAGATCATTTAGTGCGATTCAATAATTTTACAAATGAGGAAACTGAGGACCAGAGAAGTTAAGTCACTTGCTCAAAGACATACCGTGAGTTAACATCAATTGATAAACAAAACAAATACAGATATTTTCACTCCTAGTCCACTTTCTTAAAAATTGAAGCATGATTAGAATTTGTTAGCAATTCAATGACACAGATTTGGAAAGAGGGATGTAAACATGACCGCCTATTTTTTTTTTTTTACACATGGTTAATCCTTTCCTCTCAATTAAGTTTTGATTGAGCTACTAACATGCAATGAGTAGCAAGATATCCAGTGTGAGGAAATTCAGGGCCACTCTAGTTTTTAAAAAATATAGAACATAAAGATTTTCATCTACTGGCTTGAGAAAAAGCAAACACATTGACAAAATACTAACTGGCCTTTGGATGCATTAGATAGAATGTAATAGAATCTGAGTGCCAGAAGGAATGGTAGATATCAACTACTCCCACCTCCTTAGTTTGCAGATGAAGCCAGTGCCGCTCACAGAGGTTAAATAACTTGGTCAAATGAACACACAACTAGATAGGGACCTTGCTGGACCATGTCTCTTGACTTTTAGTTCAGTGAGATTCCCATCATCCCTCTCTGCCTATTTCTGTTTTCCTTCCCATGTTTTTTTAATGACTTAGTTCTAGCTCTGAATTTGTTCACCTTTCACTTTCTAAAAAATAATCTCTTACCCAGAGATGTTTGTCTGGAGCTAGAATTAATCCATGACTCATTTCAGTGATTCAGATTCATCTCAAGAATAACATATAAATACATTCTGACTGGGGCATGACCCCACAACATTGCTTACTATTTGCTTAGACATTTATTGAAAAACCTTATACAGAATAGAGAAATACCATTTTTGTTTCAGTAAATTGGCACAAATGTTGACAAACAAGACTCTCTCCACAAACAAAACTTCATGAAAAATTAGTACTTATGAGAGATGCCACAAAATAGATAATTCTTGAGACAGAAATCTTTTAGTTCAGAAATAAAAACCTGAGTATTTTTTCCTGTCTCCCTTATATCCCCATGACAACTTCAAGAGCTCACTTTAATGTAATAAGGAATAACTCCAACCTGAAATATTTTCTTAACTAAATAATATAACTTGGCCTCAAACACTTTGGTCCTTATCCTCAGATGAATTCTTTCACGATTGCTACTTATCACAATATTTGAGATACATAAATCTCTTCTCTCAAAACTGGATCACCTACTCTTTTTCCACCCAGCTAATCAGATATTTTGAACTTCCTCAAGGGCTCTTAAAGTGAAAAACCAAAATAGCAAAGTCCTCTTCAGCTCATTATAGGACAGGGGAGCCACTTTTCCCTCTCTAAATGATAGTAATCTCTTCTTTGGCAATCTCTCATTAGAAGAAGATGCTATCTCCTATGATTGTCTTATCTACAGCACTGATGATGGCTAATGAGGCCAATATGAGCTTTAGCACATATTTCCCAGCATAGTGAGGGTTTCAGTTTGTTAATTCAGTCTTCAGCAATAGTTTCTGCAGAGTCTACTTTTCTCTTTCCTTTACTGTCATTAATCAAAATAGAATACAGTCATGTTTACAATAAGTTACCGTATACATATGATGTGCCTTCTTGTACCCATCACCTTTAGAGAAATTCACTATGACAACTGGGTCTTGTCCAGAGTGAAATGCCAAGAAACACTTTGGCACACTGTATATTCACAAAGAGTATAGTGCCCATTTGGTTTCCTATGAATGCAAGGAAAAATCAAATCCATTCTAGAACAGTTTTCTGACATTTTAACTGAATCTTTAAATGCTTATTTCCAGCAGATTTTTTAAGGTATACTGTCACTATCATTTAGTATTTCTTGGGTCATTCTTTTTTGCCCTTATACACATCTATATAACTATTTCCTCATGGCATCTATTATATTTTCTTTGCTGTCACATTGCCTCCTCAAAAATTATCTTATTTTTGTGGTACAGATTACCAGTATTAATATTTTATGTTATTCAAGATTAAATTGATATTTATAAAAACTTGCTAATAACCACATCATTTTGTAACCTAAATTAAACATATTCCAAATACATTGGAATTTTACATTATTCTTCAGATGGCAAAGCACCATCACTATTTTTTCTTTAACTCAATGGAAAGGAGATATTAGACCAATTTATAACTGGCTTTCCTAGAGTCAAGAAGTTAATCTGATTATTCATTACATAGTGAGGAAAAATGATGCCTATCTTTTTATAACTGGCTTTGCTTGAATCAACAAGTTTATCTGATTCTGCATCTTATATAGAGGAAAAATGATGCTTATCTTCTTCTTAAATGATTTAGGACACAATGGTCAGTGATATCACCCAAGAGGAATCCAATCGTATTACCCATATAAAAAGCTATTTTATTTATTTTTGAAATACAAAAATCATCAATATATATTTACCAATGTTATATTTATTCCTTTCTTCCAAAGATAATCCCCTTGGTTTGTTAACATTTAAATACCTTCCTCAAGCTGTCATTTTATTATCTAAGAAAAATTTCAGAGAAATGAGTATTCAGTTAACTTTTAGTTATCTATGTACATGAGTTTTATTAAAGCAGATTCTCAAAAAAATACTGTTTAGCAGGAATTCTTAACAGTGAGGAAAAACCCATCATATATAATCCATATGCATTTCATGTAATAGTACATCACAAAAATGGAGATGGAAGGTATCTGAGATCAGTTAGACTAGCCTCCCAATTTTTTAGTTTCAAAGGAGAGAAATCATTTACCTAAATTATCCCAACTATTTAAGAGAAAAGCCAATATAGGAACCCAGCTAGGTTCCCAGCCCATAGCTCTCTCTGCAACAACTTCAGGTGACACTTTTATGACTATTCATAAAGTCCTTGGTTGAGAAGTGTATTTACCAGTTTTAGTACTGAAAGGAACTTGTAGATGAGGAAACTGATCCACAAAGTTTTAAGTGACTTGCCCACTTCAATACACCTAGAGTTAGATTCACCCTAAAGCTTCATTAAATTACCCAGTAGGAATGATGATGATTGTGATAATGGCAGCCATCAGATCACGTGTAACTTCATAGTGTCTCTCTAACTCATCTATAAATACCTAATAAAATACTATACTAATTACTGCATCTGAAGACATCTAGGAAAATGCCTAAAGCTACATGTATGTGAAATGATAACAAAATGTCTACACAAAAGTATCCATGGAAATACTGAATACTTCTCTCTATGACCACTAAGAACTTAGCAATAAAACAAAGTATGAATATTTGAGACAAGTAAGAGGTGACACACCTTTTTAGCATAATTTATAAGATAACAGATTTAGTGGTAGGGATTGTAGTGAGCAGCTTGTTCAATCTTGTAATTTTGCAGATGAAAAAAAACTGAGGAACAACAGGTTAAGTGATTTGACAAAGATCATTATGGAAAGGGTGCAGGACTTGGAACTAGGAAGATTTGGGTTCAACTCTGGTCTCAGATACTAGCTGTGTGACCCTAGGCAATTAATTCAACATCTGCCTCAGTTTCCTCACAAGTAAAATAGGGATAATAATAGCATCTACTTCCCAGGGTTCTTGTAAGGATTAAATTTGTAAAGTGCTTTGCAAACCTTAAAGCACCATGAGTGCTATTATTATCACCTATTAATAATGGACAAAGTCATGACATGAACCTGAGTTCTTTCCATTTTTATCACATTGTTCATGAACACAGTTCTATCTCACACATTTGTGTACTGTACTTTTCCAAAGTCCTTTGAATATGTCTGATTTTACTTTATGAAAACAGTTGTTCTGTTTTTAGTAATATATAGTTAAAACATTATGCTCCCCAAGCTCTTTTCTGGCCTTACATAGAATTATCTCCCTCTTTATTTTCAGAATATCATAGTGGTAGAAGGATCTTCTAGTCCATATTTCTGCCTCCAAGAATGGCAAACAGAGTTGATTCTCTTAAAATTGGAGTCTTACCATCCTCCCTCAAAAGTCTATTTTATTATTATATTATAGCTTGTGTGTACAGCTGGGTGGTACAGTGGATAGAGTGCCAGGCCTTGAGTCAGGAAGACTCATCTTCTTGAGTTTATATCCAGCCTCTGACACTTACTAGCTGTGTGATGCTGGGGAAGTCACTTAACCCTGTTTGCCTCAATTTCCTCATCTGTAAAATGAGCTAGAGAAGGAAATGGCAAACCACTCCAGTATCTGTGAAGGAAACAGATGTTAAATGAAAATGTTAAACAACAGCTTGTATGATATGGGGGTGTCTATTATTACATTATAATCACATATTAGAGGAACTTAAAATAATCATTCAATGCCATTAAGTAAGCAAAGTAAATAGTGCTTTAGTATATCATTCTGAAGTGTTTTAGCAAAGCATGAACTATCTACAAGCAAGAGTTGGTCTTTGCCTCCCAGGGTGTTGATTGGCCAAATGGATACATGACAGGTTAAATAAAATGTGAAATATTACTTACAATTAGTACATGTAGATCAGAACTGTGACATTTCATTAAAAAAAATCCCCTGAAGAAATGAAAACCTATTCTATATCCTTCCTGACACAAAGGAGTATTCTGTAGGCTATTTTATTATTTAAAATCACACAAAATGTTAAACATTTTATATCTTACTGAAATTTCATTGTGAAAATTCAGTGGATCTCACAGATAGGTTCTAAAGTGAAATTGTCTCATTAGAAAAGAGATGATACATAATTTCTGAACTATCAACCAATTTTTAGTTCTCTTCTCAGTACCTCTCCTTAATATCTTGGTAGGTAGTTTGAAAAATGGCAGTCCAATAGCTATTCCTACCTAACATTATTTTCTGATCTCCTCACAAAGCTTTTGCAATGACCTAAGATGCAGAGTGAGGGCTGGGGAGGCTGAAAGTCAAAGAAATAAATGCCTGAACCAATAACTCCTAGGTGTCCCACCACTTGAGCTAGCTCTTAAAGTACTATGGGCCTTCTAAGGCTCTGCAACAGATGATATTATCCAATATCCTGTTTTAGCATTGGCACTTTTATAGTAAAGATCAGTGTTTTAGGTTAACATTGCTCTTCCCTTCCGATTTTGTTTTTGGCAGCTTAGATTTAAGTCTGTAAAATGTATGCCTATTATGGGTTCTTTTTATATTACAGAGCTGTTGGTTTTTAGAAAATGGAAGCTATCCTATCATTCTTTTATGACCTTAGAATAAATATGATTTAAAGAAGCATCAGAACACCAGAGATGCAACTTTCATAAGATTTTGGGAAAAGAACACTAAAATTCTGTAGTCTATAAAATCTTTATATTCATATAGCATCTATAGCTTTTAGAATGCCATTTAAAAATTAACAGCAATCAACACCAGATCAACTACCCTTCACAAGTAGGTATAATATTAAATGAGATTCAAACAGGCATTAATCCAGTTATTTGAGCATGAATGACCTCTTTTGCATTTATATTTCCTGTAGTATGTATTGGTAGCACATTTAAACAATAAAACAGTATTTCCTAGAATATCCAGAAAGACAACAAACACATTTTAGATTTAGTACTTTTTTTCTGAAAAGTCAAAGTGTGTCTACATGGAGGATTTCATTTGACTAGGGACTACTTAGTGTCAATAAAATCTTTTTTTCTTTTGTAGAAACTGAGGCACAGCTGCACAATGAAGGCAGCATGGTTTACCAGGAGGAACAGTGGACAAGGATTCAGGAAATCTGGGTTCTAGCTTGACTTTGCCATTTCTGAGCTGTATGATTGTGGGCAAGTCACAACTTCCCTGAGACTCAGTATTCTCTTCTTTAAAATAAGAGATGATTTTATTATTATCTTAAAATTATCTAAGGATTCTCTTGACATAAAAGATGATCTCTAAGGTCCTTTCCATTTATAAAAGACAATAATTTCAAGGCATAGCAGAAATATTGGTCCATTTTCTTTAACACATTAGGAATAGGAAAACTGATGCTTCTAGGCTGTGGCTATATGATTCTGCTGGAGAGATGAACCAACGTGAACAAAGGATTTTGGTCCCAGTTATTTCACTATCATAAACACAGCCATAGAGAGTAACTTGCCCCAAGTCAGACAGTTGGGAGCAGAGGTAACTAGGATCTAGCTCTCTTGATCTCCAGAGTGCTCTACTCCACTCTATCTCTATAAGGACACTACCAATCAGCACAGATTGGATTTAAAGATATGATGTCCATCTTTTAAGCTTTCAAAAAAAGTCAAGTTTATAGTCTCAGCCTGAGTAATGCCTTTTTGAAACATGCCTTAGCAACCCTTCTTCTTTACATTTTAATTTTTTCTGACATGACAAATAAAACCTTAAGAACAAATATCATGTATTTTGAAATCCTAAAATAACAATGTGAAATTTTCTTAACTCACATGTCTTGATAGTCACTATTATCCAATATGAAGTCATTAGTAGATAAAGACAGTGAAGATACTAAAAGTAAAAAAGAACATCCCCCCTTCCTTGAACCATAACCACCTTTGATTTTTTTTTAATCTCTGTATTGTTAGATATATAGAATGGAGAAATATACTGTTTTCTTATTAAGATGAAAACTATTCATTTAAAATCTACTCAATAATACATACAAATATGTGAATTGTAACTCATAGGCTGGAAAGGACCCCAAGTCATCTAGCCCCATCTGTACCTGAGTAGACTCAACATCCCTGACCAGAAGTCATCCAGCTTTTACTTGACGACCTTGTAGCGATGGAGAACTCAGAATCTCCAGAGGCAGTCCCATTTCTATTTTTGGACAGCTCTGATGGAATGAAAGCATTGCAGAGCCTTCCAGTGACACATTTCTTTGGTTCCTTCTCTGCAGTTCATCTTCTCTCACTTGTTTCTGTCTCTTTCTCTTTTCTTACTTATGACCTTGAAGATGATGTCAAGTGATCACATTTGACTCCTGTTTCTCAGGTGTCTCTGTAGTTCTGTAAAGCACTTAGGAACTATGGCCACAAATATGGCATACAGAAGGAATACTTGAATGAAACATGGAAGAATTTTGCTCAGATACTTAGGCCTATTCACAATAAAGATAATGCCCATTCAAATAATTTACCTATATTGATACACATCTTTAAATTTATTCAGATGTTATTCACATATGCTATTATAGCAAAAATATACTGGTATGTATGTAAATTTTTTTACATTAAGTCACATTTATAATTATTATTATTATTGGCATGTACTCTATACACCTTTCTTTTCCTGCTGGGGGAAAAGTCATCTTTTTTTGTTATAATTTTTTTTTCAAGGTGGAAACAATCTGATATTTCATTTAAAAGTTATTAAAATGCTATTTCCTGAACCACAAGACTGTGAATGAATAGGTTTTTCATAGTACTCCAAAATCTTACCTGAAGATCATGAGAGTAAAAATATACAGTTGCCAAGTTATCATAATGAAAAAAAAATGGTAGGTCAGTTGGCTTTCTGGATAACACACTAATACTCTGTTAGAGTTTGTTCTTTTTTCTCTTTTTAATAATACATTAATAATTCTGCCTTCACAAGCATAATATGCAGATAAGATGAAAAGAAAGGCAACTATGCCCTTTGTTAAACTTGGGAATACAAGAAGATTAATTTTAATTCAATTGTGACACACTCCTTCCTTGTTACATTGTGGGAAATTTAAGCTACAGAGGAAGGATTTAAATGGAAATCCTCCATGATACTATAATCTGGGCTTTCATTTTCCAAATAGATTAAGCAGCTGATCAATGTAGAACCACAACAATCAAATAACAAATTTACATTTCTGACAACCTAACCCAAATGTGGAAGAAAAAAAAAACCCCAACATTGATTAAAAATGATAGTAAACAATAAATTATGTTTCAGTGCAGATAATTAGCTATATACAGTATAATTTAAAATCGAGTGCTGAAGACTGCTGATGTTGATCTCTTAAAACTCTGACAAAATATAAATAAGGTACCCAAGAGAGGATGGTTGAGTCATCTGTGGCACAGAACACAGACTGATGTCTCTCTTTTTATTATCACAGCTTGAAATAGATTCCACCAGAATCTTCTACTAAGTGTGCAAGAGATGGCAAATGTTAATTCCAAAACCATTTTTCTAGATTGCCAACAGACTTGTACTCTTGGTGTCTCTTCACATGGTCACAAGCAGAGCATGCATGTGTTTCCCAGAACCGTGGGAGATTCACTGTGAAGCTCTTCCTCCAGTTAAAGTAACTGAGGTATAACTTATCGTTTTTGTCTAGCTCCTTAAGATATTTGGCTAGTTCACTGGCAGAACTGTAATCTTCCACATGAATAAAGGAGTCCCCCGGGATAAAATTCTCATAGTTTTCCCTAGATGGACCTAGCACAACAGGTACTGTACCAGCCAGAAAAGCATTGTAGAGTTTTTCAGTGATGTAATCTTTGTGGATTGAGTTTTCAAAGGAAAGGTAAAACTTACAAGTAGATATAGTGGGGATCAAACTTTTATCATTCACATACTCTCCAAATGCTTGTCCATAGGTATGAATTTCAATGCTCTTACTCAGTTCGCTGTAATACTTGACTCTTGCATGCTCAGGATTCCAGTTACTGACAACCCAGCACACCAGCTTCTTCTTGCTTGGTACTTCAAACACAAAGGAGTTTGTGCTTACTGTCATAAAGCCATAAGGCACTTGTATATCGGAGTCACGGCGATAAGTCAGAGTTAGATTGAAGAGGTGTTCAATGCCGCTCTTCTGGGGTGTGTGAGTAGGTGATTCCAAGTTCATCCAAATCCACTTCTGGAATGGTGGCCTCGCTTGCTGGGGTAAATTAGTGAGATCCCAACTAATGTCTCGATGATGAATCAAAACAGCATGGGATTTATTGTAAAGGGCTCGATCGGTGGTAAGACGACACCCGTGGATGTTAAACATTGCTTGACAGGATGAAAGGTCAAATGTCTGCCCAAAAGGCCATACCCAAATCAATATGATGGTTTCATTCAAATCATCAGTTTTACTGGAAAAGAAATTTTTCATTTTCAGAACAGAGCTGGTTGTCTCTATGGGGCCAAGGATCCAGCTGTTGGTGGGCTTGATGTAAATGAGCAGGCATGCCATGAAACAACCCAGGATAATGCAGGTGATTAAAAATGGGCGGAAAATTCCTTTGGATGTCGATGTCATAATTTTTTCTGTGAAAGAGACAGAGAGAAAGGGAAGTAAAATTTCAGATCAATGAATTATGATTATGTATCCCCAAAATGTACTTGATTAGAAAACAACTACCTTTTTTAGTGTCATCAAACCATATAGAGCAAGGGTTCTTAATCTGGAGTCCACAGATCCCTAAGGAATCCATGGATAGATTTCAGGGGGTCTATGAACTTGAAAGGGGAAAAAATACATCTTCTTTTTCACTACCCTCTAAAATTTAGCATTTCTTTCCCTTATGAATGTAGGCAACAAAATACTATTCATAGTTTTTACCAGACTGCAAAAGGTCTGTGACATAAAAAAGGTTAAGAACTTCTAATATAGACTAGTAACAAAATGAGTTATCCCTAGCCCTATTTTTGACAGGAAAATGTTTTTCCCATAAGTCTTTACCAACTCAGTTCAGAGTCAGAAACTAACTTATTCCTCCTGGGTTTTATTTCAAGCCCAAACTCAGTATTTCAGTGATCTCTTTTGGAGATGTATCAAGCAAGTATGGTAGCTAGGGCAAATTCAATTTGGGGGTGGTCGTGATGGATGACAATGGATATCATAGATTTGGAGTTGGAAAACACCTTGGAGGACATCTAGTCCCACCTTCTCATTTTACAGAGAGTTTAAGTGACTTGTCCAGGGTCTCACAGGGGGCAAGTGGGAAAGCCAAGGTTTGAAGGTCTTCTGACTCCAGATCCAGCAGCAGGCATCCATGCCAGTGTGGTGCAGTTGTGTTAGGGGAGGGGCAAGCCAATCGAGCCTTTTTAACTTGGGGTCTGTGAGCTTTTTATTTAAAACTGATAACTGTATTTCATTATAATTGGTTACCTTTGTAATCCTATATATTTCATTTTATGTATTTGATGCATTATTTTATGAGGAGGTCTATGGGCTTCACCAGACTAATAAAGAAATCCATGACACAGAAGAGATTGCATTTTGTACATAATTCAGTCCACCATATCTTATATCTCTGGCAAATACCTTTGACTCCTAGGCAGAGGAAGAGGTGACAAGAGCGTCACAAGGAGAATGGAGTCCCCAGGACATACTACACACACACCATATACATTCACATGCCCCTAATAACAGTAATGGAGCTTCAGTGCACTAAGAATTTCTCCTAAGTCCCCACTCGTCTCCAGTGCCACTTGAAACTAGGGAGTTAAGGTTTAATTCTGAGTTACATGAAATCAGTAACCTGGGATTCAATAGATCAGAAGCTAATCCATTCCCAAAATGTTCTATGAGATAGGTTTTGAAGATTTATACTCATTCATAAAAAGCACATAGGGATGTAGGGAAAATATGAGCCATAACAGTAATAAGTAAGGAGGTTAGTATACTTGGAGGCAGAAAGCACTGAATTCAAATCCTGACTCTGATTGATACTAGATATGTAATCATGGGCAAATTATGAAAACTGATCGAGTCCCAAATTACTCATTTGCACAATGGAGATCATAATTCCTAACATGCCTAACATGACTTTTTTTGAGGCCCAAGTGACATTATCTATGTAAAGAATGTTGCAAACTTAAAACTGCAATATAAATGTCAGTTTTTCTTATTATTCAGTGACTATGAGAAGAATCTGAGATCTCACTGGCTTAGGACCTCCCACATGGAAACTGTCTCCAATAATGCAAAACCCATTTGTGGTAAATTACCTGAAGGAACACAGAAATTAGATGACTGGCCCAAGGTCATTAATAATTAGTTAACCCAGGTCTTTTTGAGTCTAAAATCTTCATTCTACCTTTCTATCTGGTATCCCATTTTGATGATGATGATGGTGATGATTTTGGTAATATGGCAGAATTACTCCTGGATTTGCACTAAGGAAAGATTTGAGTTTGAATTCTGTACTGCTTGCTAATGGTGAGACGATGCACAAAGTATTTAACTTCTCTAATCCTTACACAATCTTCATCTATCACATGAAGATAATAATCATGTATTTCACAAGGTTGTTGTGAGGATCAATGGAGTTAATATATATATAGCTTTGTATACCCTTGAATCTTATTTAAAAAGTCAGTTATCTAAAATGTATAGTTCTAGATCTGGTTTCAGAAACATTTGGCTCTGGTCATTGACATGGCTCTATTTCCAGAAACACTGTCTTTCAATTCTTGACGATTTTTTTGAAGAATATGCAATCTCGGCTGTAACTTTATGGAGGTTTAATTACTTAAACTTATCTCCATTCAACTTATTTCAATTAGATAATCATTTATTGAGTGCCTACCATGTACAAAGCACAGTGCTAAACATTGAATCTATTGGGTGCTTCCCTAGACAACAATCCTGCAGTTTGAATGAGTCACTACTAGATGTTAAACAAATCTCACCTAGTTTCCAAGGTCCTCCATAATTTGGGGCAGGTTTACCTTTCCATTCTCCTTTCATATACAGGAGTGTAGCTAAACTGAACTACTCATTATCCCCTCATTCCCTGTACATGTCCCA
Source organism: Gymnobelideus leadbeateri (assembly GCA_011680675.1). Lineage (NCBI taxonomy): Eukaryota > Metazoa > Chordata > Mammalia > Diprotodontia > Petauridae > Gymnobelideus > Gymnobelideus leadbeateri. Next base: position 122,587 of record WOXC01012140.1, on the reverse strand, counting down.
TGTTTTTCTGATTCTTGCCAAGAGCTGTAATTAAAGTAGGGCAACTGGGGATTTTCCCATGGACCTGAAATTTAGAGGGTATTCCATCAACAAGGTAGAAACTACTGAGCTTAGCACTGAATTAATGAGAATAACTAATTAAAACAGTAAGCTACTAAATGAGCCATTGTCTTCCTTCTACTGCTGTGGTTAGGTTTCCTCTTCTCTATATATCTTTGTGATCTTATCAACTTTGATTGGCTTAACTATCATTTTTATGTAGATAACTCCAAGATCCAAACCTAAACTCTGTCCAGAAATCTATTCCCACACCCCCAACTATCTACTGGACAGTTTCAACCAAGTATCCTGTAGCTATCAAAAACTTAACATGCTAAAACAAACAAACAAAACCAAAACAAGCCTTATTATATTTTCCTAAAACTGATTATTCCTCTAAATGTCTCATTTCTTTTGATGATACCTTATTCACTCAGGTCCCCAAATTTGGAGTCATTCTCTTTTTTCTCTTTTCCCTCAAGCCTTATATCTAATTAGCTACCAAGTCTTTACAAGCCTAACTCCATAACATCTCTTGCATCTACTATTCCCACTACTCTAGGCCTCCACCCTAGTCTAGGACATTATACTCTTTCACTTGCCCTATTGTAATATCCTTAAATTGGTCTCCCCGATTTTGTCATTCCATTCTACAAGCTTCTTTTACACAGCTGTCAAAAAGATCTTCCTAGAGCACAGATCTGAAAATGTCTCCATTCCACTAAAAAAATCTCCAATGACTCACTATTGCCTCTAGTATAAAATACAAAATCCTTAGCCTAGCATTTAAATTCTCCTATAATATCTACTTGTCTCCTGAGGAACCTGTAATGTGGGTCAAGAAGCAATCAAATATGGAACAACTGATTGGTCTGAGACTTGAAAGGGAGTATGACAACACTGTATATTATCACCACATTTATTTAACTTATATGCAGAGTACATCATAAGAAATGCCAGAATGGATAAATCAAAAGCTGGGATTAAGGATGCTAAGAAAAATATTAATAATCTCATAATACCAATCTAATGACAGAAAGTAAAAAAGAATTAAGAAGTTTCTTGTTCAGGGTGAGAGAGAAGAGTGTAAATGCTGGTTTGAAGCTTTAACATAAAAAAAAAAAAAACTAAGATCTTGGCAACTGGTTCCATTACTTCCTGAAAAACAGAGGGAGAAGAAATGGAAGCAGTGTCAGATTTTATATTCTTGTGTTCAAAGATCACTGCAGAAGGCAACTGAAGCCATGAAATTAAAAGACACTCCTTGATAGGAAAGCAAAACTATATACCATTATACCAAAGCAAATCTATATACCATATACCAAAAAGCAGAGACCTTGCTGACAAAGGTCCGTATAGTCAAAGCTATGATTTTTCTAATAGCAATGTATGGTGGTGAAGAGTTGGACTATAAGGAAAACTGACTCCTGCAGAATCAACATTTTCAAACCGTGGTACTTGAGAAGACTTTTGAGGGTCTGTTGGACAACAAGGAGATCCAATCAGTTCAGTACTTAAAGAAAATCATTTAAACTATTTACTGGGCAGGTAGGTGGTACAGTGGATAGAGTGCTGGGTCGGAAGTTAAGGAAGATTCACCTTCCTGAGTTCAAATCTGGCCTCAGACACTAGATGTGTGACCCTAGACAAGTCACTTAATCCTGTTTGCTTCAGTTTCCTCATCTGTAAAATAAACTAGAGAAGGAAATGACAAACCCCTATGGGGTCACAAAGACATTGGTATGACTGAAACCACTGAACAACAATAACCGAACAACATAATGGCAACCTTTCTAGTCATTTTATGCTATTCCCTTTCACATATTCTAACAGGCATGCTTTCTATTCTCTGTATGTGTCATTCCTCCAGCTTCTATCTTTTTGAATAAGCAGTTCCCCTTACTTAAGCTTGGACTAGTAGAACTCCCTAACTTCATTCAAAGAGGGGCTCAAATGCCACTTTTTTTTCCATGAGGTTTTTCTTCATCTAACAGGTATCACCATTTCTCCTTTGAAATTACTTTGAATGGATCATAGGATCATAGATTTATCAACAGAATGGATCTTAGTAGTCACAGAATTTAAACCTCTCATTTAACAGATGAGGAAACAGAGGCACAGAAAGGTAAAGAGATTTGCCCAGTTTTCTGTTGCATCCCCACTCCCATTTCACAATTCTATAGAAGTTAAACTTCTTGAAGGCAGAGAACGATTGATTGATTGGTTGATTTTTGGTCTTTGCATTCCCAGTGTCTACCTTAGTACTTACAGGTGCTTAAGAACTGTTTCTTGAATTGAATTTATTACAGGTGACTGATCCTCTGGTGATGAACTTTGGCTCACCAGGCTAAGCAGATCTTCCAGTGATGTATTTAGGGCCTAAAGCCTTTCTAGCTTTGTATAATCTCTGCTAGGACCTCAGCTCTACTGGCTTAGCTTTAAGACTTCTAGATCAGGTGAGTCATTATATAGAAAAATAAATATATGTTATATATATATATGTGTGTATATATGTTTATATACACATGTGTATGTTTATATGTATATATTTGTATGTATGTATGCATACACACACACACACATATATAGCTATCTATCTATCCTAAATCCTTAGTAGATGAACTTACAGTAATATAAATATGGTCTTTCTGAGTAAGATCACAGCATAAGTTTATTCAGAATATCTCCCCCGCCAAACACACACATACATTCCTACGTTGGCAACCTCAGTCATTCTAGGCTCTTCCCTCTCCTTTCTATTCAATTATCAAGTCTTAACTGTCCCACATGACCCCCTTTCTTTACTTATATAGCAACCAGCAAGATAAGTGGAAGGAAAAAAGGAAGGAAGGAGGGTCATTAATCAAGCACTTAAGATGTGCCAGGCACTGTGCTAAAAACACTGGGCATACAAACATAAGCGAAAAGAACGATGGCCCTAACCTCAAGGATCCTATATTCTAACATGAAGGGAGCTGAGAAGATGGGGAAGGGAAGAAGAACTAGGAGAGGATAGTATAAAAGTCCAGAACTTTAGAAGGGGAAGCAACAAGAAAAAGTGAGCATGGATGGCTTGGGTACTTACTCCAATAGAAGTTCTGGGCAGGAACTCCCTAATCAGAGGAGGTACATATAAGATAAATACAGAGTAGCAAGGTCATCTCAGAGAGGAAAATCCTAACAGCTGGAAAGACTGGAAAGACTTCCTACATAAGGTGGGATTTGGGTTGAATCTTAAAGCCAGGAAAAACCAAAAGGCAGATGAACTGAATCTTCATCTGTTACATGAGGGGTTCAAATAAATGCCACTTGAGGTTTTTAGCATAGAGTATAGGGAATTCAAACCAATTAATTTACTTAGTTATTATAATGGGGAAAGAGCTGGACTTGGGGTCAAGAGCCTTGGATTCTATACAGGAGTAGGCAGGATAAAGAAACCAAAACAAACAAAAACCACCAAAAAACCCCCAAAGCAAAACACAATGTGACACGAGGCTAGAAAAAATTCCCCTGTTGTTTCTGAGACAGTCTCCTTAGCTACAAAAATAGGGATAATAACACTGGAAATTTTTGTTTCTGGTGTTGTGGGAAAAAAGCCCCTAGTAATTCATAGTTTTTTTTAAAGGTTCAGCTCAAATTCTACTATATCTCCTTATTCACCCAGTTGTTCGTAGATCAGTGCTCCTCCTGAACCCAATTTATGTGATATGTATTTTATATTTACTTATCTGTCTACATTGTCTCCCCATTCTCATTTATAATGGTATTGCTGCTGCAATGAAATCTTTGCCCAGAACCTACAGATTGCACAGTAGAGTGTCTGGCAAACTTTTAAATAGTCTGTATAAGCTATTATTTAGAGAATTAAACAGTAACAGAAGAGGAGAAAGCACTTATTAATCACCTATTATATGCTAGGTACTATCTGCTAAATGATTTACAAATATTATCTCATTTTCTGAAGAATAATTCAACACAAATGGAGATTTAATATACTTATGATTTTACTTTACAGTAAGATAGATTCCCAATTCTTTTCATATCTTGCTAATAGTGCCTTTGCAGAATTTTCTAGTGTTGAATAAGAGGGGAAAAAGAAATACAGTTATCCCTTCCACATCACAGGGAATAGGAGTGTGGCACCCTCATGATCTGGAAAATTCACGTAAATTTTTTTGGCCTTTTCTTCGTACCAGAGAAAAAGCCTGAATTTTTATGGTATTAAAAATAAAATATGCTTATAAGATGTAATACCATACAGAAATTTTGTGCATTTATTAATTTCTAAACTTTTTCTGTTTTGTCTGTTGACCTTCGCTGCAGTTTCCATAGAACTTCACCCAAATTCCCATTTAATTTCTTATGCCAACACAAGATATATATCAAAATCATGATGGAGAAAGTTGCAATGTGAAAGGGATAACTGTGGATCTTAAGGAAGAGGATCATATGGGGAGGGGAAGAAGAGCTAGATGATTTCTTCTTTAGATTTTATTGTAGACAATTTCCTAAAAAGGAATAGGTGGGTAAGGCCATATCCTAACACTGTATCTAGAGAAAAAAACAAAACAGTATATTAAAAAAAAAATCTACTTTATTCTAACATGTTAAGTAGGTGGGAACTTGACCATTTAATCAGATAAATGGCCAAAGGACCAGAAATGAATGATTGGAAATAAAGTTGGAAAGGGGTGACAGTCTAATTAGTTTCCACTATTAACAGCACATACTATCTTATTATTTCTGTCAGGATGCTAGTGTGCTATTTGACGAAAGCCCCAGGTATCTAAAATTAGTGGTATTCATAATTTCAGAAAACTCAGTTGTTTCTAGACAACATATTTTTGTTTGTTTGTTTGTTTTTTGGAGGGCAATTGGGGTTAAGTAGCTTGCCCAAGGTCACATGGCTAGGTTTTTGTTTGTGTGTGCGTTAAGTGTCTGAGGCCCGGATCCGAACTCAGGTCCTTCTGACTCCAGGGCCGACGCTCTACTCACTGCACCACCTAGCTGCCCCCCTAGACAACATTTTAAAGGAAAAGCAATTCTATTTTGGAGATTCCTAAGTAAAGCACCATGAACTTGGAAAAGCAAAAGTAGAAGATTAGGAGTAACTCAAAGAGCCCTTTTCTGAGTCCATGAACACTATATGATTTTCAAGTTTCATTTCCTCTAAGTTATAGCTATTCATATTTGCTACTAGAAAAAGTTCACATTATGAACATGATATTAGTCAAAATGTTTACATCTGAGTTTGACTTTTGTATTTATGATTGATAAGGCTTTGAAAAAGATTTTTCATTGTCTCTGGTGGAAAAAGAGAAAAGATTGTATTATTTAAATTAAATTTTATCAAAACATATTAAAATATTTCCCAAATCATACTGTGGGTAAGATGAATTTTCTCTAATGCTTTAAAAAAATCTTCTGAAGATAATGAGAATACAAAGATCAATTTCCAAGTTATTTCTGTTTGCTCTAATGCTAGCTTTCTATTTTCTACCTTAAGGGACCCTTTTGGGGGTTTAGTATAAAAAAATGATAATTTTCAAATATAGACAAATATCAGGACAATAATTTATTATAAAAATTCCAAAAATACAGAAAGGATGTAGAATCCTTGAAACAAAACACTAAAAAAGCAGTTTCAAACATATCATAGGTAGAGAATTTAATCTTTGCTTTCTGTAATTGGGTCCCTAGAATGCACTGATATACATCAAGGAAAAAAAAAAACCCAAAAGACAAACTGTCGAACCAAAAGTCTACTCTTTCTCTCTCTCTTTTTTTTGGCCACACAATGTGCAAATGAAAAGTATCACCAATGTTTGCATTTTTTTTTGCCTACTGTAACCGTAAGTTCCTTTGAAGTCTACCAGACTTGGAAACTAGACCACTGTTGTCCATTTTCCTGACTAGGCCCCTTTGGCTTAATTTTCTGAAACCAGAGAAGTGAAAACATTAACATTAATAAGTATTAATATTTTCCTTAATGTTTTATAGGAATATAGCTCTACATTTCCCTTTTGTTTTCTAGATTGCAATTCTCTATAGCTTGGGTCCCTGGGGGGGGGTGGGGGGTGGTGGAATCACTTCCTTAGGTTCTAGAAATCAGCTAGTCTACTCCATTTCACAGATTAGGAAATTAAGTTTCATAGAGGTAAAATGACTTGCTCAGGATCACTGAGATAGTTAATAGCAATTAAGACACAAAGTCCAAATCCTAGGATTTGGTTTTGGGGTCTTTCCTTGGCACTCCTCTCTGAGGACTTCTCTATTTTTGCTCATCCATTTCATTACTTTCTTCAAATGCCTCCCTCACTGATCCCAGGAATGGCTTGAGTCTTATCCATATCTGGTTTCAAAGAGGCACCAATTCATCTCATGAGCAAGAAACTCTTTGGAATACCATGACCATTTTGTGCACCAGAAAATCATTTTCAAAGATTATGTTAGGCCCATAGAGTTAGAAGTGGAAGGGACCTAAAAAAGGATAAATTTCTCACCCCCTCCTCATTTTACAAATAAGGAAACTGAGGTTCATGGGAGTTAAGTGACTTGACCCTTAGAATTTCTATCATTCTTAAGGAAGGCCTTAACTATTAGATCTACATGGCATCTACCCTAGAATACTGCAGTTTTTATCAAGTCTAATTCATTTCCTGAGTACCTGTGGGTAGTCCTTGAAGCATCCTCATATAAATTGGTACATTTTCTCTTAATCTTCTCATTTCATCTTCCAGTTCCAGGATGACATCTCCTTGGTTCTGACACAGCTCAAATGCCCTCCTCTTTGCTTTCCTCCCAGGTCCAAAACTGTATGAATTGCCTTTGGTCTGTGATCTTTCCCTTCACCTGCTTTGCAAACTCCAAAGCTCTTTTCTTTGGACCGACTGAATATTCACACTTTGAACTCACTTTTCAGCTCCTGGACTTGATCTACTTTCCCATTTATCTCCCCTTTTGCTCTCTCTCCTCTCTGCACTCACTCTGAAGCTCCCAATCTCTACAACTCTCTATTCACCTCAGCAGTTTTATTTACCTGCCTCTGCTGTGCTTAAAGCAATCAGATCTGGCACCAGGCCCTGAGTAATCTGGCCCGTGTAGCACACAAAGACAATGTGGCCGTAGCTGATGCAAGGTACGGATGAAGTGTTTTCTTATGGTGATTTTCCAGGGTCCACTTTCTGACTTTCATTTAGCCATCCATGAGCATTGCTTTTACACAGAAAAAGTTATGGCCTTTTGCTGTCACAGCCTTTTCATAGTGGAGTCAGCCAGGAAGACACTGCATCTTTGGAATATACCTGGGAGGAGAGGGAAGAGAGGATGGTTTTCTCTTCCACCTCAAGGGAGTACAAGTTATTTGTACTTCTAAAAATAAAGAGATTAAAACTGCCCCGAAGTCAAGGGAAGTAACAATGAATGCTCCAGGGAATTTTGCCTTCTATCTCCCACCACTAAACAGATATAATCTTTCTGGAGGTCCTTTTATGGGATATGAGCTAAAACAGGTCCACCCTATTTGAAATTTATACTTTCAGGTTGGATTCCTTCAACTGCCTTAGCAAAAGCTACATCCTATGAACCACACCTGGCTGGTTAGGGTATCTCTTCCATCCATCTATAGTCACATTCTTCATTTATCATGATGATTCTGATAGAATTAATTCACGTCAAGATTTATTACCATAGGCAGCTTTTGTTAGGCTGGTCTGTTCCCTCTCTCAGTCACCTTATTGTAGTCCCCATTCTTTATCTTTTATAGTATTCCCTGTATCTGGAATATGCTCTTCTATTTTCTATGAACAGAATATGCTCTGCTCATCTCTCATTTCCATAACCACTCCAGTTATTACTGAACTTCCTCTTTTCTGAACTAAGTCTGCACTTCACAATTTAATGTCTAATTCCTATATATACTGCCTTGTATTTCTTAATCATAGAATCTCAAGAATCGAAGGAAACTAAGACCCCATCTGTCCCAACCCATACTCTAATACATTTGGATCTTTGATCTTACCAATTTAGGAGCTCCAAAATCATACCCTTTCAATGTGTTCCCCTCCTGTGTGACTTTTGTCTCTGTCATCCTATAAATTTGCATTGCAGGGTCCATCCAATGTCTTAGAGGCACTCCTGTTCACTATGACCAGTGAAGCACTCTCTTTTTCATGTCATGACTCACTATCCAATCCCTGTTCCTCTTTGGAGCGCCTTTTATGATATGCTTGCATTATTATTGATTATATGTTGCAGCTTGCTTCCAAGCATCCCTCCATTGCTCTCTGTGTCAAACTCAATTTTTATTTTTCAAAAGCAGTTGTGGCCCACATTTCAAACCCATGAAACAAAGACATTCCAATTCACTCCTGTTCAGAACAAAATATTCCCTCTTCAACATACCTGGGAAAATTTCAGTCAGTCTCTTTTGAAAACCTCCACTTAGGGGAACCCACTTCCTCTGAAGAAAGTATGTTGAACTTCAGAAGTGCTTTAAATGTTGAGAAGATTTTCTTTGTATCAAGACCCAATTCAACTCTTTGTACTTTCCATCTACAGTTTTTTAAATTGTTCCTTGGGGGCTGAAAAGAATAAATCTAATACCACTCCTTTGTGATAATCTATTTAAACACAGATATTGTGTCCCCTCCATTGTCTTCTCCACACTAAATGAAATTATTCTCTAATTATTGCACCTGTCTTCCTCAAAACAAAACAAAAGATCATAGCCCTGAGGTCTTTTACAAGCTTTATCTGACTTGTCTAGCATCCACACCTCAGAACAGAGTCTGGAGCACTTAAAAATTAATGGATACTTGTTGGTTAATTGATTGATTAATTCAAACCTAGAAGAAAGTGCTGAACATTTTTGTCCCTACTTACACTGATAGGAATTACTATCATTCACTCTTAGAAAGGAGATTCTGGCTCCTAGTAAGCCTTAATGGTACTTCATTCATTCATTCATTCTTTTATTGAGTGCTCTTCTGCAAATGAGATAGTATTTGTAAATCATTTAGCAGATAGTCTGGCAAATAGTAGGTGCTTCATAAATGCTTGTTCCTCTTCAATTATGGTTTAGTTCTCTAAATAACAGCTTATTTTTTTGCCCAGGATCATACAGCTAGTAAGGGTCCAAAGCTGGATTTGAACTCAGGTTTCCCTAATTCTAGGACCAGCGTTCTATCCACTATACTACTAACTGCCTGGGAGTGAGTTATCAGGCCCTCTCCAGTCATCCTGATCCATATCTGGCCACTGGATCCAGATGTCTCTGAAAGAGAAAGTGAGGCTGGTACCTTGCACAGACCTCCGTCACTTAAATGCAATTCACTTGCAAGTCATGGCATCCATTGTCTTCCTAATGTCATGGTCCTCTTTGAGATTGAAGGATAAACACCATCACCACCACCGACAGCTTATACTTCTATACTATTTAAAAGTTTACTAGAAGCTCTACCATGCAACAAAGATATCACCATTATCACATCATCACTATTATAAATGAGAACAGGGAGATAATATATGCGGATAAGGAAATACAAAAGCATATCAAGTAAATTGGGTTCAGGAGGAACACTAATATACTAATAACTGGGTGAATAAGGAGAGGTAGTTATGGTTTGAGTTGAGCATTTGAAGGAACTATGAATTACTAAAGATTCTTTGCCTATAACACCAGAAATAAAAAGGTCCAGTGTTATTATCCCTATTATTGTAGCTAAGGAAACTGTCTCAGAAAGAATGAGGTGATGTGGCTAGGTGGCGCAGTGCACTGGGCCTAGAGTCAGGAGGACCTGAGTTCAAATCTAGCCTTAGACATTTAACACAAAACTAACCGTGTGACCTTGGACAAGTCACTTAACCCCAATTACCCTACTTTCCACCCTCCAAAAAAAGTTAAAAAAAAAAAAAAAGAATGAGGGAAACATTTTTCAGCCCCATGTCACACTAGCTGTGTGTGTTTGTGAGCAAATCATTTACATTCACTGAGTCTAGTTTTCTCATTAGTAAAAGACAGATAGTACTTTATAGGATTGTTGTAAGAATCACACAATATCATGTAAAGTACATAAAAGCACTTTGTGAATCACCAAACAACCATATAAATGTCATTATTAGAACAATAGTGCTCAGGGCACCAGGCCTGGAGACAGGAAGACCTGAGTTCAAATCTGGCCTCATACACTTCCTAGCTATGTGAGCCTGAGCAAGTCACTTAACCCTGTTTGCCTCAGTTTCCTCATCTATAAAATGAGCTAGAGAAGGAAGTGGCAAACACTCCAGTATCTTTGCCAAGAAAACCCCAAATGGGGCCGTGAGTAATTGTACATGACTGAAATAACTGAACAAAGGTCAACAATAACAAGCGAATACTTATAAAAAACAATTGAACGCATCTCTAATGGGGGCAGGGGCCATCTGGCAGTTATACACAAGAAACGGCTTATGAGGAGCCCCCTCCTAAGGCTTTAGATTTCAGTATGTTTGTATGGGTATGTGTAAGTAATTAGAGACCTGAGCTCAGTTTACCACCCCCAAAGACATTGGAGCTAAGGGAATCTGTGCATCCGATGCTGTGGCAAGGTTCAAATCCTACCTGCTATGCTTATTGTCTATGTGACAATAACCTCTTTGGGTCCTCATCTGCATAGCGAGGAGCTGGATTAGATGACCTCTGTGGTCCTTTCCAGCGCCTGATTTATGATTCTATGTTTTTAGAGTTGGAGGAGGTCTGAGAGGCCATCTAGTCCAGTCCGTACCTCTATGCATACTTCTACCTGACAAATGGTCTTATAGCCTCTACTTGGAGACCTCTTATCTAGTAAGGGGAAAGGCAATACCTCCCAAGGCAACCCATTCCACTTAGGGATAGTCCTAATTGTTAGAAAGTTGGCAGCTTCAATCCATTGTGCTTAGTTCTGGTTCTGCACTCTGGGGCCAAACAAAATAAATCTAATCCCTTTTCCTTGACAGCCCTTTAGAAGCCACTGGTCTCCTTGAATGCCACTATCAGTCATTCTGACTACTCCCAGAATCCCATACAAACATATCTGGGGAATGGTGCTCACTTTCTTCCCATTCTATACTCTTAGACCTGGACAGCTATGGGGTAGGAAGAGCCTCTGATGTGGATGTCTCTTCCCTCTGCCCTCCCCTAAAGCTAAGAAAATGGTAACATATGTACTTGAGGGACTCTGATTTCTGCCCTGTCAATGGGAATTGAATGCAATTTAAGGGTCACCTGGAATGGTATAGAGGCACGGGGAAAAGTCATAGTCACAAAGTCTATGTTAAATCCTGGTTTCACCATTTACTAGTTTTTTGACTTAGCTTTGATTTTTCTTACCAATTAAATTGATATAATGCCATCTGCATTACTTACTTTATAGAGTAATTATGAAGAAAGTACTTTGTAAATAGTAAAGTGTAAATGGTAAAGTAAATAAGTCAATATTCAACAATGATCACATATGGTTGTTAATCAGTTGTTTCAATTCTGCCTGTCCCTTTGTGACCCCATTTAGGTTTTTTTTGGGGGGGGGTTAAAGGTATTGGAATGGTTTGTCACTTCCTTCTCTAGCTCATTCTAAAGATGAGGAAACTGAGGCAAATAGGGTTAAGTGACTTGCTCACAGAACTTGTCTGAGTCTGGATTTGAACTCGGGTCTTCCTGACTCCAGACCCAGTAGTCTATCTACTGTACCACCTAGTTGCCCTAATAATTTTATTGCTTTTTGGAGGGCAATTGGGGTTAAGTGACTTGCCCAAGGTCACACAGCTAGTAAGTGTTAAGTGCCTGAGGCCAGATTTGAGCTCAGGTCCTCCTGACTCCAGGACCAGTGCTCTATTCACTGTGCCACCTAGCTGCCCCATTGCCCTAATAATTTATTAAGTGCTTACAAAATGTCTGGCTAAAGTACTAAGGATACAAATATGAAGAAGATGGTATTTGCCCTCAAGAAGTTTACAATCTAATTTGTGAAGAAGACACACAGAAGAAAGCTAAAAGTGGGAGAAGAGGAGTATAGAGATGGGGAGGGGAGGGAGAGTTACTTGGAGGTACTCAGGTTGGGGAAAGGGTATAGCTGAATCATTGAGAAGTCAAAGAAGTGTAGCCAGGTAGAAAACTAGGAGATGTTTGAGATGTCTCTCTTGTCTCCCCCTTGGAGAATGAATTCATGGCTCCATCCTCCAATCAGAGGGGCAGAGGGTACTGATGATGAGATTTCCCACTGATGACTTTGCTGGGAGCATGGTGGAGACTAAGAAGTCCAAAATGAAGATCATAGAGGCAAATAGAATTAGTAGTCAACCCCGTCATCCCATTGTCACCAGATCACTGTCACAACCTTCCACCCTTCACAGGAGAGCAGGACAATGGCATTAAACAACCACCAGCCAATAAGAAAGGCTTCTGAAGCCCCAAACTGTTTGACATTCCAGTGATTTTTTTTAAGCAATTGGGGTTAAGTAACTTGCTCAAGGTTACACGGTCAATCATTATTTATGTGTGGGTGCTCATTTTCTGAGGCTGGGACCGATCCCGGGTCATCCCCACACCAGGGCCAGAGCTCTTACTCACTGCACCACCTAGCTGCCCCAAAATATTCTTTTTTTTGTTTTTTTATTAAAGACAATCAGGGTTAAATGACCTAGCCAGGGCCACACAGCTATAAGTATCCAGAGGCTGGATTGGAACTCAAGTCGTCCTGATTCCAGGGCAAGTGATCTATCCACTATACCACCTAGCTGCCAATGCCAGTTATCTTTTGCTAGTGAACTTTAGCCAAATTTGGAGATGCCTGTAGCTTCCAGAAATCACAGAACCAGCCTTGATGGGCACAAGGGCAACCTTGAGAAGAAGGTGTAGACTCAAGATCTTTGTGAGGGCTTTCTAAAGCTCCTGCTGCCTAGCTTATGCCTATAGATGTCCTCTCCCTTAACCCCTCCCATGCCCTGCCTGAAAATGTCCAGAAACTATAGTATCTCACTCTTTTCCATCCTTCCTCAAGCAGTTGAGAATTCTCTCCCCCTCTGCTCCCTTGTAGGATCTTCTCTTCCCTACAAAGCTTTTCTCAGACAATAAATGCTTTTGTTTGGTGTATCAGACTCTGCTTCATTTCAGGTCCCTTTATGGGGGAGGGGTGTTGGTTAACAGCACACATATGCACACATGCAAGATACACATGTATGTATATATACACATGTATATGTTTATGTTTCTTGTTAGCATGATTCCTTGGTGGTATTATTAGCAATTTTAAAAATTACATTATCACTCATAAGTATAATCATGTTGTATTTAAAAAATAACGTTAAGCATAGGCTACCTGGCTTTATATAGCATGCTGATGCTTGGGTAGGATTACCATGGATACATGATCTGCACCTCAGTTTTTCTGTTTTAGACAGTGGAAAAGAGTTCTGAAGATGGAGTCAGGAGAATTCTGGGTGGAATTCTCATCTTTCACACTTACCAGATACCCTTGCAAGGTAAATATTTAATTAGTTGACCTGTTCCTCATTTTCCCCATCTGTACAATGGAGATATGCATAATATCTGTCCCACCAGGCAGTTTTAGGGTCAAATGAAATAATGCAAGTAAGGTGCTTCGTAAACATGCTTTGTAAACCATAAGTTTGGATATATGTAGCAGTGTTAAAGGAATGATATGTTGATAAGGGTTATTCAAGGGCTCCTAATGCCTACTCCCTCCCCGCCCCCCATTACTGACTCTTTATCCTGATGCATTCCTCGTCCTTCACTCTGGGAAATAGGCAAGGTAACAAACCTTTTTATTAAACATTTGCTATGTGCCGGGGAATGTGCTAAGTATTGTAAAAGTAGTTTCAAAGACTCTGTAATTCTCTTTCTCTCTCTTTTTTTTTTTGTTAGCTCCAAGCCCTAGCTAGAGATACGGTTTCTGACAAACCAATTCAGTGTTAGATCTCTCTCTTTCTTCTCTCTGGGGAGGTTTTCCCCTTAGTGGGTTCCTCTCAGTATTCTTCACAGTAAGTACACCCCTGAACAAGGAGAAGCCAGTTTTTATCACTATTTATAAAAAAGTCAAAGAAACCATTGAAAACCAAGGAAAGTTCTTCCTCTCTTCCCGCAGAGGAAAAGGATGAAAGCATTCTGGTTACCAGAAAAAAAAGGTGCTCGATGGGAAAAAGGAGATAGATACAGTATTACCTCCTTGGGTTCTGTAGTTGGTGCAGTGGGATAGGGTCAGCAACATAACTTTCTGCTGATTATCCTAAATAACATCTCTCTTCCTGGAGTCCTGACCCTTTTCTTTGTGGTGCTAGCCTGATTCAGCTCTCTTCCCCAGCTGCATGTAGCTTCTTACAACTCCCTTTTTTCTAGCCCTAAGCTTATTCTGTTGATCCACTATATTCAGAGCTGGATTCTTCTAGTTGGGTCTCCTTTACTCAGTGAACCTACTTTTAAAAGTCACCTTGAGGCCTGTTAGATTATTCTTCATCCTTTGTTTTCTTTCTGATTCATTCAAGGGACTAATTTTCACCTCCTAGTAGTTTGGATAAGTTTCTTTTCTGTGATAGGTCTTAAGCTTTCAAGGACTTCTTTCTAAATAAATATTAGTTATTATTATCAGTTCAGTCACAGTGGGCTAGCTTCCTGAAAATGAATTCACCATAGCTGAATTTCTGAAACTAATTTAGGTTCCAGAAAGACAGTTTGCTAAATTTTCAAGTGAGATCTACCTAGAACAGGAGAGACGCTGTAAATGGTACTCTTGTTTGGTGAGTATAAAATTGGAGAAAAAGAGAAATGAGTATTTTGGAGGGGAATTTCCATTAAATTAGTACAGTTTGATAAAGTTACTTTGTAAGTGTGTAGCATATTTCTAACTCGAGTGGAGGTCCTTTTCTTTGCCAAAAACTGTACTTCTACAGTTATCCCTTCCACATAGTAGGGATTAGGGGTAAGGTACCTCTCAGGTCTGGAAAATCCACATAAAATTTTTTGACCCGCCCCTCATACCAGAGAAGTCTGAAATTTTTCTTTTTCTTTTATGGGGTATTTATAGTATCTTATTGTAAAATTTGGGTTAAGTTTTTGGTCATTGGCTATATGTAGGTCAATGTGATATCTCTACATTTTTAGCCTTTCATGTTCTTTTTTACAAATTTTAAATTTATACCTATTTTAACTTTAAAAAAGAAATTGTGCATATTTATGGCATTAAAAACATGTTGATGCTGTACAATACTATACATATATTTTAATGCTTTTGAGTTTCTAAACTTTTTCTGTGTTGTCAGCTGACCTTTGTGTTTCATCTGTTGCTTCTGCAAAACTCCAAAACTTTCCCATTTAATTTCTTATGCCAACCCATAATAGATCGAAACTGTAATAGGGAAGTCACAATGTGGAAGGGTACTTTTGAGCCCACGCCCTCTTATTTCCTCTAGTTTTCTCTATCAACGTTTCCCTAACTTCCAATACCTCCTTATCCATTGTCTTTTTCCCTATAGTTTATAAATATACCCAAATGTCCTCTGTCCTTCATTTGGTCTAACCCCCTCTCAAGCTAATTTCCAATCTCTCTTTCCTTTCACTTAACTCCTAGGAAAGATGTCAACTGGGATGCCTCTATTTTCTCATTTCCCACACACTCCTCACCTCCTTTTCAATCCAACTTTAGACATTATACATTTGAAATTGTCTTTCTGTGCCAGATATGATGGATATTTTTCAATTCTTATCCTTCTTCACCTCTCTGTAATATATAATACTGTTGTGTACCTTTTCTCTTGGGTTCACATATTATTTCTTTCTCCTGGCTCTCTTACCTGTATAGTGTTGGGGAATTCCTCAGCCCAGAGATCTTAAGATCCTCAGGGAGAGTAATTCCTCCCAGCAAGATCCATTTGACTAAAGGTCAATAAATCTAGAGGCAAGCCCCCAAAATAAAGTTTTATTAGAATTAGCTGATGGAGAGTTGCCAGATAACTAGCAACTTGGCTAAACCAGGGAAATACACTGCTTTAGGACACTTTGCAAAAGGTGAGGCTGCTCAAGGACTTATTTCAGTGGTTGAGTGATAGAGACAGATAAGGTGATTTGGGGGGTGGACATAGCCCCTAGATCAGGTCAGTTCTGGTAGTATCTCCCTCTAGTTAATCTCATCACACCATCTAGGTGGAGTAGAAAGTTTCCAGTTACTCTTATTTGAATGGCTAGGTGGGACTAGAGGCCTAAGATACTAAAGGCCTCCCTTTGAGATGGAATCTGACCCTTAGTCAGTCTATGCCACCTGTAGGCCACATTTTTTTACCTCTAAGGCTAAAATTTCTGGGGAGATGTTTTCCCCTCCAAACTCACTGAACATGAGTTTTGTACATTTTCTCTACATTAGCAACTCTTTGTTGAATCATTACATTAAAGTATTCTACCTTTTATGTATAGTTGTAATCCCAGGTTCTGTCCTGGGTTCTCTTTCCTCTTCTATCTATACTGTATTTTGGTAAGGGCTTTGGCTCTAATAGATTAAATTACATCCTAGGCAGATGATTCCCCAAATCTATATATGTAGCCCCAATCTATTCAATGAATGTCAATTCCAAATCACCAACACAAAGGCTGTCCTCTATGTTGGAATAAACTCCTTCCTTATGGAATCCCTGACTTCCTCCAAAATGCTGTTCAGGTGCCATGTCCTATAGAAAATCTATCTCATTTCCCAGTGCTGTTGCTAGTGTCTTCCCCAGATATTATTTGGTATGTATTTTGTATTTAGTTTTCTTTGTACTGATTGCTTTTGCCCACTAGAATATAAATTCCTTGTGGACAGCTTGCTTAATTGCTTGCCTTTGTATCACCAACATTTAGTGTAGTATTGCCCTATATAGAATTGGTGATTAACAATTTGTTTTAATTAAATAGAAACTACACCAACCTCCTCATTTTAAACTTGAGGAAGGTGAAGCTCAGTAAAGGTAAGTGACTTGTTGAATTCACAGATACAGTAAAAACTGGGACCAGGGCTCAGACTCAGTTGGAGACAAATTATACCTCTCATATTCTACTGGGGGATTTTCAGTTAAGTTTCAAACAGGGTATATCCCCACATTTGGAAGACAAGTTCAATAAATATCACCTTGTGAAGCTGATACTAATAAACTTCAATATGCCTACCATAAGCCTAGGAGATGACTAGAATTTGAAGATACACTGACCTCAAAATCATTAAGGAGAAGAATAATTAGCTAAGGAGATAGGATTATTAAAGAGTTAACATTAGAGAATTAGGCAGCCATTAATCAATAAACATTTATCATATGCCTGCTGGGTCATGGTAAAATGTTAAGAACAATGGATATGCAGTTAGAGGATTACAATTTCAATCTTGCCCAATCAAGTGTGACCATGGCCAAATAATTTAGTATCTCCAGGCCTCAGTTTCTTTATCTACAAAACAAATGAGTTTGACTGGATGACTTGTGAGGTCCCTTCCAACTCTACATCTATAATTCTGTGACATGCTATGCACTGTGCTAGGTGCTGGGGACAGAGAATAAAAATGAAGAAATTCCTTCCCTCGAGAGGCTTGCATCATTCTACTGGTAGCATAAAGAGAATATATAAAGCAAATACAAGGTCATTTTGGGGGTCCTAGGGAATCATGAAAGAAGCTAGGGATTCTGGGAATTAGAAGTCAGTAGGAATTGCATCCTAGACATGAGAGGACAAGCTCTGTACAGGCACTGAGGATATGGATTTGCCCTGTGTGAGCAAGGGCAAGGAGAAAAATTTGACTATAGCACAGAAATAATAATAGGTAATGTTTGTACAACACTTACTATGGGCCAGGTACTATGTTAAACACCTAGAATTATCTCATTTGACCCTGACACCAACTCTGGGAGGCAAGTACTATTATTCTCCATGTTTTACAGATGAGGAAACTGAAGCAAACAGAGGTGAAGTGACTTGCCCAAGATCACACAGCTAGTAAAAACCGGAGGCCACATTTGAGCTCAGGTCTCGCTTACTCCAGGTTCAGCACTCCACCTACTGCACCACCTGGCAGGCCTATCTTTATGAAGGAGAGCAGATTATATGAGCCCTGAACTGTAATGTCTCACAAGGAAAGGCAGAGAGAAGGAGCAGTTAGTGAACTGAGCAGTTCATTTCAACAACCACTTTGCCAAACAGCCCCTTAATCTACAGAGTTAGTATATGGATTGCTCAATGCTACCAGATACAGTGTTCAGCCTAGAGCAAATTTTGTGGGGTAATAATTTTTTAAAAATTATCTGCAAAGTTAATTAATTCTAGGCTTAAATAAGAAAGATTTATGTATTCATTGTCTCCAAACTCAAAACTTTATTTATTGTAGAGAGAGTCTGGCTTAGTGGATAGAGTCCTTGAACCGGAGCCAGCCAAATTTCAAATGCCTACTCTTGTCAGTTGTGGCCCAGCCTTTGCAAACCATCTAACTTCTATATACTTCAACAGTTCGCTAGGATTTACTTATTAAGGTCTGGCTATCTCATATAAACATCTCTATTTACTCATCTGTTCTAGTTAAATAGGTATTTCCCTAATTTGTAAGCCATGCATTATAAAATAAATACTAAGGTGCTGCATTAGGGAAGATTCTTAGTGAGCTTATTGGGGATGCAGAATCAAGAAGCATTTATTTGTTAAGTACCTGACAAGACACTGTGACTTGAAGAAAATGAGTTTCTGCCCTGAACTCAAGGATTTTACATTCTATGGGGAAACCACACACACACACACAAATACATACAACATTTTATATGTGTATATGAAATATACATCCATACAAAAAATAAATCAATAAAAAATAAATATAACATAATTGAGGGTTGGCACTAGCAGCTGGGGGATGAGGAAGGACTTCATACAGAAGGTAACATTTGAGGGCAATTTTGAAGGAAACCAGGTAGTAAATAAACCAGGGCAGGGACTATTTTTGCCTATCTTTGTATCCCTAGGGATCAGCCTTGCACTGACATCTCCTCCTCCTTCTCCTTCTCCTTCTCCTTCTCCTCCTCCTTCTCTTCACCATCAGTTTACTATGGGCCAGCCAGTGTGCCAAGTACTTAACAACTCGGATCCCATTTGATCCTTACAACAACCCTGGAAGGGAGCAGCCATCTTATAGCTGAGGAAGCTGAAGCAGAGGCTGTGACTTATCCAGACACACAACTAATAAGTGTCTTGAGGCTGGATTTAAATTCAGGTCTTCCTGAGGCCAGGCCCACTGCATTATCCACTATACCACCTAGCTGCCAAACAGTGCTTAATAACTCAGTCATGGGTCAATAAACATCTATTAAGTGCTCCTATGTGCCAGGCACCATGATAATCACTGGGGATACAAACAGAAGTATAAGATATTTCCTCCCCTCAAGGAGCTCACAGTCTAACGGAGGAGACAACAAGGGAAAACATATATACAAAAATAAATAAGATGGCTTAGGGAGGGAATGACATACACACTAAATAGGGCATCTCACCCTACAGGAGAATAGGGAAAAGGGGATGAGAGGGGGAATGATGGGGGGGAGGCCAGGCTGGTGGGGAGGGAAGTTGGAAGCACCCACTTTTGAAAAGAGACAGGTCAAAGTAGAGAATAGAACAAGTGGGGGACAGGATAGGATGGAGGGTAATATAGTCAGTCTTTCACAATATATCTACTATGGAAATGTTTTGCGTAGCTACACATATATAACCTATATTGAATTGCCAATCTTCCCAGTAAGGATGGGTGATGAGGGAGGAAAGGAAAGAATCTGGAATTCAAAGTTTTAAAATCAAATGTTTAAAAATATATATATTATTATTATTTTTACATGCAACTGGGAAATAAGATATATAGGAACTGGGGTATAGAGATCCATCTTGCCCTACTGGAAAGTTGGAGAGGGGATGGGGGAAGATATAGGAGAGAACAGATGGGGGGAAGGGATATACAGTAGGATCGATGTTTTGGGGTGGTGAGTAGGGTAAAGACGGGGAGAAAATTTGTAACTCAAAATCTCATGGAAACGAATGATATGAACTAAAAATAAACATAAAATTTAATTTTAAAAATAAATATAAATGTGTAAAAAATAAATAAGAAATATGAGAGGGAAGGCCTTAGCATTAAGAGGGGTTGGGAAATATGGGACATTATATAGGATTTTAATTGGGACTTAAAGGAAGTCAGGGAAGCCAGTAGGCAGAGCTGAGGAGGGAGAACATTCCAGGCATGAGGAACAGCCTGAAAAAATGCCCAGAGCTGGGAGATAGAATGTTTTGTTTGTCAGACAGAAAGGAGGCCTGTGTCACTGAATCAGAGTACATGTTGGGGAGCAAGATGTAAGAAGACTAGAAAGTTAGTAGGGGACTGGGTTATGAAGTGCTTTAACACCAAACAGGTTTATGTATTTTGATCATCGAGGTGACAGGGAAACTATGGAGTTTTTCTGAGTTGGGTAGAGGACGGGGTGACAGTCTGACTTGAGTTTAAGAAAATCACTTTGGTGGCTGGAGTGGAGTGGGAGAGAACTGAGACAGGCTGACCACCAGCAGACTACTAAAACAGTCCAGAAATTATTTAATAAGAACCTGGACCAGAATGATGGTAGTATCAGAGCAAAACAGGGCCATATTTGAGAGATACTGCATTGGTGAAATAAACATGCCTTCACAATGGATTGAATATGAAGAGTAGGGTGCGTGAGAGACATAATGAAGAGTCAAGGGGGATACCTAGTTTGTAAGCCTGAAGAACTTGGAGGATAGTGTTGCTTTCTACAGTAACAGGGAAAATAGGAGGTGGAGAAGCTAGTTTGGGGGGAAAATAATGGGGTCAATTTTAGACATACTGAGTTTCAGATGTCTCCTTAAGGCAGCTGGAGATGTAAAACTGGATGTCAATAGAGAGCTAGGGCAGGATAGGTAGATTTGAGAATCACCAGCACAGACATGGTAATTCAATCTAGGGGAGCTGACAATTGATCACCCAGTGAAATAGTACAGAGAGAGAAGAAAATAGGCCAAAGGACAGAAATCTATGGGACAACTGTGGCTAGAGGGTATGATCTGGATGAAGATTCAGCAAAGAAGGCTGAGAAGGAACAGTCTGATAGATAATAAATGCTTGTTGATTGACTAATTGGTTTATTTAAGTGAAAGCTGAAGAGAGATTACATTCCAGAAGAATTCTTGGGGGAAAAGCAGTGCAAAGTCACCTAGACAGGAGATGGAAAACCATTTTTGAGAAACATTTAGAAAGTGATTTTGCCAATTTGACTGTTGGGGAGATAGGGTGATATGGTAGAAAGAGAGCTAGACTTGGAGTCAAGGGAAACTTGAATTTAAATCCCACCATTAATACTTTTTAGCTGGTGACAAGCTATATAACATCTCTGAGCCTCTGTTTCCTTGTCAGTGGACTAGGGATAATGAAATCTGTGGTACCTGCCTCAAACCTCACACTGTTGTTATAAGGAATAAATGACACAATTTCAGTTTACCACCAGCACTTAAAGGCAGCTAGGTGACACAGGGAATAGAGCCCTGGAGCTGTAGTCAATTGGACCTGAATTCATATCCTGTCACAGACACTTACTAGCTGTATGACCTTGGACAAATCACTTAATCTCCACCTGCCTCAGGTTCTTGATCTCAAACGGGGATAATATCACCTACCTACCAGGACTGTAGTTTATGTGTGTGTGTGTGTGTGTGTGTGTGTGTGTGTGTGTGTGTGTATTGTGTGAATATATATATATACATATATGTATATATTATAAGGATTAAATGAGATACTTATAAAGCACTTTGTAAAACTTTAATTATTACTGTATAAATGCTGAATATTATTAGCTAAGAGGTGAACAGAATGGGCTGAATGTCATCTGCACCATTGAATATAATCCATACATAGATGAGATCAGAGATTCAATGGAGTATTAAAGAGTACAATAGTCATCAGTTAACAACAACAACAAAATATATATATATATATATATATATATATATATATGTTCAAGAGTTAACCACTTTACAAACTGCTAAAATGGAGCAAAATGCAACTGCAAAATATAAAAATAACAGGAAAAAATATGAATTTATTCTCTACTGAGGAAAGCAGTAAAAGCATGATGTTACTTACTGATATAAAAGTATGATGTTTTACTTAGACACCTCTTAACCAGTCTTCCAGTCAATCTGTCATCTCTTACAAAAAGAAAATCGACTTTTTGGGGGTTGAGTGTGTCACCACTTGTCAGCTGGCCACTTTGCAAAGGCAATTTGCTCCATTTTTATTTGACTTCGTTCTGTTTTTTAGAGTAATTATGGACAATTATTTTGTCTAAGGTTCTAGGAGTAACTGGTGAATCTGGCTCATGGAGATTTAGGAATGCATTCCTATTGATGTGGAGGCACCTTTTTGACCTTTGTTTCTGAAAAGTTATTTCTCAAACATTCCCTTTTGTAGTAGGAAGTTTTCATGGATTCACCTTTTTCCTGCTCTTCAGTGTTATTTTGGCTTTATATTCCAATAGTCTTTTAATCAGGCAAGCGATGGCTTTTCCCTCCCATAGGTGTCTATATCAGCAGGTGTTCTGGGTCTCTGTTAGCAGGGGTGCCGCGTCTCTGTTAGCAGAGGTGCTGGGTCTACTTTAGCAGGGGTGCTGAGTCTATGTTAGCAGGGGGGCTGGATTAGGGTTCGAGGGTACAAAGTAACCTTAGGAGCTCATATGACAAGGGGAGACAATATGTTTGTTTGTTTGTTTTTTTTGAGGGCAGTTGGGATTAAGTAACTTGCCCAAGGTCACACGGCTAGGTTTTTTTTGTTTGTATGTGCATTAAGTGTCTTGAGGTTGGATCTGAACTCAGGTCCTTCTGACTCCAGGGCCAGCGCTCTACTCACTGCGCCACCTAGCCGCCCCCGAGACAATATGTTTTATATCTATATAAACTAGTCTAGGAGGTGACTAGAATTTGAAGATACCCTGACCTCAAAATAATTAAGGGGTCTGGAAGAAAAAGAATCAGCTAAGGAGGCAGGAGTTATTAAAAAGATAACATTAGAGAATCAGGCAGCAATTATTCAATATACTTTTATCACATGCCTGCTAGGTCATGGTAAAATGTTAAGAAAAATGGATATTCAGTTAGAGGATTAGAACTCCAATCTTGCCTGTCACTTGCTACTTGTATGACTTGGAACAAATAATTTGTATCTTCAGGCCTCAGTTTCCTCTTCTATAAAACAAGAGGGTTTGACTGGATGACATGTGAGGCTCCTTTCTTCTCTAGATCTGTGATTCTGTGACATACCAGGCACTGTGCTAGGTGCTGAGGCTAAAGAGTACAAATTAAGAAGTTTCTGCCCTCAAAGGGTTCCCATCATTCTTTTGGCAGAAAAATGTATATAAAGAGAATAGGCAAAGTAAGCTGGGTGATGCAGTGGATAGAAGGAAGACTTGAGGTCAAATTCCAC
Organism: Gymnobelideus leadbeateri; assembly: GCA_011680675.1. Taxonomy (NCBI): domain Eukaryota; kingdom Metazoa; phylum Chordata; class Mammalia; order Diprotodontia; family Petauridae; genus Gymnobelideus; species Gymnobelideus leadbeateri. Next base: position 99,047 of record WOXC01012140.1, on the reverse strand, counting down.
CTCAGATACTTGCTAGGTATGTAAGTGTCTGTCCCTCAACCTCAGTTTGCCTCAGTTTCTTCAAATTCAGGTAAAATGGGAATGATAATAGCACCTTCTTCTAAGGATTGTTGTGAGGATCAAACGAGACAGTATTTGAGAAAGTTCTTAGCACAGTCCCTGGCATATAGTTGGTGCTTAATAAATGTTTATTTCCTTCTATCTTCCTTCGGTAAAACATCAAATCTATAGATAAAAGTTCAGACTTCTCAGTCTTGGAACCTCCATTTAAGTAGGGAGGCCATGTCAGCCATCTCTTCATTTTCCCTCTAGCTGCACTCCTATGGGAATTCTCCCTCATGATCTAGTACTGGATATCACCCCCCTCTCTTCTTTGCTCCTTTCTGTGTGTTGGTTTCTCCCACTAGATAGTAAGTTCTTTCAGAGCAGGGAGTCAGAGCTGAAGACAGTACTACTATATCCTTGCTGTGTTTGGACAAAATTATCCTCCTTTGATAAATATTCAATGACTCATGAGTGTCCCATTTTGTTCCCAAACCAAGCCTGAACCAGGAGTGTGCTGGCATTAGAATTGGCCCCACAACGGCTGCTATGTTATTCCAGTCTCCTCAGTATTTATTCAAATGAACCTCTAACTATGTCTCCTCTGGAGATATTGTACTTTTGCAGATGGTTTTTTGAATCCAAGTGTAAGTCTTTACATTTCAGTTACTTGGTTAATAAACTAAACATTTATCTCTATTAGAAAGCCTATCTAACAGGACTGGGTCCAACATTCCCTTGTCGAGATCTCTTTTGATTCCTTAGTCTATCATACATTATAGTAGCCACACATTCCTATTTTTGAGTCACATGTGTATTTGATTAGTACGACACCCATGCCTTTAGTCAAGTCTTGTCTTGTAAACAAGACAAATTCTTGGAGAATCCATTGAAGGCCTTCTTCCAGGTTGGTATAAACATTAATATATTGTCTTTGTACACAGATATTCAATTACTTTTTAATCTGCTTCAACATATTCCTTATTTGAGGAATGTAAAGATTTGAATGGATGCATCTAAAATCTCTTATTTCATTCCCTTATGAGCAAAAGGGGCATCTGGGAGTTGTGTGGCTCAGGTTATAAGCACAGAATATTAGAGCTAAAAGGGACCTTATGTAGGTCATTTCATATACATGAGAAAACTGAGGTCCAAAGATATCAAGAGACCAGTCTAAAATAACATATTTAAGAAGTCAGCATAGTACAATGGAAAGAGCATGAAACTTAGAAAATGTGAGTTCAAGTCTCAATGTTTTCATTTATGAACCACGTGATCTTAAGCAAGGCACTTAACCTCTCAAAGCCTCAGTTAAATCATCTGTGAAATGGGAGTAACAACACTGGTACTACCTACCTCACAGGCTTGTTGTTAGGAAAATATTTCCTAAAACCTAACATTTCAAAAGAAATAAGAGCTGTTATTTTTAAAAGTGGTAGAGCCAGAATTTGGGGCTGGAAGACCTCAAAGCTTAACTCTCTTATTGTATAAATGAGTGGATCAACATTCAGGGAGATTGTGTCTTGCCCAAGGTCAACTAAGTATTAAAATCAGGATTTAACCTGGGTTCTCTACCTTAAGACCAACATATTTTTCCCATTGTATCATATGGCCTCCAAACCTAAGGCAGAATAAAACTGACAATCAAGTTTATGGCTTCCTTAGCATCATACTGTAAGTAGATGAGCTCACCATCATAGCAGACCTTTCCCCACAGGTCTCACAGATCCTGATTAATATTCATAAACCTATAATCCCAGAGCCCTAATGCTGACAGCACTGCCAACTCAAAACAAGTTTCTAAATTGCAGTTAGAAAAAAAGTCATTATGAATCATTTTGCAATGTGTTAGGAAAATTCTAATGACAACAATGCAACAATCAAATTCATTAGGATATCCAAAGGCATTTTACCAATATGATAATGCAGTAGTAAGGAACATGAAAGGGATGGTATTAAGAAAAACACAACAAGATTTGTTGAAATGTTCTATATCTATAAGCATGTTAAATTGCTACAATGCAGATGTAAATGACCAGCTGTTTCTCCTTGCAAAAACAATTTCCCATATTTTTAGGGACAGGTGCAGGAACTTATATGATATGCTTTTCCTTTTACCCTTTTAAAAAATGTACTTTACGTATTTGTTTTTGAATGATTTCTTTAAACACACACCTGTATGGATACAACTTCAGAAGTGGAATTTATATACATCAGGATAGAGTTCTTTTCTGATGAATATGAAGCAAGAACCTTGGGAGAAAGAAGTCCTTAAAACCCTTCTCCTGCCAGGTGGTTTTTAAAGTTGTGTCTTTTGCAATATCAAGTTGAAGTAGAGCAAGTGTGTGTGTGTGTGTGTGTGTGTGTGTGTGTGTGTGTGTGTGTGTGTGTGTGTGTGTGTGTGTGTGTGTTTGGAGGGGAAGGTAGTGGTGGTGAATATCTTATGATTAGCTCTTTTCTCTTCAAGTTAAAGTGGGAAATTTCATAGGGAAGAAGGATGAAAAATAACTCTCTCTTCTTTAATTAAATCTGGCTTTATTGGGTTCACGTTTTGTAATAAGCCTATATATATATATAATTTCATTTTATAGTATATAATTTCATTTTATAGTTTTTAATGTATGCAGATATGATTAATTTACATATTTCTGCTTCTGTCCAATGATCCCACTGGGAGAAAATGCCATATTTTTAATCACAAAGCCAAAAAGATACTGCCTGTTCCCAAGATATCCTAATCTACTTTCCAAGAGGTTCCCTACATTCCTCAATAGAAGAATAATGATGAAATAAGAGGACATTTCCAAAATAAGAGATCAGGAAAAATACTGCAACTTATCAAACTAATAACAAACTAATAACTGATGAATCAATATGAATGCTTGATAAATATTAATAAAGAAATACAATATTTCCTTAAATGTGTACAATATCCCAGCAAAGAAAAAATTTATCTGTAATAATTCTTCCACAAAGGACCAAACTATGTGAACACATGTCAAAAAAGAACAATACACATAAATTGACAAGTTATATTACTTTTCATGAACAAAACTTTATTTATATGGGCCTTTATTCCCTTATATGAAATACACAATTTCAAAATGAATAAGATACCAGTTATCAGACTTATTAGTGTGAAACATCATTTTCTGTGAATAGAAATGTATAATTTCTTAGATATTTACTCTAACCTTCCATAACTACATTCATGTTTTCAGTAAAGATAAAGAACATCCAACAAAAGAATGAATATCATGAGACCTGATTTCTCTTGGGCATTTGGGGATGTTGGACTAGATGCTTAGGCTAAGCTTCCTATAAGTGCTGATATTCTAAGATTCTATTATTCTAAGGTTAAATTTACAAGCTCTTAATTAAAATAAATTTCTCCCAATATATTATATATCCACGTGAAATCTGCAGATTTAGAACAAGAAAGAACATCAGAGGCCATCTAAGTCCTATCTCTTCATCTTACACATGAGATAAGTGAAGCCTAGAGAGGCTGACTTACCACAGGCATTCAGTATCAGAGACTAGATTTGAACACAGTTTCAGAGCCACTTTTCTTTCTACTGTGCCATATTAGGATCAGGGTATGGAGATGGCTCTTAAACTAAGAACAGCAGTAGCAGCAACAATAACAATTCACTTACACAGCACTTTATGGTTACAAAGTGTTTTCACATAAAGGATCTCTTTTGCAAAGTCAGGTTGGTATGTAATCCTTAATTCCATTCTCCATCTGCCTATGCTAGATTTGTTCCTGACTTTGTTCATACTGTTTCCCTACTCCATAATATCCTGCTTTCTCTTCATGGGTCTAGTTCCAAATCCTTCCTATCACCTCATTATTCCCGTTAATAGTCCTTTATGACTTTAAATTCCTATACACTTCCAGTTGACCATACAACCTGCCAGCTGATTATATATACTATTATATACTTCTGATGGAGGTCATATCTTCATTTATACATCTCCATGGTACATACTTGGCACCACTAAATAATGCAGATGATAAAAATAAAGTTCAGATACTTAGTTTAAATATTACATTACAGCTAAAACCACTTCACTTGCATAATCTTTAGCTATTTAGTGCCAATTCATTTTGAACTAGCTCTGGTAGTGGTTACCAAGTATTGATTGGAAGAGCTGTTACACAGAAGAGGGATTAGGTTTGTTCTGCTTGACCCTAGAGAATAAAACAAGGAGCAACAGGAAAGATTTAGATTTGATTGAAGAAAACACTTCCTAATGATTAGAAGACTCCCAAAGAGAAAAGGGATGCCTTAGGAGGTGTGGTTAGCTCTGCTATAGCACTTGTTTTGAAAACTCAAATTTGTTCTAATGCAATTGATATATTAGGGAACAATTTGAATATAATGCAAATTTTATATTTGTTTATGTGTGATTTCCTCATAGTGAAATGCTAGGTGAATGCAGAAAACTGCACTTAGCTGAACAAGGCCATGTAGGAATACACAAAATGAACACATACATATACCTCAAACAGCTACCAGCAACCTCAGTTCATTTATCCCTCAAGGTTCTGTTTTGCTACACTTTCACATTTGTGAATTTCTCTATATTAATTTTTAAAAAATCCAATATCCCAAACACATCTAAGCATCCTGCTTCAAAACTCATTTTTGTATATACTCTATGTTTGCAAAGTGGTTTCACCTAAATTATCTCTTTTTAATAGTCAAGTTGTTACCCTTAATTCCATTCTCCCTCGTATTAGACATGTTCCTGACTGTCTATGCCATTTTCCTCTCCTGTAATAGTGATTTTTACCTATGGTTCTAATTCTTATACTTTATTCAAGACTCATTCCAAATCCTACTCCTTAAGATCCTTTGTCCCATAAGCCATGACTTTACATAGTGTAATGATTTTTAGGAATTCGTGTTTAGTTAATAGGAGAATTGACTATAGTGGATCCCCCTCACTGGAGGTATTAAGAAAAGGCTGAATCATCACTTGTTAGATGTATTATAGAGGTGGTTCTTATTCAGAAATATTTTGAACTAGATGGCCTCTGATCATCCTTCCAACTTCAGTTCTGGTAATTGTTAGTCTAGAATCATCAATGACTTTTACCTTTTAATGAAACTGATTTTTTAAAGTGAAACACAAGGATTTTTTTTTTTGGGGGGGGGGGGCAAACACGAACCTGAGAATCAGAATGCCTCTATTTTAATTTTTATCAGGTTACTAATTAGCTATGTGACTTTGGGCAAATCACTGCATTTCTTTGGATCTTGGAATACTCTTTTATCAAAGAAAAATATTGGACTGGAAGTAATTCTTCTAGCTCTAAAATTCTATGATCTTATTTTCTAATTCCTGAAAGGGAAATATAGTTTATGTTTACAGGACTAGCAGAGTGGAGGATAAGACTCAAAACCTGTGGAATTGTGAAGCTCAATTGTCATCCTTCCTTCTTATTTCTTTCTTATCTCTCTCTCCCTTTCGTTCCTTCCTTCGTTCCTTCCTTCGTTCCTTCCTTCCTTCCTTCCTTCCTTCCTTCCTCCTTCCTTCCTTCCTTCCTTCCTTCCTTCCTTCCTTCCTTCCTTCCTTCCTTCCTTCCTTCCTTCCTTCCTTCCCTCTCAGTGCATCTTAATCTGTAGCTTTAATGAATAACCTGCTTGTTTGGTGTTACTTGTCAGATCACAGTCTGAAACATGCCGTGACTGTCCAGTTTCTTGCTCTTAAGAGAGTTTCTTTTCTGGCTTATTCCGACTTTTGGCAGAGGAATCTAAACACTGGTACAAACCCACATTATTAAGACTGCAGTATGCAAGAGAGAGGGCAAAGGGTCCTAGAGGTCAAGTGGATAATCAGCTGAACATGAGTAGGCAATGTAGTGCTGATTTCAAAAGGGGACATCTGCAAAAGACTCATTACACTCAGGCCTATACACAATCAGTCTGCTGAGAATCACTCTGGCAGTGGTAGGCTCATGCAGGTGGAAAGAATTGTAATGTTTCAACAACAGAATCCATTTCCCCAGAAGAGACATTTTAGGAAAATGCTTCATTAAAAAAAAACCGGTTTCTTACTACCATATTGCTTTTGGCTAAAAGTTTCAAATGTTCTTTAGCTGACTAATTTCTAGGCTCAGATTTGTCAAGAGACTAATTATGAAGAGGTAGGCCACTCAGGCATTCCCCAAACCTTAGACACCGTGTTGATTGAGAAGTACAGTTATGCCTTCCACATCACGACTTTTCCTAATGCGGTTTCAAAATTTTGAGTGTCAGCACAAGAAATTTACTAGGAATTTGGGGGGAGTTTTGTGGAAGCCATAGACAACACAGAAAAAGTTTAGAAACTCAGAAATGAATAAAATATATGTATAGTATTGTATAATCCCAATTTATTTTATCCTTTAATATTATAAATATGCCCTACTTTTACAATAAGGTACTGTTAAATACCCCATAAAAGAAAAAATTTAGACTTTCTCTTTGTTACAGAGGAAAGACCAAAAATATTTATGTAGATCTTCCAGATCACGGAGTCACAATACACTTAATCCCCATGATGTGGAAGGGATAGCTAATTCAGTCCATGATCTCGGAGTCAGTGTCAAGGCTAGCAGCATCACTACATTATTGGACACCATTTTGAGCTGTTTTTGGCTTGATTAACACCTCACTCTTCTTGTCATGCCTCATAAACACAGATTTAGAACATTGCTCATTTCTTTTGATGTTCATGTGGATAATGACCAACTACTCAGTGGTGGTGATGGGAAATTATTAGGTTGGGAGTTATGTATCAAACCTAAGACTGTCGGTTATCTGAAAAGGCAACAGCCACTGGAGAAGATGGGATTTTATCAGGAAAGATGTAGGGCCACATCATACTGAGGCAGGATGCTTCAAAGATGGCAAAGGAGATGGTATGAGAAACCTGTCAAAGTTGATCACCCTCTGGAAACATAGAAAGTTGGGGATCTCCTCAGGTGTCATGTCTCATGGGCTCAATGCTCATTTTGTAGGTGCTCCATTTAGCAGGCTATCATGATGGCTATCTGAACTAGAGGACAGAGAAATAAAGGAATTCTATGTAGGTTCTTAGATCTCCAGTTCAGAGGTATCTTGTCCAAATCTGTCATTTAAAATATGAGTAAAGTGAGGTCCAGGGGATAGGTTAGGTGACTTACCCAAGTTCACAAAGGAAGTGTCAGAGACTGGATTTGAAATCAGGTCCTCTGACTTCAGAGGTCATGTGGCCATATCAATATTTCCATCCCAACCCATGAGCGAAAGCATGAAACTATTTTGGGGCTTAGTGTTCATAGGTTTCCTTCAGTTATATTTGCTAGTGTTCCCCACTCTAGTACTTAACAGTGCTTTTTATGTAGTAGAGACTTAAAAAGATATTTGCTGAATTGAATCAAAATATTAGGTACTGCGCTGTACTGTGCTGTACACCCAAAGCATGGATTTGAAAGTAAATGAAATATCTATTAAGGTTCAGGATTTATTTGAAAGAAAAAAATCAGTGTTCTAGTTTTCTCTCTGTTCAAGAATAAGTCTTAGAAAATAGGCTTAGTTCTGTTTCAAACTGGCTGCCTAGGTATTGCTTTGAAAACAATAACATTATCACCAACAAAATGCTTATTTGATTCACGATCCAATAAAATAATAAAAATAACAAAAACACTTGAATTTGAAAATTAGTACAGGTTTCATTTGGTTTATAAATTACAGTTCAAATTCCTGCTATAAACATTCAATTTCCCTATATATCATAATGTAAACCTTTGCCAGTGGAAATACTGAGTTTCCTGGCATTTATCAAGTACTGCATTGAATTCTTATGCATTACAATCTCAATTTGACCTGTGGTACATGCTTGAAACTACTTCTATTTAATTCCCATAAAACTCAGTATTCCCATTTGATTTTGGTTGAGAACTCTTTTTCTTTCATGATTTCATATTACCTTCTAGAACTTGACTGATAACCACAACCAAATGAATATAAAGACTTCCCTAGGACTTCTCATATATATATGTGGATTTTTTTAGCTTTTATCCAATATTTTGGCCCAGTTCTTTAAAAAATAATCTTATCTGTGATTTCATTAGGTATTTCTAAAGCAATTCAAATGTAAGACATTTTCAAAATCCAATTTTATAGAAATAGCAAATGAATTTGCTTTCAGAGTAGGTGTTTTAATTTCATTAAGGCAGAGTTATGTATTTTATAATTATACCTAGAAATAAATTGCCTTTGCTCAGGCTAATGAAGAAATTACTTACTCTGAAATATTCTAAATTTATTCAGTTCGGCAGAAAGTCACTTCTCATTCATCGTTACTGTACGACACTATTTGTTACTTTTCTATTCATTTAAAACACTTTTACATATTCCCTAAAAAAAGGAACATCAGTACTTTTCAAAACTGAAGGGGGAAAAGAGGTAAGGGGAACATTGAGAGAGAATATTGTGCAAAGATTGCTCAACTTTGATTCAGGAAGACTTGAGTTTAAATGTTTCATCTAATAGCTAAAAGGTTCCCAAACTTATTTGGCTTAGTGCCCTCTCTCCAAAAAATATTTTTTTTTATTCAGTGCCCCCCTGCCTAACACCTACTTTCTTTAGCCCTTTAGCTTTTTTTTTTTTTAAGTCTGTGCTATTTAAAAAACATTAAAAAAAATAATAATAACACAGGTTGGAGCCAAGATGGCGAAGTAGAAACAGGACCTCCTCGTGACTCTGGCTCCTACCACCCCCAATATATGTAAAAAGATGATTCTAAACAAATTTTAGAGATACAGAACCCACAAAGTAAGAGAGAAAAACAAATCTCCGACCTAAGACAGACCAGCAGGCTGACAGGAAAAGGTCTATTGCAGCATGCTGGGAGCCAAGCACAGTCCCACCTGTCTGGCCCCAGGGCGGCTCCAACCACTGGTGGGCAGAGCTGACTTCAGGAAAGTGAATCACCAGCAGCTGAGGTGGTTTCCAGACTTCTCAAACCATAAATGCCAAAGACAAAGTAAAAGGTCAGTGAGGAACTCTGTCGGAACTAGGTGGAGAAGATCAAAGTCCAGCCCCTGCCTGTGGAGCTAGAAGTGGCAAAGGCCCAGCAGCTGTAGTTGCTGCTGCATGGCTGCTTCCAGAGCTCTTGGCCTGCAGAACATAGGGGGACCAAGCGACCCAGCTTGGATCTCGATGGCAGTTTTGGGTGGTGGTCCTGGGGTGTTTGGCCAGTGTTCCAGAGCTTGTGGGAGCTTCAGAGAAGGCGCCCTCCTAATAGCTTCAGCAGCCGTGAAAACGCCAGGAATTTGGGACATAGTTCTCTGCAATCTGGAAGCAGAGTTCTACCATGGCAAAGAGCTTAAAAGTCAAGTAATTGTCTGGCAATATGAGCAAGCAGAGGGAGCACAAACAGACCATGGAATCCTTTCTTTGGGACAAAAAGGATCAAAGCATAAAATGGGAGGAAGGCAACAAAGTCAGAACTCCTACATCAAAAGCTTCTAAGAAAAATAGGAACTGGTTACAGGCCATGGAGAAGCTCAAGAAGGATTTTGAAAATCAAGTAAGAGAAGGGGAGGAAAAATTGGGAAGAGAAATGAAAATGATGCAAGAAAAATCATGAAAAGAGGGTCAACACACTAGGAGACCCCCCAAAATAATGAAGGAAATAACACCTTAAAAATAGACTAACTCAAATGTCAAAAGAGTCCCAAAAGCCAATGAGAAGAATGCCTTAAAAAGCTGAATTTGTCAGGTGGCAAAGGAATTTCAAAAACTCACTAAAGAGAATAATTCCTTCAAAATTAGATTGGAGCAAATGGAAGCTAATGGCTTTATGAGAAATCAAGATACCATAAAACATATCCAAACAAATGAAAAAATAGAAGGCAAGGTGAAATAACTCATTGGAAAAACCACTGACCTGGAAAATAGATCCAGGAAAGATAATTTTAAAATTATTGGACTACCTGAAAGCCATGATCAAAAAAAGAGCCTCGACACCATCTTTCAAGAAATTATCAAGCAAAATTGCCCTGATATTCTAGAACCAGAGGAAAAAACAGAAATTAAAAGAATTCACCAATCACCTCTTGAAAAAGATCCCAGGGGTGGCTAGGTGGTGCAGTGAGTAGCTCACCAGCCCTGGAATCAGGAGGACTTGAGTTCAAATCTGGCTTCAGACACTAAACACAAAAACTAGCCATGTGACATTGGGCAAGTCACTTAACCCCAATTGCCCTCCAAAAAGAAAAAAAAAGAAAAAGAAAAATATCCCCAAAAAGAAAACTCCTAGGAATATTATAGCCAAATTCCAGAGTTCCCAAGTCAACATGATCACCTGCCAACACTTGCTTGTTAAGACTTGTTGGTGGACTTGACTACTGATCAGTTATAACTTGCATTTTGTGTGTCTATTTGGAAAATAAATGTAATCACTATGACTTTAACTCTGTTATACAACAGATGAAATATGTATAAACAATTTTTCAAATTTTTCTTATCTTCTTTTCTTTCCTTATGCTTCTACTGCCCCCTTATTTTTATTCAACACCCCACAATTGCACCAGAGGCTACTACTGACCCCCTGGATTGTTCCAGTGGCCCCCACCGGGGGCATTATCACCCACTTTGGTCATCTAAATTGATAATAGTGGTGTAACTATGAACAGGTTATTTATTATCTCTGTGGTTCGGGCAATGCTCTAAGATAATAATAATACTAAGATAATAATATTAGCTGATATTTATATGGTGATTTAAGGTTTACAAACTGTTTTACACATATTATTTCATTTGATCCTCACAACAATCCATGGCAATAGATGTTATTATTATCATTAGTTTGCGGATGATGAAATTTAAGCAAAGAGAGGTTGTGACTTGCTAAGGTCATACAACTTATCAGTGAAAGAGGTTAAATTTTAACTTGAAGGCAAAGAATAGGCTGATATACAAAGGATGGAAAGATAGGACAAGGAACATTCCTAACACTCACTTCTGTTAAAATAATTTATTTTTAAGAATTTCTATATCGAATCTTTGCATTAAAGAATATGTTGCCTTCTGATGGATAATCATTTCTGCAATAGATTCAATTATAGTGTAACAGTCAACATTATTTTTCAAAGAATCATAGAGGAAAAACTGGCTATAGAGATCTCTGCCTAAAGATTTATTTCTTGTAACAGAACACTCTAAATGTCTATTCCCATCATGCTCCAAAAAGGCAATGCCAAATTTAAAAGTTTTTCTACAAACAAATCCAATACAGCTAAGATCAGAAAAGAAACAGTTCACTGAGTAAAATAAAATGAAAAAAAAAAACTTTGCAGCAAGTTTCTCTGACAAAGGTCTCATTTCTAAGCTATAAGGGACCATTCTGAATTCCTAAGATTAATTGATAAATGGTCAAATGATATAAATATTTCTCAAGGAAATAAGTTCAAGCTATCTATGGGTATATGAAAAATGTTATAATATTAATAATTGGAGAAATGCAAATCAAAGGGATACAGATTCCATGTCATGCTTATCAGACTGGCAAATTCCACAAAAACAAATTATGACATTAATATAATGAAATATTGCTGTGCCATGAGAAATGAAGCAAGCCAGAGTTTCAGAGGAACCTGGGCAGATTTGTATGACTTAATCCATAATGAAGTAAGAACAATTTATGCTATAGCATCAACATTGTAAAAATGAACACTTTTGAAAGCTAATATTTCTGATCAATATAATGATTAACCATTACTCCAAAGGAATGATGATAAAGAAAGTTTCCTACCCCTTGAGAGAGAGGTAATTAATTGATAAATATACAGAATAAGATACATAATTTTGGATGGGGGCAATATGGGAATTGGTTTTTACCTGTTTATTTGTCACAGGGGTTTGGGCTTTCTTTGATTTGGGGAGTGGAGTGGGAGGTGGGAGGAGAAAAACATGCTTGATAATTGAAAAAAAATTAATTTAAAATTAAGAAATATCTTGGGGGCAGCGAGGTGGTGCAGTGAATAGAGCACCAACCCTGGAGTCAGGAAGACCTGAGTTCAAATTCAGCCTCAGACACTTGACACACTTACTAGCTGTGTGACTTTGGGCAAGTCACTTAACCCCAATTGTCCTCCAAGAAGCAAAGAAAGAAAGAAAGAAAGAAGAAAGAAGAAAGAGAGAGAGAGAGAGAGAGAGAGAGAGAGAGAGAGAGAGAGAGAGAGAGAGGAAGGAAAGAAAAAAAAAAGAAATCTCTTTCCTTGGACACTTATTAGGTATACGATCTTGGGCAAAGTCACTTGACCTATATTTCTTTTTGGGAAGGGGAAACGGGAGGGAGAAAAATGCTTGATGATTTTTAAAAATTCAATTAAAACAAAATCAAAAAGCCCCAACAAACCAGGAAATCCTAAAGGCAGTTCCAAAAACTTACAAAATAACTATTGAAGAAAATAAAACAACAGGAACCAACCATTTTCTGAGAAATAATGAAACAAAACTCGAAAGTCATAAAATTATTTAAAATGCATTGTAAAATAACTTAGGGATAAAAACCTCTGTTTTCCTAGTAGTGTTCTCGAAGACAGACAATCTGTAGGATGACCCCAGACTTCTCTGTTTTTGCCAACTGGCATACTTGTGCTAACTGTTTCAACTAAGATCAGGAATATATCACTGTTTTCCTGAAAGAAACAACCCTGTGTAAGATATCATTTCAAACATAAGGTCTTCAGACTGACTGTACAAGGTTGGAGAAGTGATCCTCTGAACTCCACACTCTTTTTAGGACTTTCCCAATGCCCTGTCATCTAGATCATAAGTTCAAGGGCCTAATGAATATAAATTTAGATCTGGAAGGGAACTTAGAGGCCACTGAGTCTAACCTCCTCATTCTCCAGATAAGCAAACTGAGGCTGGGAGAATTTACATGACTTGTGCAGGGTATAAGTCACAACTTCAACAATAACAGTTATTAAGATATCCAAAGCCATCCTACAAAGTTGTAATAATATAATATTGTGGCAAACAGAGCCATCAGAATTATTTCCCTAACTTTAGAGGCAGCATAATGCAATGAAAAGAGTGCTGGCTATGGAATCACAGGAGCTGGATTCAGTTCCTACCCTCTGATCTTAATTTCCTATGTGACCTTAATTTCCTATGGACTTAACTTCCAATATGGTCTCAATTTCCTCATGTGAAAAATGAGGGATTTAGATAAGGTAGCTTCTGAGGACTTTGCTAGCTCTAAATCAGTGGTTCTAATTTTATTCTTTTTACTCATTTTTGTTGATTGGCTATTTCAGTCATGTCCAACTCTTTGTGATCCCATTGGGCTTTTCTTGGAAAAGATACTGGAGTGGTTTTCCCATTTCCTTCTCCACCTCATTTTACAGATGAGGAAACTGAGGCAAATAGAGTTAAGTGATTTGACCAGGATCACACAGCTAGTAAGTGTCTGAGGGCAGATTTGAACTCAGGACAATCAGTCTTCCTGACTCTAGATCTGGTGCTCTGTCCACTGTACCATCACCTGGCTCACCCTATTTACTCATAGTACAGCACTATTCTTTGCTGTAAAGAATTGTAGCACATAGAACCTTTAAGCTGGCAACTGATGCATATGCATGTGATTGCAAGATTCATACAATTCCCGGAACACTACTTCCTACAGGCAGTTCCATACAACTCTACCCACAATATATACCCCTAGAAAACTACTGCTTTCCATCTCTGATCCTATGGCAGAATACTTTTGTAATTAACACACCCATGTGTATACACATTACACACTTATGTGTATATATGATGTGTGTGAATAAAAATATTTTATTGGAGCCAGAGAGGCAAGATTTCACAGATATATATTGCCCTGCACATGCATACCCAGGTTTATAGCCTCCTATAAATACCTGTTCTATAAACATTCTCAGTGGAAAAACACTTGCTTTTTAAAATTGGAATTAAATTTCAAAATAGTAAAGGTAACTAGAATATTTTATATTTATTTCAGGTACCCTCAACTAACCTCTTATGTTGATAATCCACCACGGATTGGAGATGAAATTGGGCTCTCATGATCTATATAAGAAAATGGAAAGCTCTGAGAGGTTCTGTCAACTTTAAAGAGTTTTAAGCATAGGTCCAACAATGGACTATGGGTTTATTTTCTAAAAGTCAGGCTGGTCAAATTCAGAAAAAATCATTGCTATAAAATTGGTTACAACATGGGAATGAAATAGTCATATCAAACATACCCTACTAATGTGTCTTAAGATTGTGATCTAGGTTAGGAATACCAAAACTGGCACAATCATGGATCTTTGAAGTACTGAATGGTACTGAAGATTAAATGCCAGCTTTTTCATAGCTCGGTTGGTGGTCTCTAGCCTTTGTAGGCAAAAATGACTAATGGATCTAGATGGTAATCATGACATAATTTTTGTTGTTGTTGTTGTTGTTTTTTTTTTGAGGGCAATTGGGGTTAAGTAACTTGCCCAAGGTCACACGGCTAGGTTTTTGTTTGTGTGTGCATTAAGTGTCTGAGGCCGGATCTGAACTCAGGTCCTTCTGACTCCAGGGCCAGCACTCTACTCACTGTGCCACCTAGCCACCCCATTCATGACATAATTTTAAATTTTGGACCAATCAAAATTCAACTTAATTCAACAAATATTTATTAGGCACCTATTAGCAAGGTAAAAAAAAATTAAAAACCTGCTTGCACTTAATTATAAATAAATGTTCAGAGGATAAAGCCTTTTCCTTTACTGAACTCATTAGGAACACAAGTAAAATTTGGGGAAATATTTATTCTTATGGCATGTAAGCATGTGTGCACATGCTCGTGTATGTGTGTGTGTGTGTGTGTGTGTGTGTGTGTGTGTGTGTGTGTTGGTATTCTCTTAATTTCTTTGGTGGCAATGAAATAAAATGAAATTTAGAAGCTTCTAGTCTTAATCCATATATAGGTCTAAATCATTCACAAAAATTCTTGTACTATTATAGCTGGAAAAATATTTTAGAATTCATCTCAAGGTCCTTATTTTATAGGAAATTGAGGCACAGAAAAACTAAGACTTGCCCAAGCTCACTCAAAAGATTAGTGACCAAGAAAGCAAGTGTTAGCACACAGGATTACTGATGCACAATCCAGTGCTCTTTCTATCACCCCATGATGTTTCTTGATTGGCCCCAAGAAGCTCTAAATACCTACTGAGAGGGAACTTTGTGTTCTTGGTCAAACACTAATGCTTCTAATCCAACTACTTAATAAGAATTCTTCTTTGGAGAAAGTTAGCAAAAATCTAATCTCACTTTTGAGTAACTTTAAATGATAACACATCCAGGAAAATGTCACTGTTGAATGAATGGATGGAAGGAGGATGGGTGAATGAACAAGCAACAATTAAGAATCTTCTAGCTGCTAGGTACTATGCTTGGTGCTAGTGACAGAAATACAGAAGTGAAACAGTCCCTGCCCTAAAGGAACTTGCATTCTCTAACACATCTGGCGGAGTAGGTGCCAGGGAAGGGAGGCTTTTTTTTTTTTTTTTTAGTTTTATTCCTTTCTCTTCTGGCAATTCACACGAATTTTGAGTGGAGCCATAGGACTGACAATTATCAGACCCATTTTAGTAAGCAATGATAAGAAAAAAACACAGCAGGGTATGTGTTTTAGTATTTATTTTAGTATTTATTTGTAAATACATCACACATTCACAATCTTTACTAGAATTCAAAATCTGAGAAAAGAAGAAACATTTTCCTACTTCATTATTTTCTCACTGACACCTCTCTGGCCTGAGGGTATGAGACAGGATACCTCAGAGGCTACACTCTTAGCATAGGTATTGTTTACCACTCCTGGGCATTATCTTGGGAAATTGTGGTCACTACTGTTTTTCTAGATGTACTATATGTGACTGAACTGAGTGACAATCTCATCATCAGTTTGGAGCAGACAAGAATGTTTTAGGGCTAAGATATTTATATCTGCCCATTGGAGGCTCAGCACTCCATCATCTCCAATCTCAGTGCATTTATACTGGCTATTTACCTGTGCCTGATATCCATCTCATTCTTGTTTTCACCTCACAGAATTCCTTACTTCCCTCAAGATGATCAATCATCACCTTCTATATGAAACCTTTCCTGATCCTCCCATGTGTTAAGTGGCTTCCTTTAAATACGTTGTTTTTAATCTCTATATATGTCTTGTATATATATACTTATCTACAGATTGTAAACTGAAAATCAGGAACTGTTTCATTCCTCCCACCCCCACCCCATATCTCCAGTGCCTAACATTATGCCTGGTGCATAATAAATGCTTGTTGATTGATTTCTAGCAAAAGAGGTTAAGAGGTACTTATTGATGACACTACAGATAAGCGTTGTATAAATTCTAGTTCAAGGACTTTTTCCCCCAATTACATATGCTACTTGCCTCTCTCAAATTTATTGACATCAAAACTCAATTATTAAAATATGAAGGATTCACCCTCTACCCCCACCCTAACCTAGAATTGCTATTCTGGATGGAGATTTATGTATTCATCATAAAGGAAGTATTTAAGCAGAAAGTTAGAAGGGTCGCTAAGGAGAATTTAAGGCATAAGCTGTAATATGGTAAATTGGTAACATGGTAAAAAAAATTATGTAAAATTCAGCCACTAGGTTGAATTTTCCCATTAAGAAAATCAATAATAAAGACATTTTCATTTGCATTGGCTAAATGGCATTTATTATTTAATGAAACAACTAAAATGGAAATAGGGAAAAGAAAAAACATTGAATTTAAACCAACTCTTGAGCTTCTCTAAATTTAGGCTATTGATGTTAGACTGAAGAGTGCTTAGCACTATGGGTCTGCCAAAAGGAGGAGGCTGCATAGCACTTTTGCTAGTGGCTGCTGACAATAAGTACTTGAATTCACATTGTATGCTTGCCTATAAGTGGCATAGTTATGTGTCATTTCCTTTTAGCATGGCAGTTATTCTCTTGAGTATGTTCACAGATGCACTGAATGAATGAATTAAAAAAAATGCTTGTTATGTACAAAGCATTATACCCCATAAAGTACTGGGAATACAAATAGAAAAACAAGAGAGCATAACAGAATCACAAATGTTAGACCTGGGAAGGATCTTCTCATCTAAATACCTCATTTTACAGATGGGGAAACTGAGGTCAGTCTCTCCTTATCTATTGGTTCCTTCTCTGTTGTCTATAAATTTGCTCATTACTCCCAGTGGTAAAAAAAGAAAAAAAGAAAAATAATAAAAAATACAAACAAAAAACTTGCATTTACCCCCACTAATCCCTCAAGCCATCATTTTACATCTTATATGACTTAACAGACAAAGTGCTGCATTTCAAGTGAAGAGAACTGGGTTTGAATCCTGCCTCAGACACTTCCCAGCTTGTGTGATGTTGGGAAAGTTATTGTACCTCTGTCTCAGTTTCCTCATTTATAAAATGAAAATAACAATTTCATGATCTAGGTCTCAGGGTTAACTTGAGAAAAAGAGAACCTTGAAAAACTTAAAATGCCATATAAATATGAATTTTATTATTCTTTCATTGTCAATTTCCTATAAAATAAAAAAAGCCTTTGCTTCCTCAATACCAACTGACATCATCTTAACTCCTTATTAATCTGGCTTTCTACTTGACCACTCTATTGATATTGCCCTCTCAAAGGTAATCAATGATCTCAACTCAAATTAATGGGCATTTTCTCGGCTCTCCTTATCCTTGACTCTTCTGAAACTTTTGAAATTGTTGACTAACCTCTCCTAAATACTTTCTGCTCTTTGGCTTTCATGACAGAGCTCTCACTTTGTTCTCCTTATCGTCTGACAGACACTTCCTTCTATTTCCTTTAATAACCAGCTGATTATTTCCTACTTCCTAATCTATCTCCTGGAAGTTATCTCCCAGGGTTGTATTGTAGGACTTCTTTTTCTCTCTCCACATTCTCCATTGGTTAACTCATTGTCTCTCGTGGATTCAATGATCATATCTTTACAAATGATGTGTTTATGTGTCTTCAAAGTGTTTAATGAATTCTAGTACCACGGCACCTGTTACCTGATTAACATCTCCATTTGAATGTCTTGCGACATTCAAACCCAATATGTCCAAAATGGAAATGATCATCTTGCCTTATAAACCCATTTCTTCTACAAACTTCTGTTTCAAATATTTCTAATGAGGGTACCACAATCCTGCCTTAGAGTCATCCTTGACTTTTCCCTTTTCTCACTTTCCACATCAAATCAGCCATCAAATCCTGTGTATTATATCCCCTCACCCTTGCTTAATATCTTTTGATCTCTCCCCTTTCCTTTACTTATATGTCCACCAGACTGTCCTTATATTTTTCCAGGACTATTTTAATATACTCCTAAATGGTTTCCTGCTACTAGTCTTTTCTCTATCTTATCCACTTACCATGAAGTTACTGAAATAATGTTCTAAAGGAAGACATCTGAACATTTAAGCATTTGATAAATGCTTGCTGAATTTAAATAAATGACTTGCCCGGGCTCATGCAGCTCATTAGTGGTAGAGTCCTAGACTAAAACTTGCATCAAGTGCTTTTCACATGTTGTAGTTCTAATGCAATATTCACAGTGTCAGTGGTCACTATGAATATACCTGCATAGTGCTCGATTGCAAAATATAACAGACTCTACACATAGAAGACAGAAACTCAGACACCAAAAAACCAAATCCCCAAACGAGAAAGCCAATTCCACCATAGTAGCAAAGTAGTTAATAAGCCACAATAGCACAGAGAGTTGCAGCATTCTTCAGCCTTTCACAAAGCAACACAAGCCTAACTGTCAAAGCAGGTGGTAAGCATCAACCTTTACTCACAAACACAACTTTTACTCTCCCTCTGATGCGTCTTCTCCTCTCAACTGTGTCTGATTCCCAGCTTCCTGTGAGTCCTACTCTACCCTTCAGCAAACTCTTCCCACCACAGGCTCCTTGTGATTATATTCAGCATATTAGGGGGCAGGGTATATCTTTAAAGCAGGGGAGGTCTTCAAATTCCCTTAGGCTCATTAAGGGTCAGGGAAGATCTTTAAATTCCCCTTACCATTTCATATGTTAAATGTGGGCTCACCATTATTTTTTTCAAAGCTATTTTCCAAAATCAACATTTAGTAAATGACTTAAAAGAGTCACTCTAGTGGCCTGGGAAAAGTTAGTGCTTTTTCTTGGAGAGGAAAGTCTGCAGAGATTTTGTTACTCTCCAAAACACTGAGAAGAAAACATAAAGTATAAGGTATGTATGATATTCCCTCTTCTGATGATGGTTCCCACAGAAGGCTGCTATGATTATAGAGAAAAACAACTCTGAAAGATGTTAAAACTCTAATCAGTTCAATGATAAGCCACCAGTTCAAAAGAATGAAGCTGAAACATGCCACTCCCGAATAGAGAGGTGATTTTAAGATTCAGAAAGAGACATGTTTTCAGACATAGCTAATATGAGAATTTGTTTTGCTGGGCTATGAAGATATGTAAGAAGGAATTTTGGTTTTTTATTTTGTTTTAATTTGTGAGTAAGAAGAGAAGATTGATAGAAAAATACCTGTGACTTGAAGCATTAAAAAAATGAAAATAAATATCAAATAAAAAAAGATTACTCTGAAAAACTGCACAGTGCATGTAGATGTTTAATATGCAATTACACATCAAATGAAATTACTTGCTGTGTTTAGATCCTATGTTCTAAGTACTAAGTTCTAAGTACTCTGTGTGAAACTCACAATCAAGCTCTTTAAATTTTAACATAATCCAGTAATCTGGGGCTCTAAGAACTAGATTTATAGGAAGGGTTTCAGTGAAGTTACAAAGCTAGGAAAAGATCTATCCTAACTTGTATTCTCCATAGATATGACCAATTAATGACAGGGGTTTATTAAATAAAGTTCTTCCTAACAGCTCATATCTGGCCCTTTCTAGAGATTCTTTACCTTAGTCTCATTGGCAGGACCAGCCATAGTTGATTCTCTATCCTGGTTCCCATTCCCATTCATTTTTGTTCCATGGATTCTGTCAGATTTGTCTAGTTTTAGCCCTCTAGTGAGAATTGTCTTGCTTTGCCCTGAGGTCTGTTAAATAGGGGTAGATAATGAGTTAACAGAGTCATATAACTAGTCTGTCCAGTTTTCTCTTATTTCTGATTCATTCCTGTTTATCACTCCCTAAAATACTGCCTCATGATTCCAGCTTGTTAAACTTTGCTGATGCTTGATATTTGATCACGTCCTTAAATGACAATATTTTGCTTTGTTTAATAACAATAATGATAGTTCACATTTACATGATGCTTTAATGTACAGTGGAAAGAGCAATGGACTTTGAGCTGTAAGTCCTGGTTGTCAGTCTAAGCTCTGATACTTAATAGCCTAATCACTATGGACAAGTGACTATCTTCCAGTCTTCAGTTTCTTACTGGGTAAAATCAAAGAACTTCCTCATAGAGCCTAGATAATCTGTAGCATTTCTTTGATCTATAAATCACTGTAGTTGATTGAGTAGGGGAAGTCACATGGTCAAATTTGTACTTAAGGAAAATTATATTGGCAGCAGTGGGTAGGATGGATTAGAGTGGTGAGTCACTTGAAGCAGGGAGGTCAGGTATGTATGTTGCAATAATGCAAGTGAGAGGTAGGCCTAAACTAAGATGGTAGCTGTATAAGTTGAGAAAAGGGCTCAGATTTGAGAGAGTGGATGAGATGTGAAGATTTAGGAAGTGACTGGACATGTGAGGTCAGAGAAAATTAGGAGTTAAGGACAATACTAAGGTTATGAAACTGGGAGGGTGGAAGAATTGTCATGCCTTTAACAGAGTGAAGGGAATTTGGAAGACGAGAGGGCTTGAGGAAAAAGGCAATGAGTTCAATATTCAACATTCTGAGTTTACAATATCTCTGGGTAATCCAGTTTGAAATGTCCAACAGGCAAATGGTTATGCAAGTCCAAAAAAAGAGGGAAAGGAGAACTACATGTAGAGGTTTGTGAGTCACCTTCCTAGATAATAATCAAACAAATCCGAGATCAGCAAGAGAGAAAAAGTTTAGAAGGAATAGAGATGGCCTAGGATAGAACCTTCAGAACATTCACAGAATTGTCAGTGGTATGATATGCATAATTAGTTAACAAAGACTCAAAAGGAAGGGTCAGATATGTAGGAGAAGAGGAGTAAGTATCCAGTAGGGGAGGACTGTCTACACTATCCAATGAAGGACATAAGTGAAGAAAGATGATGAAAGCCTGAGAAAAGAACATGAGATTTGGCAATTCCAGTTCAGTTTCAGCAGTTTCACTTACGTAATGAGGTCAGAATGCAAAGGATGGAAGAGAGAGTGAGAGAAGTGGAGTCAGGCAATGAGTGCATGAATACAAGCTTTTTTAAAAAACATATATATTTTTTGTCAAAGTAGGAGAGGAGAGATAAGGAGCAATAGCTTGAGGGGATGATCCATCAGTTAGGGTGTTCACCTCCCTTCCCAAAGGCATCTTTAGAAAATAAAGTCAGTAAATTCTACTCTAAATAATAAAGAGAAAACAATAAGAACTGGCATATGAATTCAGAGGATCTGGGTTTGTGTCCATGGACTAGTAGATTCATTTTCTCTGGGCTTCAATTTTCTTATCTTTTGTTTGTTTGCTTTTTTGCTTTTTGGAGGGGGGAATGTAGGGCAGTTGGGATTAAGTGATTTGCCCAAGGTTACACAGCTAGTTTTGTGTCTCAGGCCAGATTTGAACTCAAGTTCTCCTGACTCCAGGACTGGTGCTCTATTCACTGTGTCACCTAGCTGCCCATTTTCTTATCTTTAAAATAAAAGACTTGAACCAAATGATCTCCAAGATCCATTCCATCTTCAAGTTCTGTTTCTATGCTTCAATAATAGCTAACATTTCTACAGTACTTACTACATGCCATTACTTATAAAGTAATGTCTTCTTTTTCAAAGGGCATCTTTCTGATAACAAATGCCTGGAATGAGACTGTCCATGATAGTGAATAAAAGGGAGAAAGAGAGGAAGGAAGGACAAAAGGAGAAAAGAGGGAAGAAAGGAGGGAAGAAAGAAGGAAAAAGAAAGAAAGGAAGGAAAGGAAAGCAAAGAAGGAAGAAGACCTTCTTTTAGAAACCTCTAAAGATAAGAAGGAAGGAAAGCAGATTGGATGAGGGGATATCTGGTGGGACTGCTATTCTGGGGTGGTGGGAAAGGAAAAAATTGTAACTCAAAATCTGGTGGAAATGAATGATGTAAACCAGAAGGTAATAAATCATTTGTTAAAATAAAAGAAGGAAGGAAAGAAGAAGGAAGGAAGAAAGGAAAGAAAGAGACCTGCTTTTAGAAATCCCTAAAACAATGACAAAAGCAATTGAGAAGACCTAAGAATCAAAGATGATACGCAACTGGTCACTTTACTGACCAAAAGTAAAGCAGCATTTTTATTAATTGGAGATGACTACAGAGGTTTTTTGGAGATGAATATAGAAGGCAAGTTACTTGATCTAAAGAACCACACAAACCGTTATAGTTTAGGGGAGTCTTGTTTTTGTTGTCGTTGCTGTGATGAGGGGCAAGAAGCAATTTTTGTTCACTGTAGTATGACAAATTAAATTAAGTAATAATATAGTATTACAATATACCTGCTTGCTCATTAGTGAAGATACACATGGAAAAACAGAATTAGTTATATCGCAGAAGCAATCCTACCATGCAAACTTTAAACATTCTTTAGGAAAATATCATAGGGTACTTTTTTCTTTGGTCCAAAATCTAACTAAAAGGTCAGATAGTTTTAAAAGCAAATACAATCATGTATTTGTTGTGTGATGAATGACTTTTATATTTCAAACAGATATAACATTGGAAAGTTAGTAAAATTCAGTAAATCATAATGAACAATTTTGTGGCTTTAAAAAAAAACGAATTTCTGAACATAGTCTATTTCCTGAATATTTTTATTACCATTTTGATAAATCTGGTCTGAAAATATCTTTGAAATTTTTCCCCAATAGGATCTAGTGAATCAAGTATTCCAATTTTAAGTGAAATTAAAATAACATGACTGTCTTTGCACATATTCATGTTGCAGATTCACAGAAAATTAAGCATTTGCTGATTCAAATATTTTGTCACCTTAACACTTTCAAAAAAAACACCATTTATCAGGGCACAAGCTTGTATACCAGTGGGAAAAAACATGCTTCTTGTTGAGTGGTATGGATATCTTTTGTACTTTAATTAAAGATAATTTCAGAATTATAGGCATGCCAGAGAATAGCAAAACTATTCCATAACCATACAATTTTTCAAAGCTTACCCCAAGAAAACAGGTTAACATTTTAAAAGTCATTTTACTACCTGCCTTAAATATTACTTCATGGATTAACCCCAAGGACTAGGTTGCAATTCAGAATATGAAATATTACTACCAAAGATATTTCATGAGAAAGTTAATTAATCTATTAGGCAGACAGAATACAGGGTTTTCACTCTTATTATGGCACTGAAGATGGAACTATAAGGCTGTTTATACCTAGCATTCTTTTAAAGGCTTAACATTAAGGAGATCGTGGAGAATATTGCAGCCAAGTGTCATGTCTGAAGAAGTGTCACCTTTTTGTTCTCATGCATATGCTTTAAAATATGGTTTGAAATACAGAAGGACATTCTTTAACATATTATTATTATTATTATGGTAAGGCAATTGGGGTTAAGTGACTTGCCCAGGGTCACACAGCTAGTACATGTCAAGTGTCTGATCAGAGGCTGAATTTGAACTCAGGTCCTCCTAAATTCAGGGTCAGTGCTCTATCCACTGCACCACCTAGCTGCCCCTTTAACATATTATTAACAAACAATAAAGCAATACAGGAAAATAGGTGCAAGCTGATATTGAAATGTATATGATTCATTGAGGTAGAGAGGGAGAAATAATAGATGAGGTTTGTAAAGATGCTGACAAGTTAAAGACAACCATAAATTTTTCTGGTGGATGTGAAAACCAGGAGGTGGCTTCAATTTTAAGTCAAAAACTCATTTTGCAGAGAGGGAGTCATATTATACTGATCAGGAATTCATGAGATTACACTTCTGTCATACCACCTTTATTTAAAAAAAAATTAGGGAAGTAAATCAAAAGCATACTAGGTGGTGAGTTCAAATCTGACCTCAGATGCTTAGTAGCTGTGTGACCCTGGCCAAGTCGCTTAAACCTGTTTGCCTCAATTCCTCATCTATGAAATGATCTAGAGAAGGAAATGACAAACCACTCTAGTATCTTTGCCAAGAAAATCCCAAAAGTGGTCATGAAGAATAGGACATGAGTGAAAATGACAGAACAACAACAATAGGGAATAAAATACATCAATTATTTCCTAGGTATTTTCTGTGGTAAGCATTTCCTATCTCTCTATATCAGTAGAATGACACAATAATTGGCAATCATAGTTTTGGGTCTGAGTTACCAAGAAAAGGTTAAATTATGTTTTATATACTCCTTTTAAGATTATGGAGAAGTAGAAAAGAGTCTCAATGAAACTTTTAAAAATACACAGAAGAGAATAAAAATAAATTTAAATGGGAATATGGACAAGTAGGGCTATTTTATAACTATCATATTAAACTTTATACTTTAGAAACCATACTATGAGAGGGAATTTCATATAATCCTCTCCTATTTTTTGTACAACCAAATGTTGATTTTTAAGTTCTTAAAAAAAGAAAGATGGGGCGGCTAGGTGGCGCACTGAATAGAGTGCCGGCCCTGGAGTCAGAAGGACCTGAGTTCGGAGCCGGCCTCAGACACTTAATCCACACAAACAAAAACCTAGCCATGTAACCTTGGACAAGTTACTTAACCCCAATTGCCCTAAAGGGGCGGCTAGGTGGCGCAGTGAGTAAGAGCGCCGGCCTCGGAGTTGGGATGACCCGAGATCAAATCTGGCCTCAGAAAATGAGCACCCACACATAAATAATGACTAGCCGCGTAACCTTAAGCAAGTTACTTAACCCCAATTGCTTTTAAAAAAAAAAAATTAAAAAAAAAGAAAGACAAAAGAATATGGGTAAAGTTGCAATATATTTTAGAAACATTGACATAATTTTTAAAAGTTTTGATGTTGGGGGCGGAGCCAAGATGGCGGAGTAGAAACAGCTCATCCAAGCCTCTCTGCCCCCAGATTCCCCCCAAACTATGTAAAAGGGGACTCTGAACAACTTCTGGAGCCCCAGCACCCACAGAACGACACAGAGAAGCTAACCTCCCACTGAGGAAAGCCCAGCAGCCCTGCAGGAAGGACCAGCGCAGAGGTCTGGGACCTGGCAGCGCGCAGAGCGCAGGAGCCGAGCCGAGCCCAGGTCCGCGTGAGCCGAGGTTTTAGCCCCAGGGCGGCAGGGCCAGCAGCCGGCTGGAGGAACCCCAGAACACCAGGAGCTGTGGCGACTCCAGAATTATCAACATAGACATGCCTAGGACAAAGTAAGAGGTTAGTGTCCTATGGACTTTGGGACCTGTATTTGGGGAATGCGTCAGCTCCCTCCCCTGGGGGCTAGAAGCCGCTGAGGAGACACGCCATTTTGTAGTTTTCAGAGGCATTTCCGGCTCCCAGCCTACAAATCGTGGGGAGATCCAGCGATCAGTCTTGGGGGGTAATCGCTCTTGCTTTAACCTCCCTGGATCTGGATTGTGATCTAGGGTGGAAGTTGTGGGTGGGTTTACAGCTTGCCAGAAACGGAAGTTGCCCCCCACACGTTCGGGACGAAAATTCCTCTATCTGGCCTTAAAGCCATAGTGTGGCAACAAGCCCAAAAGTCAAGTAATTAAGTGGCAACATGCCAAGGCAAAGGAAACAGAAAAATGCAACCCTAGACTCCTATTTTGGGGGCATAGAGCGGGAAAAGGACTGTGAGGTCAGAAGTCCTGCTCCAAAAGCCCCAGGGGAAAACATGAGCGGGTTGCAGGCCATAGAGGACCTTAAGAAGGACTTTAAAAATCAAATAAGAGAAGTGGAGGAAAAATTAGAAAGAGAAATGAAAAGGATGCAGGAAAAGTATGAAATGAGGGTCAACAGCCTGACTGAGGAAAACAACACCTTAAAAAATAGACTAGCTCAAATGGCAAAGGAGGCCCAAAAGGGCAATGAGGAGAAGAATGCCTTAAAAAGTCGAATTTGCCAGATGGAAAAAGAATCTCAAAAGTTCACTGAGGAGATTCATTCCTTCAGAGTTAGACTGGAGCAAATGGAAGCTAATGACTTTATGAGAAATCAAGATGCTGTTAAGCAGATCCAAACAAATGAAAGATTAGAAGGCAATGTGAAATATCTCATGGGAAAAACCACTGACCTGGAGAATAGATCCAGGAGAGACAATTTAAAAATTATTGGACTACCTGAAAGCCATGATCAAGGAAAGAACCTAGAAATCACCCTTCAAGAAATTCTCAAGGAAAACTGCCCTGATGTTTTAGATCCAGAGGGCAAAATAGAGGTTGAAAGAATCCACCGATCACCTCCTGAAAAAGATCCCAAAAAGAAAACTCCCAGGAATATTATAGCCAGGTTCCAGAATCCCCAGATCAAGGAGAAAATACTACAAGCAGCCAGGAAGAAACAATTTCAATATTGTGGAAACACAATCAGAATAGCACAGGACCTGGCAGCTTCTACACTGAGGGATCGAAGGGCATGGAATATGATATTCCAGAGGGCAAAAGAACTGGGAATGAACCCAAGGGTCACCTACCCAGCAAAACTGAGTATTTTGTTTCAGGGGAAAATATGGTCATTCAGTGGAATAGAGGACTTTCAAGCATTCTTGAGGAAAAAACCAGAATTGAATAGAAAATTTGACATCCAGACACAAGAAGGAAGAGATGCCTGAGAAGGTAATCAGGGAAAAGAAATCAAAAGGAACTTATCAAAGTTGAACTATTTACATTCCTATATGGAAAAGCAATAACTGTGACTGATGATATCTTTCTCACTATGAAAATAATGGAAGAAGGGGGTGTGGTCATATGAATACATATGTGAACGTGTGTGTATATGGTTACAGTTATATATGGATAGAGGGCATAGGTTGAATTTGTTGGGAAGGGAGAATACTTAAGGGATGAAATTATGAGGTGAGAGAGGAAAGTGGCAAGAGGAGATGGGGAGAGACATGGTAGGGTAAACTATCTCATGTAGGGGAAGTGGTTGCAAAGGAGGGGGAGAATAAGGAAGGGTAAAAAGGCAAAACCACATTCACATTGAATTTTGTTCAGGGAGAAAATGACATACATACTAAATGGGATATCTCAACCTGCAGCAGTATAGGGGGAAGGGGGATGAGAGGAGGGATGATGGATGGGAGGGCATCCTTGGGGTGAGGGAAGGTTGGAAGTACCCACTATAGAAGATGGACAGGATCATGTAGGGAATGGACCAGGTCGGGGGTGGGATGAGTGGGAGGGAATTATAAGCAGCCTTGTACAATATATCTACTATGATAATGTTTTGCATAGCTAGACATGTACAACATATACTGAATTACTTATCTCCCAAGAAGGAATGGGTGACAAGGGAGGAAGGAAATGTATCTGAAATTCGAGGTCGTAACACTAAATGTTTCAAATATATATAAATACTATTATTAATACTCTTTTACTTGTAATAGGGAGATAAGATGTGCAGGCATTGGGACACAAAGATTCACCTTCCTCTAATGGAAAAGTCAATGGGGGTATGGGAGAGAGCAGATTGGAGGAAGCGATATCTTGTGGGACTACTATTCTGGGAGGTTGGGTAGGGGAATAATGGGGGGAAAATGATTGTAACTCAAAATCTGGTGGAAATGAATGATGTAAAACAGAAGTTAATAAAGCATTTGTTTAAAAGTTTTGATGTTAAATGTGTTAAACTTCAACTATGTGAAACCTCTTTTCCACTAGTACCATATTATAGAGGGAAGAGGTTTTATTGTTTGCTTGTTTTTTGGTCTAGATGTTTCATAATTTTATTAGTTTGAGGAACTTTAGGTATGGATACTCCCTCTATTAGTGTAGAACAACACATATAGCTATGTAATGGACAATCAATCTGACCTGGGCTGGCTCTCCCCTCCCTAGGAAAATACTAAAGGGGGGTTTCTTCTCCTTGGGGCCCTGATTGCTACTGACCCATGGGGGCAGGGGAAAACAGAAAGAAATTATCACTTCTACTACGCGGGGCACTCCAGAGGCGTCCCAGCACAGAGGCAAAAGCAACTGCCTTAGCACTGCGTCCAGCATGGCCAGTTGCTTCAAATACACTTATACACATATATTCCCTTAAAATTAGAGTACTCACCAATACAAAAACCTAGGTACACTCTAACTGCCACTTCAGCTTCAAGTCTTTTTTTTTTTTTAAAGCAATTGGGGTTAAGTAACTTGCTCAAGGTTACATGGCTAGTCATTATTTATTCGTGGGTGCTCATTTTCTGAGGCCGGATCTGATCTCAGGTCATCCCAACTCCGAGGCCGGCACTCTTACTCACTGTGCCACCTAGCCGCCCCTTTAGGGCAATTGGGGTTAAGTAACTTGCCCAAGGTTACACGGCTAGGTTTTTGTTTGTGTGGATTAAGTGTCTGAGGCCGGCTCCGAACTCAGATCCTTCTGATTCCAGGGCCGGCGCTCTATTCACTGCGCCACCTAGCCTCCCCTCAGCTTCAAGTCTTAAGAGAATTTCTGGAGACCTTGAAAAGACTCACCTAGAGTTATCCAATCTATGGAGAACTTGAACCCAGTTCCTCCAGACCCTTGGGTTATCTCTTAATCCACTATGCTCTATTATTTCTCAGTCACAGAGAGGTTGCTGTATTAAAAATGAATGAGATTCCTGTATCTTGGGGGAATTTTCCTCTTTTGTGTTGATGGGAGCTGCTGATGGGAGCTATTTTCATCCAGCGTTCATAATTCACCATTTCATTGTCCAGAGACAGATTATCCAATTTATGAATCACCCAGGGAACCCTTCTTCTCATTTCTCTCACTACTGCTAGATCATTTGTCTACTTTTTAGCAACTCCACTAGGGGATAGAAATGTAGAGGAAAAGAGAAAATTCAAATGTACTCACTTCATTGGTGTTCAATTATTGAAAGAAAGCTCAATTCCTTTGGTGAAATTGAGATATGAGAATTATATCTGTAGATTTTGCAATCATAAGATCTACACTATTCATTAACACGGGTAAATAAAATTTCCTTTAAATGAATAAGGATGTAAAGATCTCAATTCACACCTAGGAGTACTAATGTAAATCAATTCAGTGAATCACACATTTTGAGACCTTTTTCTTATTTATACACAACAATATAATATTCCACCTGATACTTCAAGGATATATGAATTCCGTTGGTTTAGTCAGATCCTCCACTGATGCAGACTTCAAGTCCCTTATGTATTAGTAGATCATCTCTAAGTTGCTGTGCCTGAAAAATTAATTTCCCTTCAGCCAACCTGCCTATGAGTCTCTTCAAACTTAGCTAGCCTGATTCTTAGATGACAGAGTCAATCTGTTATTGGACTCCCTATGAGAAAAGGTAACTAAATGCACATCTTTTAGTCCCCAGAGCTGCATAATCTGGCTATGATGAGTTGAACCCCCTAATTACTTTGTCTAGAGTCAGCCATATTCCTTTTGTACTTCCTCTCAGGTCCTATGCAATTCCTTCATTAAAAAAAAAAAAAGACAGACATGGGGTGGCTAGGTGGTGCAGTGAATAGAGCCCCGGCCCTGGAGTCAGAAGGACCTGAGTTCCGAGCCGGCCTCAGACACTTAATCCACACAAACAAAAACCTCGCCCTGTAACCTTGGGCAAGTTACTTAACCCCAATTGCCCTAAAGGGGCGGCTAGGTGGCGCAGTGAGTAAGAGCACCGGCCTCGGAGTTGGGATGACCCGAGATCAAATCCGGCCTCAGAAAATGAGCACCCACACATAAATAATGACTAGCCGCGTAACCTTAAGCAAGTTACTTAACCCCAATTGCTTTAAAAAAAAAAAAAGATTCAGGAGCAAAGATACATTTACTATCTACTTGTTCTACCTTATTGCCTTGCATAAATCAGAGAGACTTTGTAGGATTTCAGATTTGGGGTGAAAAGAACCTCAAAAACATCTATTCCAATTCCTCATTTCATAGGTGATAAAATTGAAGCACAGGGAAATTCTCAGTCCCTTGACTTGTTGAAGGTCACATAGTAAGTATGAAAGGCAGGGTTAGAAAAAAAAGCCCTCTGGCTCTTGAGATAGTTTTTTTTCAAATGACCTTGGAATTATTTTTTTTTTTCATAGATAAATAGATGGTGCTCATGTGTGGATGCTACAGATAGGCCAGAATTGTAAAAGCACAGCAGCCTTTTACTTCAACCAATGAAGATCTGCTATTAATAGTGAGGATCAAGGACATAATATCTGGGGTGAGGTCATAACAAAACTACTATCAAGAAGTATGCAGAGCTTAATGGTAACTCTCTCTGCCTCCTAGGAATGTCTGATCATCAAAAGAACAAAGGGTTGATTAATGATTCCTCTTCCCTAGAGTCACAGAAGTGATTAAGGAATTAAAGACATTTCTTTTGGCCCCTCTTATAAAATGATTTCCCACCTGAGAGAAGTGAATAATTCCCCTTAACCAGATCATATGCTCAAGTGGATTAATATTTTATATCTAATAAAGAGCTGCAAAAGAATATTTTGTCTCATCAAATTATTGCTTTAGGTCTCAGATAATATAAATATCACATAAAAAGTTTTACTTACATCATATAAGATGTATTGTAGGAATACCATAAGACTACACTGTGGCAACAATTCTCATGTCCAATCCACCCATTATAGCATGGAGGTAATTAAAAGCAGCCAAGAATTAATCCTGTTTATTAAAATACAAATTAGAAATGGATTAAGTGGTTGTAACTTGTTTTTTTAAGAGAAAGGAAGAGTGAATCAAAAGGAAAAAGCAATTTGAAAGTCTTTAACACTGCAAATATTTGTCCCATCAATATCATACTTCCAAGAAACAGAATTTAGTTTTTAAGTCATCATTATAGCATATTGACATTTAATGAGAGCTAGACAATAATGACTATCTCAGAAGGAAAATATTAAGGAAAAATGAATAATAATTTTAGTAACACTTAGCACACGCATTTCACTCTTGTTTCCAATAAGGCATTATGACAAAGCATGACTAAAGACAATATCCTGGCTGGCTCAACAGAGAATAGAGTGCCTCAGTCTTACATAGCACAATCTGAATTCTCACAAGGAGAAATGATGTTTAGCAGAATTGGGCCACTCAGTGGCACAGTGGATAGAGTATTGAACTTGGAATCAGGAAGATATGAATGTGAACACTGCCCAACATTCAAACTACCTATAAGTATGAAAAAATGCACCAATCACTAATAATTAGAGAACTACAAATAAGAAGGACTGTGAGGTTATACTTCACACCTATCAGATTAGCAAAGTTGACAAAAAAGAAAAATGACAAATGTTGGAGGGACTACACAAAAACAGGCACACTGATGCATTCACTGTTAATGGAGCTGTAAAATGGTTAAGCTATTCTGGAAAGCAATTTGAAAATATATCCAAAGATTGATATATTGATATATCTAAATTGTGCCTACCCTTTGACTCATCCATAACACTAGACCTATACCCCAAAAAGATAAAAGGAAGAGGAAAAGGTTCTCTATATACAAGAAAAATGTACAGCAGTTTTGTTTTTGTTTGTTTTTTTTTTTTTCTGGAAAAGAAATAGAAACCAATGTGTTGTCCATCAATTAGAGAAAGGGCTAAACAAATTATGGTATTGTTATGTAAAGGAATATTGTTGAGCTGTAATAAATGAAGAAAGTGATAGTTCAAGAGAAACCTGGGAAGACTTGTACAGCCTGATTTAGAGCAAAGCTAGGAGAACTAGGAGAACAATTTATGCTATAGAATCAATACTGTAAAAACCCAGTTTTGAAAGACTTAAGCACTCTATTCAATGATCAATCATGATTCCAGAAGAAATAATGAGAAAGAATGCTATCTATCTCCTCTTGCAAAGGTAACAGACCAATATGCAGAATGAGAACTAAAGCTTTAGATATAGCCAATATGGAAGTTTTTTTTTTTTTTAATTTTGGTTTATTTATTATAATAATTTTGTTTTTCTTTTTTTCCCCAATGGGGGTGAGATGGAGAGAAAATAAATACTAAGTAATTGAAAAAAATTTAATTAATTCAAAAAAAATCCTCTCAGACACTTATTAGCTGTTTGACGCTTGGCAAAGTCATTTGTCCTCTCTCAGCCTTAGTCTCCTCTTCTGTAAAATAGGGATAATAATAGCACCTACCTCCCAGGGATGTTGTAAGGATCAACAAATGCAATGTGTTTTGCTAACCTTAAATCATTATATAAGTGCTAGTTATTGATATACTATCTGAATGGTTTCTAAAGTAAACCCATAATGCCAGAATCGAAAAGTGCCTAGTAAGTAACGGATTGACTTTCTGTTGTGGGAAATGTGTCTAAGACAAATGTCAATTATAAAAAAACCCTATCATTTATGATTTTGAAGTGGGTTCTTAAGAATAACTTCAGCTCTAATTAACACTGCTGATTCTTAAACACAGTATCTTCACATCACTTTGAAATTTTATCTCACACTGGTATTTTTTTAAAGACCTTAGATGATTTTTCACACTTTATAATTTTTGAAGAAATTTCCAAAGTTCTCATCTAAGATCTGGTCTGATATCTCATGGTTCTCAAATACTAGCAGAGTTCAAGCTTCTCCAGACCATAAAAGCTATGGGAAATCTTCAAGTATTTGACCCAGTGGATGAGCTGGCTGTCATCCAAGAACTTGCCTAGATAGGTGAATAAAAGCACATAAGCAGAACCTTTCAAAATGCAGCACTCTTCACTATACCAGGCTGTCTCTCTAAGAAATAGGGCTGTGATATAAATTGATTGGAGGGTCCAGATGCACTGATGAAATCATGGATGCTGGAAACATTGTAGAAAGTCTCCCAAACTAGATCATTCTTTCTAACAGATAGGATTCTCCCAAAGGCCCATATGTATTTTTCCCACATGGATTCAAAGTATTTTAAGTATAATATTAATCAAGGCACTCTTGAAGGACATTAAGTTTTAGGAATGTAAGTGATAGTTGGCAAAAAAAAAAATAACAACTGTGTGGAGATAGAGGATCTCAAAGTGACCCCCTACATCCCTACATCCTTGAACAAATCCATTTTATACTGTATATTATTTTCTCTGGATAGAAGGTAAGCTCCTTGAAGGCAGAAATGTTTCACTTTTGTCTTTATATCTTCCAGTACCCAGATCATAGTAGGCACTTAATGTCTGTTGAATGGATGAGTAAATAAATGAACCATATTTATTGAGAACAATTGAAGGAGGGGGAACTCAATGTCTTTCTCCTGTAGGGGCTGCCTCAGAATTCTCCTTGTGGGAGGCAATGTGGTAGAAGGAGGCCTGGACTGAGAAGGGCACCCAAGTTCAAGATGTGACTCTATCTAACCAACTAGGTGTCACTCAGTAGTGTAATTTTGGAAAGAAAGACCTCTTGAGGTCTCAGTTTCTTCTTTTGTATGATCAGAAAGCTGAAATAAAGTGCCTTTCAATTTAAATATCCTATGATTTTAAAATCTTGACACTACTTTCACGGAGGAAATCTGGCTATTCTCATTACCTTCAGCAAGAAGCCTTTCTTACTCTCCTTCCAACCCCCAGTAGCTCTTGAATACACCTACTTTATACATTGTTATTTACATTTTATCTCCACCTTAAGATTGTGAGCTCCTAGAGAGGAGGGACTGTTTTGTTTTGATTTTCTTTGTATCTCAAACCCTTAGGATATAACAGGTGTTTATAAATTCTTGCTAACCAACTAACCTAGAGCTGTGGAGCTGAGAAATTATTTATACACATATGTGTGTGTGTGTGTGTGTGTGTGTGTGTGTGTGTGTGTGTGTATTGGCTTTGCAGGGGGGAAGTCAGGGCAATTGGGGTTAAGTAACTTGCCCAAAGTCACAGGCCTAGTTAAGTGGCCGGATTTGAACTTAGGTCCTCTTGACTCCAAGGTGGGTGCTTTATTCACTGTGCCACCTAGCTGCCCCAAAATACACACACACACACATACATTTTAAGTTTTTATCACGTCTGTTGAGACTAGGAGTAGCTTTAGACATCAAGGACTAAAAGTTAAAAGTTGTGAAGCAAAATCAGTTGTTTCTTTTTTTTTTTTTTTTTTTTAAAGCAATTGGGGTTAAGTAACTTGCTCAAGGTTACACGGCTAGTCATTTGATTTATGTGTGGGTGCTCATTTTCTGAGGCCGGATCTGATCTCGGGTCATCCCAACTCGAGGCCGGCGCTCTTACTCACTTCGCCACCTAGCCGCCCCTTTAGGGCAATTGGGGTTAAGTAACTTGCCCAAGGTTACACGGCTAGATTTTTGTTTGTGCGGATTAAGTGTCGGAGGCCCGCTCCGAATTCAGGTCCTTCTGATTCCAGGGCCAGCACTCTATTCACTTCGCCACCTAGCCGCCCCAGTTGTTTCTTTTCCAGAGGTCTTAATGCCCTGCCAGTGTTTCCCTTCTTACCATTCCTTGGTATTTCCGGGTTTTGTTTTGTTTTGGGTTTTTTGGTTGTTGTTTTTATTTTTGAAATGTCAACTTCTCTGTGTCATTCCAGTTTGGCCCCAGTAATTCTCTTTTCTATTAGACTAGAAGATTCCCAAATATCTATCCTCTTCCATGACATTTACCTTTTGACATGGTACAATGAAAACATTGTTGTCTCTGGAGTCAGAGGATTTGAAGTCCAATACTATCTCTGGTGCTTCCTAGGTGAGTGTGGTATCACTTCAGCAATTTAAATTACTCCCTTAAGACTCTAGCTTCCTCCATAA
Organism: Gymnobelideus leadbeateri; assembly: GCA_011680675.1. Lineage (NCBI taxonomy): Eukaryota > Metazoa > Chordata > Mammalia > Diprotodontia > Petauridae > Gymnobelideus > Gymnobelideus leadbeateri. The sequence continues at coordinate 63,986 of WOXC01012140.1, read as the reverse complement.
AATGAGTGGGTTAGACAAAATGATTTCTGAGGCCCCTTTCAGCTCTAACTACAGGATCCTATTGATGGGGTACAGGCTCTGGAAACCCCCCTAGAACTCTCCTCCAATCTTCCCACTAGATTTGGCACTCCTCTGAGGCTATAATCTCCTCAACTGACCTTTCATGATCCCCTGGCCCAGTTACCCATAACTTAGCCCAGCCCTCCATGGTCAGTTAACTCCTGATTGCCTCTAGCTACTTCCTGCTCCAGATCCTATCTAGACCTCTTTCTCCCTTGGCCACAGGGGTTCAAGTCCTTGGTGTCTGGCCCTCCTCTGTTACCTCATAGTCTCCCCTCCTATTGACCATTTCCATCAAAATCCTCCCTAGATCCCTCCTCTAGTCACCCCAGTCTACTGGCCATTCTCATCAAGATCTTTCCTAGATCTCTCTCCTCCAGTCACCCCAGACTACTCGGCCACTCCTGGATCCCTCTCACAGTCTTTATGGATATAAAAGCCACCTAGGCCTCCATTAAAGTTCTCAGATTCAACCTGGCCCACCTGCATTAATGATACAAATGCTCAGATTCCTTAAGTCAGGCCAATAAGAAAGATTTTTAATAAATTTTACTTTTCTTTGACTAAAAGAAGACTTGGGTTGAATTCATTTGGGCAGGACCCACGTATCGCTATTTCAGGGTCCCAGCACTCTTAAACCTCAACACTATGAAAAGATATGAGGGAGAATATGCTTTAACTTTCACCCCTTTGCTTTCCTTTACTCACTCCTTTACAACACATTAAGCTTACTTGTTTCTCATTTCTTCTAGACTTCCCACTGCTGATCACTTCGAATTTATTCTGAATATAGCTTATTTGCATATAGTTATATCCATATTGTCTTCCCCATTAGACTGTGAACTTGAAGCAGAGACCACCTTATGCTTCTCTTTGTATCTCTACAGCTTAGCACAGCACCAAACACTAAACAAAACAATATAATACACAGATGATATAAAAACATAACAAGACATTCATAAGTGTTTATTGACTGACTCTTCCACACTAAGTGTCCCAAGACTTCCCTTAAGGAGAGCTGGGAGGAAATACATAGGGAAGAAATTCCTTTCAAATCCTCTACCTGATGCTACTGTCAACTTCCTTCTGCAGCAGGGTATGGGGAGAACAGTTGCTTTTCTCCCTTTCATTTCAAAAATTATTTAGCATAAACTGCCACATCTAGCTTTACTTTCTTTTTTTATTGGTTCCCATTGATCCCACAAAAGAGACTGGTTGGGGAAGAAAACAGTCATGACTCTTGAATCTTTTGTTTTATGTTTTACTTGTAAATTTGAGATGAAAAAATCATTTGGATGATATGAAAGAGTGTTCTGGCCAATAAGGCAGTGTTGATTCTCAGACAGGGGACTTGGATTCAAATCCCACCTGAATGATTTTTGGGAAAGTTATTTAACTTTCCTAAACCTCAGTTCCTGATTTGTAAAATGGGGGAGGGGGAGTGTGGACTATATGGTTTCCAAGACTTCTTTGTGCTATAGATCTATGATCCTAATATTAAATTGAGTTTATTTTTTTAATTAGCCTCATGTTATTTGGCACCCTTAATAACATGCCCCTTAATACCAGTGTCTTCCTGCTGTTTATTACCTCAAATTTATCCCATATATATATTCTTGTGTTTATATAGATGTTTTCATGTCCTCTTCCCAGCTGGACTGTGAGCAGGGGCTAAGTTTTGCCTTTCTTTGTATTCCCAGCACTTAATACAGTGCACAAAGCAAATACTAATAAAAGCCTGTTGACTCACATGCATTTTAAGAAATCATTTAAAATATTTCAAGGACTTAGAGATGTAGAGCTGGTAGAGACTATTTGGTTCAAGTCCTTTATTTTTACAAATAATACCACAGGTTTAAATGTCTTGGCCAAGGTCATATTGTAAGTAGTTGAAGTAGGATTTGAACTCAGGACCTACTTAGGAGTCAAAAATCCAGTACTCTTTCCACTGCACTATAAGGTCCTCAGAGAAATACCTTAGGTTGATAGGACTGATCATACCCTCTTGATTTTTTCTTCCCAAACCAAACAAAAAATTTTTAAAAACATTAAATCAATTTTCAAAACATTAAATCAAGACGCAATATGATATAGTCTAGCACTGAGCTGAGATTCTTGATGTATTTGCTGGCAGGGAAGGACAATGATCAGTCCTGGACTATGTCTAAGAAAGGCTGTAACAACTTCTAAGTACTTCCATATAATCCACTTGAAAAGAAGAAATATATATGAGTCCCACCAAGTAAGAGAAATATCTCTGGAAGCAATTATGGCCTCCTGTGCAACCTGGCACCTCAGCTGCTACCACAAAACCCTAAATTAAAAGTTAAGAGACAGCCAGGTTTTATAGCCTCCAGAGTGATACAAAAAAAAAAAAAAAGAAGATAGATTGCAACAATGAAATCTTGGGCATGAAGTTAGAAAGTCCATCAAACGGAAAAGAGAAAAGAACAGAGATTTCTAACAATCAGACATTTGATACTAGAAAAGAGCTTCAGAGCTATCATCCTGAATTATCTGAATGGATATTTCTTCCTTCCTGCACTGATTCTAGAAAGTGCCTCCATCCAGAGGAATAAAACTTAAGAGGTTTGAAGTCTCTCCTTTGAAACTGCCACCCCTCTTTTGTAAGCCCACATCACCTCTCTCCTGGGCTAAAGCAAAGGCCTCCAGTGGGTCTCCTTCCCTCAGGTTTCTCCCAATTCCAGTATGTCCTCCACTGAGATTGCAAAGTGATTATTCTTTTTTTTTTTCTTTTTGGAGGGGGGGAAGGCAGAGCAATTGGAGTTAAGTGACTTGCCCAAGGTCACACGGCTAGTAAGTGTTAAGTGTCTGAGGCTGGATCTGAACTCAAGTCCTCCTGCCTCCAGGGCCAGTGCTCTATTCACTGTGCCACCTCCCCACACCTACAGTGATTATTCTAAAGTGCATATCTCACCATGTCACCCCTCCTCTCACCATTTAGTGTGCTACTCCTCCCCTGCCCAAACTCCAATGGCTCCCTATTACCTCCAGGATTGAATATAAAATCTTTTGGTTGGCTTTCACATCACTTCATAACTTGCCTCCTTCCTTTTTCTAGTCTTTTTATACTCAACTCTCTTCCTTCTTTTGTTTTTGTTCAGTTGTTTCTGTCTCTTCATGACCTCACTTGGGGTTTTCTCAGCAAAGATACTAGAATGTTTTGCCATTTCCTTCTCTGCCTCATTTTTCATATGAGGTAACTGAGGCAAGCAGTGTTAAGTGACTTGCCCAGTAAGTGTCTGAGGTATGATTTGAACTCAGGAGTCTGAGATCCTAGGCTTGGTACTCTATCCACTGTACCACTTAGCTGCTCTTCTACGTTCTTTATCATCCAGTAATATCGGCTCCCGTTCCTCATACAAGATGCTCCATCCCCTGACTGCATTTTAACCAGCTCTCTCCCAAGCCTGGAATACTTTCTCTCCTCACATTTGTCTCTTTGCTTGCTTGGTCTTCTTCAAGTCTCAGCTAGAATCCAACCTTCTCTAAGAAGCCTTTCCTTATCTTCCCTAAATACTACTGTCTTTCCTCTGAGATGACCTTTAATTTATCCTTTATACAACTTCTATGTGAACAGCTAGGTGGTGCAATGGATAAAGTGCTGGTCCTGGAATCAGGGGAACTCATCTTCCTGAGTTCAAATCTGATCTCAGACACTTAGTAGCTATGTCACCCTGTCACCTCAGTTTCCTCTTCTATAAAATGAGAAGGTAAAAGAAATGGCAAACCGCTCCAGGATCACTGCCAAGAAAACCTCAGATATGATCATAAAGAACTGAAGATGTCTAATCGACTAAACAACAAACTTCCATGGTTGTTTGCATGTTGTCTTTATTTCAAGCTCTTGAAAGGCAGGCAGTCATTTTGCTTCTTTTTGCAATCCTAGGTGGAGTGTCTGGCACATAATAGGTATTTAATAAATGCTTATTGACTGACTGACTATAAGGCTTGGCAAGAGTGCTTTGTTTCTGTCCATGGTAGTACTATTGCCCAGTAACCCAGGTATGACCTTCTAGTTAATATGGACTTCTGCTCCTTCACCTCACATACAATTTTCCCAGTCAATTTTAATTCCACAATATCTCTTGCATTCACACATATTCTATGTCAAACAAATGTTAAACACAGGAGCTGATCTCTAAGCTACTTTATAGCTCTAAACCCTATGACTTGATTGCAACAGGCTCCAAATCCATCTTCCTTTCTCATCTGCTTTCTTTCCCATCTATCTTTTATGCATGTGCCTGAGGAATCTACCTGAAACATCAATCAACAATCATTTATTTATTAAGTCCCCATTATGTGCAGAGTATTGTGTTTGATACAGAAAGAAAAATGAGGGATTTGCTGCCTTCAAGAAGCTTATACTCTAATGAAGAATACAACATATATGTAGAGGAATAATTGATCAAAAAAGGGAATTTTGCTCTAGTCCAAAGGTTCTATGCTTTTTTTGTGAAGTCTGTGGACCCCTCCTCAAACTGTTTTTAAATGCATAATATGAAATACCTAGGATCATATAGGAAATTAATTTTATTAAAATAAAGATATAATGTTTCTCTTCCAATGGCCCCCCCCACCAAATTTACTGGATCCCAAGCTGAGACCCTGAGTTCTAAGCTATCACTGAAATTGGGAGTAGAGTTGCAGAATGATCACTTATTATACCCTTTCCAGTAGGAATGAATGACGGTAATAATTATTATTCTCAGAGAAAGAGAAAAAGAATTCCTCTATTAAAAACATGTTTAATGGCTCTTCATACTCCCAAATGAAGTTTGTCTATCTTTTGCAGAGAAATAATGTGGGGCAATGTAAAGAGGGCTGACTTGGGAGTCTGGAAGTCTTGGGATGAAGGCCCAATGTAAATGATGTTTCCTCCATTTCCTGAAGAAACTGAGTTTTCCCTCTTTAGATTGTTGTAATGGAAATGCAGATTTGAAGATCTTCCCTGCCCCTAGGCCCTTTGATTGGCTTAAGAGACTTTGATTGACTTAAGTGACTCTGAGAACCTTCCTTGATTTGAAAATATACCCTGCCTCCTAATAGGCTGAATGTGGTCACATGGAGCCTGTGGTAGGAGGCCTGGTTTTCAGGAATGACCACACCTTGATGCTGTGTGATTGGGCAGTGGGCCAAGAGGGTGGTTACATTCTCTGAGCCAGGAGAATACTATATAATCCCTGCTTTGAGGCTTTGCTTTGGGGCTCACTTTGATAAGTGTTGTGTGATTTAACCAGATGAGACTCTGGGCAGCCGTTGAGAGCCCCCCGGCTTTGAAAACCCAGATGTTGATGCTTCCCTCTCTGGTAACTTTGATTTGGTATTGATATAATAGTTGGACAGTTTGGAAACATGTCTGTTTGATCTGTCTGTATACTCTGAAGTTCGGGGTGCTGACCTTTTCCCCCTGGACTAGGTAATATATGTTTGTTTGATTAAAGTAAGCTTGTTAACCCATTTTGAGTTGCTTTCCTTTTGAAAAGCAGATCTAAGAACCTGTGTTGGCAGCTACCCTGGGGATGCTGGGGTGCTTGCTGCTACAATTGTTCATATCACTTCATTTAGACCCATGGTTCTTCCTCATGCTAAGCTTATTTATACATCTTTCCAGTTTTTTTTCCTTCTCTCCTGATCATTTGATTGTAAGCTTGAGAGCATATAAAATTTTAAATATATATTAATACTGTATACACACACATATAACATTTGTTGTTGTGTCTTTTTCAGTTGTGTCCAACTCTTTGTGACCTCATTTGGGGTTTTCTTGACAAAGATACTAGAATGGTTTGCCATTTCCTTCTCTAGCTCATTTTACAGTTGAGAAACTGAGGTAGACAGGGTTAAGTGATTTGCTTATGGTCACACAGTTAGTAACAGTCTGAGGCCACAACTGAACTCAGGAGGATGTCTTCCTGACTCCAGGCCAGGCACTCAATCCATCATGCCACCTAGATGCCTACATATCATATATAGTAATATAATAATGTATGTTTTGTTTCCTCAGTAAATAATAAATAAAAAATTTTAAATGTGCACACAGTAGGCACTTAATATATGTTTACTGAATGAATTAATATTTCTAGAGGAATAAGGTTCAATAGGCAAATGAACCTTAAGTATTTCATAGAGAAGTCCTTAATCCTACTCCTTGATGTTCATTTCTCTACAAAAAGGGCAGCATGTAGTATTGGTAAATGTTTAACAACACTGAAAAAAAAGGACACATGACACATTTTTAATTTTGAGAGGTATTATTTATATCTTCCATCACTTCCTTAAGTCTGTACAATCAGCAAAACAATAAATAAAACCCTGATTTGTAGGATTTGCTGATTTCCTTAGGTGCCAATGCTCACACTGAAAATTTATCAATTGCCTTGTCAGCTGGTACTAACTGGCATACCATTGATAGTACATATATAATTCAGAAAGGCGAAATAGCTCTGGTCCTGAGATTACTATGTGGGATGAAGAAGGTAAGAATAATGAATGTCATGGGAAATTATTGATATGAATCTTGCTTGATACATAATCTTGAATGCAGATTGACCTTTCTTCAAAAAATCAAATAATCTGAACTTCTAAAAACAATTTATGTTTTCTATATCCACAATTAAAATGACTTTCTAAATTGTTTAATTTCGGGGGGGGGGCAGATTAAAAAAACTTGAATTATCCTGTTGTGGGTAGAAGTAGCATGTTTTATCTAGGTTGGGTTGGTTTTTCTCTTTAGAGGTAGGGGAAGATGTGTCCTTTGGAAATTATTGCTCTTGGAACATAGAACTTGAACCAGTGACACTAATTTTTGGCTACCTGAGCAGAAAAAAAAGAGATCCAGTCAATGGAGTCAGGGCTCCGAAAAGCTTGGTAAAATGTTCACTGCAAAGCAAGCCCAGCAGAACTCTCTGACTAGACATATTGCTATCACAGATGTGGAGAGAGAAGGGTCTTGACAACATGAATAAATATTGTGTTCTGATTGATATTTTCATGATTGAGTAAATTTCTCTTCAGAGTAGCTAGGTGGTGCAGTGGATAGAGTGCTGTTCCTGAAGGCAGGAAGACTCCTCTTCCTGAGTTCAAATCTGGCCTCACACACTTACTAGCTGTGTAGCCCTGGGCAAATCATTTAACCCTGTTTACCTCACTTTCCTCATCTGTAAAATGGGCTAGAGAAGGGAATGGCAAACAACTCTAGTATCTTTGCCAAAAAAAAAACAAAAAACCCAAATGGGGTCATGAAGAGTTCAACATGAAAGAACTGAACAACAGATTTCTCTTTATTAAATGTTTTTATGGGCCATGAGTATGTCATGATGTTCCAATACTGAGCTTGAGCCATTGGCACCAGTCTACAGAGGCCCACAAACAAAGACTGTGGAGACTCTCCAAAAAAGTGTCAGGAAATTAAGAGTTTATGATTTATAGTAACTCACCTTGAGGGTAGGGAGTGGAATTATTTCACCCTTCTCCACTCCCTTTTCCTTTAGAATATTTCTCCAAGGAACATGATCAAGATACAATATGGGAGTTTAAAAGTGTTTTGAACTCCAATTTAAAAAGTAAATTTAGAAGTAAATGAGGTATCAAATGAGTTCATCTATCTAATTGAAGGCAACATTTTCACTTTAACCCATTATGGCTCCTCACATTGAAGACCAGTACAGGAATAAGGTTCATGAAGCAAGTACTATAGGGAATCCAACTGAGGGAATTTCTGTTCCAAAGATAAACAGAAATAAAAGATAAACACAGTGCAGTTGCTCCTCAGGGAGAATTGGGAATTCAATCATTTCTATCTCAGGAAGATAACAAAACTGTGAGAAGGAAAAGGAAAAAAAGTGGAATTGCATATCATTGAGTGACAGATTTCAATTAGCTGCTGGCCATGACTAGCCAAAGGAAATACATCTTAGAAAAGAATAAGTTAAAATGCAAATGTAACACAGAAAAATTTAGTTCCTCCTCTACCCCCAAGCAAAAACAAAAAAATTAAACATTGTTTTCAATATGAGATCAGAAAAAGAAGGTTTGGGGGAAAGCCAATTGATAATAGATGTATAATTCATCAATATAGATATACCAATAAATATACCAATTAAATAGGTATACCAATAAATAAGACCTGAGGCCATAGTATTCACCATAAACTCACTCACTTAACAAGAAACCCTGTATGCCTAAGCTAACTAAGCAAAACACTGAGATACTGTTTGGTCATACAGAGACAACAGAGAGTTTTCAGGAAACGAAAAAAAAAATACTTTTATTTTCTTGCTTGAACTAAATCTAACTGCCTTCTCATTACCACTCCTCCACACAACCAGAAAACCCAAACCATTTATCACTAGCTTTAACTCTCACCCTATGATAGAGATGGCTATTCTTCATGAAAGTCATACGCTGATGCCCTATCATGGAACTTGCTGAGGCTATCTTGAGTTCTCAAAGGCCATTTCAGTGAAACACAAACTTACAGCTAACAATGGATTTATATGCTATTCTATTGAGAAGCAGTCTCCTGAAGTTTATCGGGACTTATCTTAGAAAGAATGATTTATTTATGGCCAGAGGGCCATTAGTCCATCATTTGAAGGTTGCCTTGATTCAGGAAGTACTTAGATTAATGAAATTTCTTTTTTTTTATTAAGTACCTACTATGTGCCAGTTACTGTGATACAGAAACAAAACCACCACCACCACTACAACAAACCAATCCCTTTCTTTTAGTAGATATTGCTGTAATGTGTAGATAGACAGACAAATGTATTTTAAAAGAAGGTAGCTTGGGGAGATGTTCTCATAGGAGAAGTGAATGCTAAAAAATGTTATGTTTCTAGAGCCTTGTCAGTATTTTATTGAAAAACCCCAAATTGATTTCTATCCACTAATCAGGTCTTTGTTACTTATTGTCTGTATTACCCATGGAATGGCACAGTTTACCTTAATTCTCCATGTGACAGATTATGGGAATAAAAATGTTTTAATTAAGTTTTTTATTGCTTTTATTGAAGAGAGAAGCTACTAGTATGATAAGCATGTTACCCACCTATCAATTCACTGGGTATTGATTTTATCTTGATTTGTGCAATGGACAATGACCCCTGTTAGGCAGAGCTTTGCGTGTATGTTGCATGCATATGTTGTATGTGTGTATGTTGTCTACATGTGTGTCTACATGTACATTCAAACATTCACTTGTTAAAAACAAAACCCTCCTCTATCTTCCTCTTATATAGAGATCCATAGTACCTTAGAAATTGAAGGAGCTTAGAGGTCAACCTCCTTATTTTTACACATGAGGCAATCAATCAAAAAACACTTATTACAGGCTTACTGTGTGCCAGGAGTTGTAAGCTAGGACAAAAAACAAATAATCTCTAATTGCAAGGAGCTCATATTCTGAGGGAGATCCTGTGTCACTATACACAGGATAAATAAGAAGTGGAATAAATAGAAGTAAAAATCAAGTAGTTATACACAAGATGATTTGGGAAGGAGGTGGAGTCAGTCTTGAGTCTATACTCCCTTCCTGCGGCTTTCTTCTGTGGGGCTAAGTTTACCCTTACAGTTAAACATTTGTAAAACAAAGATAGCAGAACATTTGTCACTTGGCTAAATATTCACAAACAGCATTCTATCCTGGGAACCTTAAAGGAAGAGAGAATAGGGGCCTGTTATACTGGTATATGTAACTAAACATGTGTCTAGCTCTTCCCAAACAGTAGTAGTAGGCAGCAATTTGCTTTAGGTAGTAGGACTTGGCTGAAGGAATGATTGGTTCGTCAGCTTCATTTCAAGGTTAGGTTTCATCTCAGTGACTTCTGAAAATGTATGTAGCTTCAATGATCACTGTCTACAAAAAGATGGCTGCACAATACAAGGTTAGAAGACAATGCCAAAAGACTCAGGATGGAAAGGGATATCCATATCCAGAGAAAGAACTACAGAGACTGAATGCAGATTGAAGCAAACTACTTGCTTTCTTTTGTGTTTTGTTTTGTTTCATTCCTTCTTTTCCGTTGTTCACTCCATTGGTTATAATTCTTCTTTACAATTTGACTAATGTTTAATGTGAATGTATTTGTAGAACCTATATCTGATTATATGCCTCCATGAGGGGGGCAGGGGAAGGAGAGGGAAGAGGAGAACATTTGGAACTCAATGGGTTGTGGAACTGAATGTAAAAGTAAACAAATTTTTAAAAAAGATGGCTGTAGTGTCAACTACAACCTGCAACAATCACTCAATCAACAAGTATTTATTAAGTGCTTACTATAGGTCACTGTGTTAAGTCCTAGGGATACAAAGAAAAGCCAAAGTAATGTCTCTGTTTTCATTTTAATGGAGGAGACAAGTAAATGCTGATATAGATAAATGGAAAATACAGAGTAGATGGATGGTAATTTCTGAGGAAAGGCACTAGGAAGCAGCAGAAGGGTGTGTGTGTGTGTGTGTGTGTGTGTGTGTGTGTGTGTGTGTGTAGGGGTAAAGGTCAGTGGCAAAGTGGATAGAACACCAACCCTGGAGTCAGGAAGATCAGGGTTCCAATCTAGCTTCATATACTTACTAGCTGAGTCATCCTGGGCAAGTCACTTAACCCTGATTGGAAGAAGACAGAGGAGGGGAAAGACAAGGACAAGGAAGCCAGAGAAGCTTAGAGGTACTGTAGAATATCACTTTTGCCTGACCAATATCCACTATCTCCATTCTAGAGTTTCATTACAAAGTTCTCTGCTATTTCCCCTTATATTTGTTTTATGACTTCTTAATTTCTTTTCTTGGGTCTCCATCCATCTTATGTCCCCTCAGTGTGGGTATTCCCCAGTTCTGTCCTAGATCTTCTCTTCTCTACCTATACTCTTTATCTTGGATATCTTACCAACTCCTACATATATTTTCTACTTATCAATTGAATCCCATACATTCAATTGTTACCTCTATCCAGATGACCCCTACATAGTCAGCCCAAATATCTCTGCTGAACACCCCATCTACATTTCCAGTTGCCTACTGGGTATCTCCAGTGTTTTGGAAGCTTCTGAAACATGTCTAAAATAGGAGTACTTTATATTAGTACAAAAAGAGATGTTCATTGTGAAATAACATGGCCTCTCCTCTCCCCAGAAACATCCCTACCTCAAGGCATAGTGACTCCATCTTTTCTGCATCGTCCATTTTGCTGTGAATGACCCCCAGTAAAAGGGCAAAGCTAGCTACAAGTCTGTGTCTTTTTGCCTTTTAGTACAAAAAGACATGGTCATTGAAGGTGGAGAATTCCAGAGTCCTGGGAAAGCTCTCCTGCCCTGTCTGGGCAACTTTGATGGACAGATTCCTTTGATTTAGTGAGAGTAGCTATATTCAGAGAATATTACTCCCATATCTATCTAGATATCCTGTAACTAACAATATACATTTTCTCCAACAACTATAATATTCTTTTTGTATAATCAATCACCTGTGTTTTATGAATAGCCACCTTTTTCTTCTTTGTTTCACACAATGTTATTTTGAATAGCTTAGCTTGTGAATGCTACCCTAAAAATTTGTTATATACATAGGAAAGGAAACACTTATGTTGGGCTCATTGTAGATACCATCAGTTTTGGTATCTACCCTGGCTGGCTGGAATAAATACTTGCTTTACTCTTAATTGACTCCTTATTGCTATAATCTGACCCCAAGAACACAGAGTGGTGATTACCCATCCTCTTGGGTCTCTCTGATCAACAAATTCCACAATATCTTAAAAGCACAGCTACTTGCCATGCTATTGAAATGGTCAAAAAATCCTCAGGAGATTCTTTTTTTTGATTGCCCCACTGAAGTCAGTCCAACCTACTTGCCCATTCTCATTAATTTCCACTACTTCCCTTCCAGCCAAGGGAGTCTATTTAGCTGTTCCCAGAGCTCAACATTGCCGTCTCTCAACTCTGCATTTCCAGAAGCCATCCCCTGGTCTGGAATGTATTCCTTCCTAATGACTTGAAGGAGAACCACATTTTTCTAAACACTAGAATCAACTACAGATTCCTCAATGAATCCTTCACTATCCCACCCTGCCTTGTAATCCTCTCTCTTTCTTTAAATTGCCTTACAATTTACTTATCTTATCCATACACTGTATCTTCCAATGGGCTATAGATTCCTTGAGAATTGGGGTTCCTTTAGTATTTACCTTGGTATTTCCAGTACCAGCTGAATTGTCAAGCATTCAAACTCTAGTGCAGAGAGCACACCTCTGATAGACTGGCCATGCTGTTCCAAAGTCAAATGCACATTTGCCTGAAAGACTATTTTAAGGAGAACTCACCTAAGGCAAATGCTCACACAGAGATCAAAAGAAGTGATACGAGGATGTTCTTATGGTCTCTCTGAAGAACTTTGGTATCAATTGTGAGACATGGGAGATACTAGCACAGGACCACAAAGCATGATGTGCCTGCATCAAAGAGGGTCCTGTGCTCTATGAGTGAAGCAGAATTGTAGTAACTCAAAAGAAACATGAGATGCACAAATTTAGAGACATCTCCACTCCAAAGCACCTTTCAAGGTCATATTGTTCTGATCAGCCATAATCAGACACATTGTACTTTGACCCAGACATAGTGATGTCATTTTGGTCCTCTTTGAGCATCAAGGACACCAACCAATCCAGCACCTTGCTGTTTGCTTTATATATAGTAATTTTGTGCACTGAGACCCTTCACAATTCTCATTGCCCTCCTCTGGATGCTCTCCAAACTAGCCGTGTCCTTCCTAAACTCACTGGAATACTCTATGACATAACTAGATATCCCACTCCAAATGTGGTCTGACCAAGGCAGTCGGTGATACTCATCTCCTTCCCCTTTCAAGCTCTGTACTTAAATGTAGCCCAAGATCAAATTGGCTTTTTTTTTGTCTGTCATAGCATAATGTCTCATACTGACCCCAAACTTTCTGTGTTCAAGCTGACTATACATCCTCCCCCTCATAAACTCTGTGTTCAATCTCCCTCCTTCCTTTTGTGTTCACCCTCTTCAATCTTTCATCCACATAGTTGACAAAATAATCTTTGTAGGAGAAATTGACAAAATTACCCTCCCCAGATGAATTTCAGATATATTAACTTCAGCATTTCCTGAGGTTACTTATTGGTGTCATACACGAACTTCTGTCCTTCATACCTAGAAAATTTCTGCTCCTCATTTTCAGCTCTTTGATCTCAAGCTCCAATACCTCTTCCTCCAAGAAGCCTTTTCTGATATCACCTCATTTATAGACCTAGAGAAAGGCTCTCAGAGACCATCTAGGCCAATTCCTTTATTTTACTTATGAGCAAGCTAACGAAGTTAAATGGCTTGTCATTTTCATTGTCTCCTTACTCTCCTCAAATTGTTTTATATTCATTTTGAATATTTTGTATTTTCATATCACTGTACCTTGTTCTCCCCAAATAGAATGTAAACTGCTTCAGGGCAGGAACAGTTATAGTTTTTGCCTTTTCATCCCAAGTATCTATTATAGGGATTTGTTGAATTGAACTGAATTGAATAACCGAATGTGAGTTGGCCGGGGCAGAGCCAAGATGGCAGAGTAGAAATAGCACGTCCAAGGCACTCTCCCCAGATCACCTCCAAACTATGTAAAAGGGGACTCTGAACAACTCCTGGAGCCCCAGCATCCACAGAATGACATAGAGAAGCTAACCTCCCGCTGAGGACAGCCCAGCAGCCCTGCAGGAAGGACCAGTGCAGTGCTATGGGAGCCGGCAGCACAGTGTGCAGTGAGCCCAGGTCCACCTGAGCCACGGTTTTAGCCCCAGGGCAGCCGGGCCAGCAGCCAGCTGGAGGGACCCCAGAACACCAGCAGCTGTGGTGATTCCAGAATTATCAACACAGACATGCCTAGGACAAAGTGAGAGGTTAGTGCCCTATGGTTTTTGGGACCAGTATTTGGGGAACGGGTCGGCTTCTTCCCCTGGGGGCTAGAAGCCACTGAGGAGACACGCCATTTTGTAGTTTTCAGTGGCAGCTCCAGCTCCTGGCCTGCAAACTGTAGGGAGATCCAGCGATCAGTCTTGGGGGGTAATCACTCTTGCTTTAACCTCCCTGGATCTGGATTGCAGTCTGGGGTGGAGGTTGTGGGGTGGGTATCTAGCTTGCCAGAAATGGAAGTTGTGAAGACCCCACACGTTCGGGATGGAAGCTCCCCTGTCTGGTGGCAGAGTCCTACTGTGACAACAAGCCGAAAAGTCAAGTAATTAAGTGGCAACATGCCAAGGCAAAGGAAACAAAATAAACAGAAAAATGCAACATTAGACTCCTACTTTGGGGGCAAAGAGGATCGAAGCATGGAATAGGAAGAGGATTGTGAGGTCTGAAATTCTGCTCCAAAAGCCCCAAAGGAAAATATGAGCGGGTTACAGGCCATAGAGGACCTTAAGAAGGGCTTTAAAAATCAAATAAGAGAAGTGGAGGAAAAGTTGGAAAGAGAAATGAGAAGGATGCAGGAAAAGTATGAAATGAGGGTCAACAGCCTGACTGAGGAAAACAATACCTTAAAAAACAGACTAACTCAAATGGCAAAGGAGGCCCAAAAGGGCAATGAGGAGAAAAATGCCTTAAAAAGCTGACTTCGCAAGATGGAAAAAGAATCTCAAAAGCTCACTGAGGAGATTCATTCCTTCAGAGTTAGACTGGAGCAAATGGAAGGTAGTGACTTTATGAGAAATCAAGATGCTATTAAGAAAATCCAAACAAATGAAAGATTAAAAGGCAATGTGAAATATCTCATGGGAAAAACCACTGACCTGAAAAATAGATCCAGGAGAGACAATTTAAAAATTATTGGACTACCTGAAAGCCATGATCAAAGAAAGAACCTAGAAATCACCCTTCAAGAAATTCTCAAGGAAAATTGCCCTGATGTTTTAGATCCAGAGGGCAAAATAGAGGTTGAAAGAATCCACTGATCACCTCCTGAAAAAGATCCCAAAAAGAAAACCCCCAGGAATATTATAGCCAGGTTCCAGAATCCCCAGATCAAGGAGAAAATACTCCAAGCAGCCAGGAAGAAACAATTTCAATATTGTGGAAACCCAATCAGAATAGCACAGGACCTGGCAGCTTCTACACTGAGGGATAGAAGGGCATGGAATATGATATTCCAGAGGGCAAAAGAGCTGGGACTGAACCCCAGCAAAACTGAGTATTTTATTTCAGGGGAAAATATGGTCATTCAGTGGAATAGAGGACTTTCAAGCATTCTTGAGGAAAAAACCAGAGTTGAATAGAAAATTTGACATCCAGACACAAGAAGCAAGAGATGCCTGAGAAGTTAATCAGGGAAAAGAAATGAAAAGGAACTTATCAAAGTTGAACTATTTACATTCCTACATGGAAAAACAATAACGGTGACTGATGAAACCTTTCTCAGTATGAAAATAATGGAAGAAGGATGTATGGTCATATGAATACATATGTGAATGTGTGTATATATGTTTACAGTTATACATGGATAGAGGGCATAGGTTGAATTTGTTGGGAAGGGATGATACTTAAGGGGTGAAATTATGAGGTGAGAGAGGAAAGTGGCAAGAGGAGACGGGGAGAGACAGGGTAGGGTAAACTATCTCATGTAGAAGAAGGAAGGGGAAGTGGCTGCAGGGGAGGGGAAGAATAGGAAGGCAAAAAGGCAAAACAACATTCTCATTGAACCTGCTTCAGGGAGAAAATGACATACATACTAAATGGGATATCTCAACCTGCAGCAGAATAGGGGGAAGGGGGATGAGAGGAGGGATGATGGATGGGAGGGCATCCTTGGGGGAGGGGAGGTTGGAAGTACCCACTATAGAAGAGGGACAGGATCAAGTAGGGAATGGACCAGGTGGGGGGTGGGATGAGTGGGAGGGAATTATAAGCAGCCTTGTACAAGATATCTACTATGGTAATGTTTTGCATAGCTAGACATGTACAACATATACTGAATTACTTATCTTCCCAGAGGGAATGGGTGACAAGGAGGAAGGGAATGGATCTGAAATTCGAGGTCTTAAAATTAAATGTTTCAAATAAATATAAATACTATTATTAATACTCTTTTGCTTGTAATTGGGAGATAAGATGTGCAGGCACTGGGGCACAGAGATTCACCTTGCTCTAATGGAAAAGTCGAAGGGGGTATGGGAGAAGATATGGGAGAGAGCAGATTGGAGGAAGCGATATCTTGTGGGACTGCTATTCTGGGATGGTGGGTAGGGGAAAAAGGGAGAAAAATTGTAACTCAAAATCTGGTGGAAATGAATGATATAAAACAGAAGTTAATAAAGCATTTGTTTAAAAAAAATAACCAAATGTAAGAGCTGGAATTATTTTTTCAATGGAGTGATAAATAATAGCATTCTTTGTCTCTTTATTTGAATGTATTCCCAAACCAATCTCCCCTCGTTCTTTCCTGTTTTTCCTCCTTCCATTGTACTTGAAGGCTAAATAAATATTTCATGGTTAGATTTTTCTGTCAAAAACTAATAGCAGTTTTCAAAACTCACTGTCATATCCTGTTTGTGTAACTCTTATTTTAACATAGACTGCTAATTACACAAGGAATCAGAATATAAAGGTTCTTGGGTCTCAGCAATCCAAGTTGGGTCTGATAGAATATTCAAATCAGGTAGTTAGATAGAGACAGATATCTAAGGGAGAAAAGGGAAAAGGAGAGAGAAAATCTATGTTTAGAGGATTGTGCTTATTACTTTTCTAGACCTTTTCCAGTTTTTTTAAAAGACTTCTGTGGTACCTATCTTTGCTGGCTATTTCTTGAGGAACTGGGTCACTGATGTGCTATAATGCCATTCATTCACAGAAGCATAAAATAAATATGCAGGTGGAGTTAGCTAAGTCATTACAGATCAGAATCTTCTTTTAAAAATAAGCACTACTTAAGTATAGCCCTACCATGTCTAAGATGTGTAGTGACCTACCATTTCACTTTCAGGAGGCCATCAAATTCAAAACAGTCACTAAAGATTCTTATTTTTCTTCCTCCTTATTCTTTCAGATAAACTGGGGGGCACTGACTTGGCCAGGATTACATAATTCATACAATAGCTAGTACTTATATAGGCTTTAAAGATTGTGAAGCACTTCACAAGTTATTTCACTTGACCCTCACATCAACCTTGTAAGGTAGATACCATACCATTCAATAGTCCCATTCTACAGAAGAGGAAATTGAGGGTAAGAGAGGTTAAGTGATTTGCACTAGGTTGCACAACTAGCAAATCTGAGATGGGATTTGAACTCATGTCTTCCTGACTGTAGGAGCTGGGCTCTATCTGCTGTACCACCTGGTTGCCTACTGTGTATCAGAAGCAAAAAATGAACCTAGGTCTTTCTGATTCTAAGGCCAACTCTCTATACACCATGCCAGGCTGCCTCTAAGTCTATCAAAAATAGGGTAAAGATATTGGTTATTATTGGACAGCTAGGTGGCAAAATAGATAAAGAGCTGAACCTGGAGTCAGAAAGACTCATCTTCTCAAGTTCAAATCTGGCCTCAGACACTTAGTAGCTGTATGACCAGTTTTCTATAGAATGAGCTGGAGAAGCAAAGGGCAAACCTTTCCAGTATCTTCACCAAGAAAACACTAAGTGAGG
This sequence comes from Gymnobelideus leadbeateri, assembly GCA_011680675.1. NCBI lineage: Eukaryota > Metazoa > Chordata > Mammalia > Diprotodontia > Petauridae > Gymnobelideus > Gymnobelideus leadbeateri. Next base: position 46,257 of record WOXC01012140.1, on the reverse strand, counting down.
TCACAAAGAGTAGGACAGAACTGAAACAACTAAGCAACACTGTTTATTATGAGATTCACCTCATTTCATGGTCTATGAAAAGCATAATATAAAAAAGGCCGTCATACAACGCAAGCTATATTTTGAGGACTATGAGGATACAGAAAGAAATAAAAAGGGAGGAGGAAACAGAGAGATGGAGAAACGAGACAGAGAGAGAAAGAGAGAAGGAGAGAGAGAGGGAGAGAAAGAGAAGGAGAGAGAGAGAGAGAGAGAGAGAGAGAGAGAGAGAGAGAGAGAGAGAGAGAGAGGATGACAAAGCTCTGGGGTACAACTATACACAACTATACATAAGATTTATGAGCAATCAAAAGGAAACTGAGTAGTTGCCAGCCAGGTAAGAGGAAAACCAGAAGAAAGCAGTGTCATGAAAAACTAGTAAGGAGACAATATCTGGGAAGAGTTAGTGGTTGACAGTGTCAAAAGTCACAAAAAGGTTAAGAAAGATGAGGACTGAGAAAAACCTATTAGATTAGGCAATTAAGAGCCACTGGTAATCAGTATCAGTTGCATGATGGGTTGGGAAGTCTGATTGTAAGGAACTGGGAGTAAGAGGAGAGGAAGCAGGAGACAGCAGTTCTAAGATGATAGCATGAAACCATGATAGGGTCAAAGGTTGTTTATTTTAAGGATTGGCAAAAGTTGTTTTTCTTTGATGGCAGCTAGGAAGGAGATACTATTTAGCATTTAAAGACTAAATATTAGGGAGGGAATGGGGATCATCAAAAGGGGCAAACTCCTAGAGGAGACAAGAGAAGATGGGATCTGGGATACAAGCGGGGGTCAGCTTTGGCAAACTGAAGGATTACCCCTTTATTAAAGAGTCAGGAATGGGAACATAGAGTACGTTGTAAAGTAGATGCAGAGTGGGAAGGAAGAGGGATTTCATGACAAATGCCCTCCATGTTGTGAATAAAATCCAAGGACAATCCTCTGTTGAAAGGTGCAGAAGAGTTTGTGTGTGACAATGACAAAGAAGTAGATTTAGAATCAGGTTTAGAATGGATTTAAAAACAGAGGATCCAGATTCAAAATTTTTTGTTTATTTGTTTTTAATCCAATCCTTTTAGTATAGTAAGGATTGCTGGATAAATTTCAAATCAATAATTGTATTCTACCCAGAAAAAAAATACTCTATGATCTTCCCCAGAGAAATTATTTTGTGGGGAAGGTCAGCTATTTCTAAACTATTGTATAACATTGCTATGTGTTATGGAGACCAATAGGCATGTATCTTGTCTAGAAAACCTGCCATATATGCATAAGTATACACCATTAAATATACGTACACAGTTGAAAGTTACTGCACATGCACACATATGTTATTTATGCATAGCTGTGATCATCATAATATCAATCTTCTGGCTTTCTATGGTTTTCTTTTTCTATTTTTCTGCCTGTTTTCTCCATTTTTGCGATCCTAGAAAGACATTATACATTCTTGGTATGCCTTGATTATATTTGGAAATGGATGCCTCTGTGGATATGAAAATAGTTTAATATCCACAAGTATTTCATTCTGAGCCTCACTAAGTGGTCAACAGAGAGTTTAGGAGTCTAAGGATGGTCTGCTATTTCTACCGCCTGATCAATAATAGCTTTGAATCATGGCTAAATAAGAATGAAACCAAATAGACATGAAAGACCCACAAACTGAGCATGGCTCTATTAGCTATCAAATGTGACTGCATGATATAGTGGATAGAGAGAGTGGTCAACTTGGAATCAGGTAGACCTCAGTAATAGGATCATAGCAGGAGGGTTCGGTGGGACCTTAGAGACCTTTGAATCCTTTTTTCTCATGTTATAGGTGAGGAAATTAAGGTTAAAGGAGATTACAAGACTTGTCCAAGGTCACACAGTAAGCATCACCTGGCAGATTTGAATCCAGGTCCCCCTCTACACTATACCAAGGTGCCCTCATACTATTTGAGTGACCTTGGGAAAGTCACTTGGCTAATATGGGCATCAGTTTCCCCACCTACAAAATTCAACTAGATGGCCTCTGAGGTCTTTCTAGTTGTAAGTTTATAATGTTTACAAAATCTTCTGGAACTGCTGTGGAATTACCCATATCTATGAAATGTGCTATTTCATGGTCAATTAATGTTTATTCCTAAACCCCTCAGAGTTCTGTGTTGAAGTTATGAAATATTTTCATAAGCTGGAAAGAATCCTGAGTTGCAATATTTTGTCAGTCATGAGGCCAATTTTTAAAAAGTCTATATAAATGCTAGACTTGAAGCTCCATGAGGATCACAGGAATATAGCTTTGGAACTTGAAGATACCTTATAGGATAAGTAGTATGATTAGTGGAAGAAGTAGGGGACTGTGGCTCAGAAAACCTATGTTCTAGTTCCAACATCACCATTTACTGTTTGTGTCAGTTTAACAAATCTCTTGATCTTAATTTTGTCATCTATAGAATGGGGAAATGGCACTAAAGCATGGATTCTTCACATTGAAGCTATGAGCTTTTTTGAAAAAGTTTGATAACTTTAATTATAATTGATTTCCTTTGTAATCGTATATGAGTGACTGTGTGTGTGTGTGTGTGTGTGTGTGTGTGTGTGTGTATCTTAGGCATTTAAAAGCATTATCCTGGGGAAAAGGTTAATAGGTTAATTGTTTTTTTTAATTAATTTATTAGTTTAGTTTCAGTTAACAAGATTCAATTCCATAGTTCCTTGATTTTCACATTTCCTTTACTTCCCTCCCCCCACCATTAATAGGTTAATTATTAGTAGGTTTAACCAGATTGCCAAGGGGGTCTGTGTCACAAAAAACTTAAGAGCCCATATTGGAATATGATTCTAGAATTCTGGACTTATTTTTCTGGAAATTTTTGAGTTATTCCAGAAATTCTAGAATTTTATTATACTTAAAATTTCTAGCCTTTATTTTTAACATTCTGCTAATGCTTTAATGTTCTCTAACCCTTAATGCTCCCAAAGTTGAGCATGTTTATACAATTTTTGATTACAGAAAAAAGATGGTAAAATATGGTTTTTTAGTTTCAATTATCATATTTCATAAGAATTGACCCAATCTAACTAAAATCCTATGCAAGCTTTCATACAGAAAATTAACTCATTTTTTTATTCTATGGGAACATCTAATCCTTGATTAAACTAATTGCATCACACTGATTTATTACAACAAGTAGGTAAAAGGGATAACCTTCCATTCCCATTTAATGTACTCTTTCATTCTTTTCCATGGCTTTGGAGCTTTGATTTTCTTTTAAAATTGTAAAAATTAATCATAAATCTATTTCAGTTGATGCATCTAACAGCCAACGAGAATGCCCATGGGGCCAATAAACCATGACTTAATTATCACTAATTGACAAACCCAATTGTACAATACTAAATCTGGATTTCCTCCCCTTGGATAATTATAATCTAATAAAGTTCACCTTAGCTCCCTTATCATTCCATAAAGAAATATGAAATGTCTTGTTGTAAATGCTTCCCTAGAAAAAAATTAGACACACAGTACATAATTCATAGACCAAAGAGTAACAATCATTACAAATGTAATTATCTTCTCCTGGAAGAGACAAAACACCTTTTGTTTCTGTGTGCTATTTCTTTTTCTACAAAATCAGGTTAGCAGGACTTCTTTTCCAACTTGTGCTAAGTAACTATAATTCATCATCTTTACAATTCAGAAGACAAAGAAGAAAGGGGTCGGCTAGGTGGCACAGTGAATAAGAGCGCCGGCCTCAGAGTTGGGATGACCCGAGATCGAAACCGGCCTCAGAAAATGAGCACCCACACATAAATAATCATTAGCCGTGTAACCTTGAGCAAGTTACTTAACCCCAATTGCTTTAAAATAAATAAATATATATATAAACAAACAAACAAATAAATAAATAAATTTAAAAAAAAGAAGAAGAAAGGAAGAACTGGATAATAGTAAGGAACAGAAATGCACTGAATGGGATGAGGAAAACTCTGGTGGCCCCTACTTATGTGAACCTAGGCAAATCACTTAACTATCCTAGGTTTCATGGTTTTTTTCATCTGTAAATTGAAAGGATTACATTAGGTGGCTTCTGATGGAGGTCCCTTTCAGCTCTCCTTCTGTGTTCTTAAGATCATAGATAAGACAGTGTCCCAGATACACGCACACCAGCTTTGGAGTTGGAACACCTAAGTTCAAATACTGCTTCTGACGTGACTGTGTGACTTTGGGCAAGTCACTTGATTTACCTAGCCTGAATACCTTAATTTCTCAAATAAAGAGATTAGACTTGATAGGCTCTAATATCCCTTCCAGATCTATAATTCTATTTTTTAAAATAGTAAGTCGCTACCTGTCTGACTTAGGGAAATTCATTTAACTGCTCTCAGACTCACCTTCTTCTTCTGTAAAATGAGGTGTTTGGATTAGATGACCTATAAGGTACCTTCAAGTTCTAAATCTATGTTCCTATGGTCCTCATGGAACTTCAGTTTAGCATTTTTATAGACTATTTTTTTTAATTGGTCTCATGCCTGACAAAATATTGCAATTCAGAATTCCTTTCAGCTTCTGAAAATGTTCCATAACCTCAACATGGAGCTCTGAGAGGTTTAGAACTAAACACTAATAAACTGACCATGAAATAACACATTCCGTAGATATGGGTAATTCCACAGCAGTACAGGAACATTTTGTAAAGATTACAGACCTACAACTGACAAGGACCTCAGAGGTTATCTAGTTGAATTTTGTAGATGGGGAAACTGATGCCATATTAGCTAAATGACTTGCCCAAGGTGACTCAAATAGTATGAGGGCATCTTGGTATATATCTATGATCTATATTTCCATGATTCTAAACTGGAAAGTATATATAGGGAAGTTGTCCTGATTTATATCTTGCCACTGGATCCAAAATGACTAAGGAGGAGAAAGTGAGATTGTTGAATCTGTACTATAGCCCTCCCTCACTTAAATTCAATCTGAAGATTACTATCATGTGTATGTCTGGCCACCCCTAATCCCCATTAACAATCCCCTTTCTTTTCTTCAGGTTAACTCTCCCAGTTGCTTAGAGTGGTACTCATATTTTATGAATTTAAGGACCCTCACCATATTGATTGCTTTCCTATGTATACTTTACTGCTTAGAATCATGGAAGCACAGATCATAGATTTTAGAGTAGGAAGCAAACTTACTGGCTATTTAATCTAACTCCCTGATTTAAAGGAAAACTGAGGCATTGAGAAATGAAGTAACCTGCCCAGGATCATAAAGCTAGTAAGTATCTGAGGTAGAACTTGAACCTAGGTCTCCACAACTGCAAGTTAAGTGCCCAAATCATTACAAACTGAATATAACATAATATTCCAGATATGATCTGATCTGGGCAGAACATAGCAGAATAGCTTCCCTAGACCTTGAAACATGATTTCATTAATACAACCTAAGATTGTTTTAGTTTTCTTAAGCTTAGGGTCCTCTAAATCCCATCACCATGCCTAATCTAATTCAACTACCTAACAATGCCTCCTCCATTTTGGATTTTTTAAGTTGATTTTGAAAACCCAAGTTTAAAGCTTTACATGAATTTCTACTATATTTCATCACAGTTGTATCAATGTTCAATTGTGTCAGGATCTTTTTGAATGCTAACCAATCCATTGAGTATGTTTAATTACTCCTAACAACTTTCCAGACACAAGAAAATCTGATATAATAATTATCAACAAAGAATTTTGAGTCCCTGCTTTATGTATAAAGTATCTGTTTAAGTTCCTGCCTCCAAAAGTCTTATGATATATTTGAGGAGATAGGGTACTTATGGGGGAAAAAAGCCACTATTTGACCCTGAACTCAAGCTCCCATTAAGAGTGTCCACAAGTCTAGCAATGATATGAGGCCAGACCAGAATTCCAATGATGGTAGTGTCGGGATCGTGGGGTAATCTACATACTGTCTTTGATTAGACCATAACCTAGGATGTGCCTCTGAGCTGGGATATTGGTTGTTTTTCAGATTGTAATCCAGATTTCTATATCCTTTCAAATCCATTCTTTAATACTCTGAAACTGGAAAACTAATACTTGGTAAGGTTAGATTGAACTGTTAATGCCCTAAAGCTTCATTTTAAACCTCACACTATCGAAATTTATCACCCAATCCCAATCCTAGTGGCTGTTTTCTGTATATGCCAAAGACATTTTCCTTCATTTCTCAATGAGTTAATGCCTAGTTCAAAGTCTTTCATTCTTCCCTACTTCCTATGCTAATATTAGAGGACTTCAACACATATGTATATGTATGTATGTATATGTATATAGTATTGATTCTTCCTCAAAAACCCTACCTAATATTCTACTTGCTGAATCAACTCAATTACCATGATCTACAACTTCACTCCACCTTGGCTATACACATAAAAGGTCATCCTTGGTCTTACCAATACCCACATATTATTCTCAACTCCTCACTCTCAACATACATGTAATTTGTTCCTGAATCTCATCACTTTTACCTTCACAACATCTCTTATACATATCTCCTTTCCTTTAACAGCCAGAATCATAGTTCAGGCCCTCAGAATGTCTCATAGAGACATTTATAGTAGCTTTCTAACTGGTCTGTCTCCCTACCTCAAGTCTATCCACTCTAATCCATCCTCCATCCACTCAGCTCCCAAAGTGATTTTTTAAAGCATAATTCTAATCATCTCACCTCTCCTCCTTCTCAATAACCATCATTTGTCCTCTTCCTGTCTTTCCAGTCTTACATTTAGTTTCCTTCAAATGCTCTAAGCTCAAGCTTACATGCAGTTCCTAGATCATGAAATTTCACCTCCCATATTTATACCTTTGCACCTTGTGGCAGGACCAATATTCCTAACACAGCTTCCCTGATCCTTCCTCTATGCAGCCTCCTAGTTTGGGGGCACAAAAGGTTCCAGCCTCATGTAGTTGTTGACTATCGGACTGTGTGGATGCCTGAGACCATGAAAGTCACTATATCATAATGACTGACTCATGAGATCTGTTTCCACATGGAGATGAGGAGGCTACATACAGAGAAGCTCAGTGCCACTATATATTTTTTTTTCAATAGTTGCAATCAATTTATTAAAAGAGATGATTGGTTAGGCATCTGCAATGGTGACTTCAACTTCTACAGCTGATTCAATGCTGATAGAAGTGATCTGTTTAACAATTACAGGACTGTGCAAATCAATAAGGCGTTTGTGGATTCTCATCTGGAACTGATCCCAAGTCTTTGAACCTTCACCGCAAGGAGTTTTTCTAGCTGTGATTCAAAGTGTCTTGGTGGGCATTCAAACAGGTCCCTTCACTTTCAGGTTCTTCTCTTTGGCTCCTCTGATGAGGTCAGCGCACACTTTCTTGAGTGATTTCACGTTGAGGCTGGTCTGGGTGATTCGGTTCCGGTGAATGGCCACTTCGGGCTCCACAAGGGTCTTGCCGGTGTCTTTGAATGCCGTGGCAGCGGGCGGCTTCCTGACCGACTTATTCCTCGGTGAGAGTGAACAGTGGTGAGTCAGGAGGAGGAGAGGCAGAGACTGCTAACTCCAAACAGCTGCGGCAGCAATACCTTCACCAAAGAGAGCGCCACTATATTTTTGATGCACATCCTTGCTGTGCTGGGACAAAGTAAACCTCTTCCTTTGTTAAATATTCAGTGACTTGCCAGTGCCTCATTTCATTCTAACACTGAACTTGAACTAAGGCTCCAAAACATATTTTCTGTCCCCCATCCTTGGGATGCTCTTTTCCCTCACCTTTGCCTCTTACATTCTCTGACTTCCTTTAAGACTTAGCTCAGATCCCACCTACTGCAGGAGGCCTTTCTCAGTTCTACCCCCCCCCCACACCCTTCTCAGCTTGTCTCCCATGTCTCTGTCTATATCTTAAGTATACCTACTCATTTACATGTTTTACCCATTGGTACATAGCCTGCTTAAAGGTGCAGAAAATATCTGTGCCTTTCTCTCTGTGCTTAGCACAATGCCTGGTACACAGTAGGTAATAAATGCTTGCTGATTCACTGACTAATTCCCATTCAAATGGAAATGATAGCTCTGGATGAAAAATGTAGATGGGCATCTACTTCTGTATGCTTCTTCTTCCTTTCAGAGCCTAAGAATCAAACCAAAGTTCTTACTTCAATGTCAAAGCAAAGTCAGGGAGGAGATATGAAAGAGGACACTCTATTTGTACATTTCTAAGGTGAAAAACAGGTGCTATTTATGGAAACCCTTTAGAAGACTGATGACATTTTAATCTGACATAAGTATAAAATTTCCAAAAGCCAAATGCTACACTTTAATAGTACAAATGAGCACTACCATTCAATTCCAACAAATATTTTTCTCTTCTTATCAACAGCCAATGACAGGATAAGGACATTAGAATGAATCAGGTGAACATTATCTACAAAATATATGGTCCTGGTTATGTGTTATTCAATACAGAATATCTTCTTGATATAAATCCACTCTGAGCTGACTGTCTAATCTAAGCTAAGGCAGGCCTGTCAGCTCACAACTTAGTACAAAGCTGAGAGCTGATACTAAGTGAAAAGAGAGATGAGAAAGGCCTATGATATTGCTATCCATCATCTTTATCTAAATAAAACAATGGATGGAATACATTCATAATTTCTGTCAAGAAAATAGGACAAACACCAATGTTCTACACAAACACAAAAGGAAGTATGAAATTCCTTAACAGATCCACTAAGCTCTTCCATACTCAATGGTCTGGCCCTTGTACATGAGCACAGACAAGCAGCAGACTTTCAGTGTTCTCTTATTCATCTAAATACAGACTCTGTGAGCCATCTAGCAACCAGGTGCCTCAAAGGTATCAATGAGCTATAACGTTCATTAGGACTTGTGATTCAGGGAGCTGTAGAAACTAAAAAAAAACTAATACTATTAATTCTAAGGAAGAATACATTCTTTGATAATTCTAAATTCTAAATACAGTCTTTGATAATTCTAAAATTCATACATTATCAAAAGAAAACTAAGGATATGACTTTTTTCAAAGAACAAAGATAAAGATACACAATTCATTCATTGTCTAACTAATTTTATTTTTGAAATATGCAACATTTGATAATGGATCTTAAATACCAAACTAATTTCTTCTTTTTTCTTCCAAACACTTTCCTCCCTTTTGTAGCCTTAGTAGCTAAAATAACTGAGAGCCATCATGTTTTTTAATCAAATTAGCAAGCAGATTTTCTCTTTTATTGCCCTTCCATAAAAATCTATTTAGCATAAAATAAGGATGCTGTAGCACTTTCAGGCAAAATTTGATTATATACAGGCTTAACTGCTTCCAATTCGAACCAATTATCAGAGGATGCATCTAATTATATCTTCACTTCTAATTCAGCAATCTGTTTTTCCAGTTGTTTCAATCTGGCATTCCACTCCTTTCTCTTATCAGCAAAATAAATAAATAATGAATGAACTGATAACATTGCAGAACATTGATTGAGCAATTTCCCTGAACAAAACTGTTCATTTAAAAAAAATGAATAACACTGGGTGATGCAAACAAATCTCATTATTCCTTCAACTAATTAGGAACAAAAAGTAAACTTTTTATAAAAAGACTAGGATCTTTCATTCTGAAAAATTCCGGTTGAGGAAACAATTTCAGCAAGCAAGAAAATACTATAGCTGTTTTTATAAGGACTGAGAGTTAGAAGAGAGGTCAGAAATGGGCACAGAAACACATTAGTACCTATGTTTTAGAAAAACTACAAATGATCAGAAAAGTTTGTCATAAACCTTTTGGGAAAACAGACTTCCTTTTTCTCCTAGGCAAGTGCTATCGCATAGGCAATGTGAAGTCAAAAGATCTGGGTTAAACCTCTAGCTCTGTTCTTTATTACTGATATGACCTTGGACAAGATTCTTCACTATAAAATGAGTTGAGACTAAATGGTCAGTAAAGCTACTTTCAACCCATAAATCCTATGATCTTAAAACTTCCTTTGCAAATGTTGATTTTCCTTAATGCTCTGAAGTGTTGGTAAAAGGTAGGTAGAAGATGGTGTCTTTCCTGATATTCCTCCCTCCTAAGCTACCTTATATTTAACTAGTACTTTGTATTGATAAAGTAGTTTATAATATTTGTGAAAGGGGGGGATGCAATACCTCAGGTGTCTTGCAGACCAGGATCAGTTCCAGAATAATCTCTGTATATGCCCCCAAAGTCTACATGGAGATTGCACATTGAATGTGCACGTAAGGACGTTTCTCATTGGTCAATATTGTACCACCATTAGATTTGTATTCTCAGACCTTAACTGGCAGCCTAGTGCATTGTAAGTGCTTAATAAAGGTCCACCTGCCTTTCTGCTTACTAAATGTTTGATGTAATAAATTGAACTGAAGAAATGGGAAGTTTTATTTGTCTTCTGATTAGCAACATTTTGCAGGTTATATGAATTGTACTAGGAATCATTTAAAATTTATTTATTTATTTGTTTGTTTTGGATTAGACCTTTGATTTCACTGGGGTAGGGACCTCCCAGTATTGAACTTTTTAAAAAACTCAAATATATTCATAACTTAATAGCCTTAGGGATGTGCCTGGATCATTAAGGGGTTATGTGACTCTGTCCATGCTCAAATAGCTAGTGTCATTCAATGTAATTTTTTTTTAAGAATGTAAAATCCTTGAGAGTAGGATTGTTTCATTCCTTGTGCTTTTATATAAAATATAAGTGTTTACTTTGTTCTAGATACAGAATAGGTGCTGAATGAATGTTTGCTGATTGATTAAATCCATTAATCAACAAAGGTTTTTGTGGGTTTTTTTTATTAAGTAATTACTCTATATCAGGCACTGTGCTCGGCAATGGGCATACAGAGACAAACATGTAACAGTTCCTACCCTCAAAGGGCTTACTATTATGAGAGGAGTTTTCAGAGGTAGGATGTGATCCCAGGTCTTTTTGACTCCAAGGCCAGCCATCTATCAACGACCACACTACCTCTTAGATATAATTATACTTCGACTGATTATTGCTAACATTCTAATTTGGTGAGAGTTGTTCATTGCTGACTCTCAAAAGCAACACTATTCCTGTCATAGGTCTTGGATGCTAGTGATTATCAACTCAGCTAGATAAGAGTATATCTAGATAGTTGGGTCAGCGGTTGAATACAGAGAAGTCAGCAAAGGGTGAAGGAGGCAGGATCTCTAGGCAAGGTGCAATATCAATGGAATCAGGAAACAAGTTTCCAAAACCTAGCCTAGAAGCTTAGAAAGCAAAATGATCAAGGGGTTAGGCAAAAGATGTTAACATTAAGGGGTAAGAACCCTGCCTCTCTTTGCAAGGATTCAGGGTAATAGGTATGGAACTTTGGCTCTCCCAGTAACTGGCTACATAATCTTTCATAAAGTTCAGAAATCTTGAACCTTAATTTCTTCAACTGCAAAAATGGAAACAATACTATTAGTAGAGGTTATACAGGGTTGTTGTATAGATCTAATGGAAAGGATACATAGAACATACTTTCTCTGAATAAAACTGTGTCATCTATAAAATTAGGAGGTTGGATTGTTCTGTAGAATAGACTTATATGATAAATATATTAGGGACAGGGATGAGATCAGAGATTTTACTGGTAGAAAAAACTTCCATTTGAGGAAAGGCCATCTATGTATATCAGTATGTGTGTGTGTGTGTGTGTGTGTGTGTGTGTGTGTGTGTGTGGAGGGAGGGAGGAAGGGAGAGAGAGAGAGAGAGAGAGAGAGAGAGAGAGAGAGAGAGAGAAAGAGAGAGAGATTTTTGTGAACAAAAGTCAGATACTAAAGCTATTTCCAGCAATGGACTGTGATTTTTACTTTAGTAGCAATAACTACTAATTTTATCAAGACAGTAATATAGGTGAAATCTAATCTATAAATTTGCCTTAGAACTGTATTTCAGTGGAATAGATTTTTCCCTGCTGCCTCCCTCTATCTTCCTCTTTAGTTTCCAGTTTCCCAAGTGGATTTCTTTACTTCCTAGGTTTTGCTGGCACAATAGAATATCCAGTTTTATAAGGTTTGGTCCTATCTGATATACAATAAAAATATCCTCATTCAAAAAAGTTTTAACCTTTAATGTGGCTCCTTTAGCTATTTATTGCACTGATCAAAAAAATCTCAAAAAAAAACTTATTAAATAGTTTAAAATTATGCAAACACATTAGGTCTGAGTTTAAAATAATGTTTACAAACATTTAAATAAAATAGAATCATATGGTGCATATATGTACATTTCTTAACTGACTCTTAAATTGCTAGCTTTTATTCTCTTACCTCCTTTCTAACACGGACATAGTTTTACACAGAAACTTTATCTCCTAATCACTCTCACCTTCTTAACCTTGGCATCAAAATCCTATCTCCATCCTTTGGTAACTTGTCACTCAACTCAGGTTTTAGTTTACGTCTACTTAGGGAGTTATCTCACTGAATGCTTCAAGTGGGTCATGAGGGAGGTATCTACCTACATTTCTGTCTCTTTTCTTTAGCCAGAAAATCCATCTGGCTCCAGTTCTCTCCAAAACATCTACCTTTTGCCAAACAGATCTTTTGAAGAAGCAAAGTAGGCTTTCATTTTATATACAGTGGTACTTGCTTGCTTTCTTTCCTCTCACAAATTTGTTCTTCTAAAGTTTAAAGAAAGGTGAGTTTTGGACTGATTGTAGTCTGAGAACAATAACAAGTATATCAACGAATCAACAAATATTCATTAACTATTTGTGTTCTAGACACTTTGCTAGGTACTGAGATTATCAAGACAAAAATGAATATTCTTTTTTTCCTGCTTTTTGGAGGGCAATTGGGGTTAAGTGACTTGCCCAAAGTCACATGGCTCGTGTGTTAAGTATCTGAAGCCAAATTTGAACTCAGGTCCTCCTGACTCCAGGGCCGGTGCTCTATTCACTGTACCACCTATCCATCCCTGAAATGAATATTCTTGAAGGAGAAAACAGATAGATACATGCAAAGGAGAGTCTTTAAAGTTGCCTTTTGCTCAATACTCTTTTTGAAACATAATAAACAAACTACAAAGTAAGATATTTTTATTTTTTATGGTTTTATTTAATTCTATAAATATGAAGCTAGCTGTTGTCTGCTGCAGAAAAATGCTTGCAAAAGCCTGTTTTCTCTTTTTCATATGTTCATCAAGAGTACTCTCAGTATGGCATAGGCCACTCTCATAGCGAATAGGGTAAATGAAAAGCCTTTATTTAAACACTTTGCTCAGTGCTGAAGCTCTGGGGATACCAATATCAAAACAATGATATGGTTTTGTTTTTTTATTCTGTTTAATTCTGCCCTTCGCATGCTCATATTTTAATAAAGGAAATCAAAGGGATGGTCAGTAGAATCATAGGACCATTGATTGACATTGATTGATGTATGATAATTGACTGGCTTATCCTTTCCAAGCATGGGAGTATTGATTTGCTAACTGTTCAATAGAAAGCAGGGAGAGGAGGAGGTTGGCATGACATGGCATGACCAGCAGTGTCACAGGTCTGGGTAGAGATACTTAAGGAGAACTCTCACTATGAAGATTTTATAAAGATAAGAAAGTAGGAAAAAAGATTGCCAGTTTTTTCTATTAACCTTTTTTTTTCCCCCAGTGGTAATAATATCACCATAAAGTTACAGAGAAGGTGTCAATCTTCATTAGTAGAAGAACTATCTCTCAGGGGACTCTAAAGTGATAAAATCAGAGGTTCTGTAAAAAAGAGATATCAGCATAAAACAGAGAGAGGTATGCTTGCCAAACACATTTTTGGTCTCGCCCTGGGGGGTGTCCTACAAAGCTAGAAAGGTTTGAGTATCAACCAGGTGACAGACACTATTTGAGGACCAGGTATCATGGATGAGCTACAATCTACATCTATGTAGGGAATACCCACAAGGAAGAAAATAAAGTACTGAAGGCAGTTCTAATGAAATGGATCAGATTCTTCTTAGCTTAAAGATTAATAAGCCTGGAGCAAGCAAAGCATCAGGTCTAAATATAGCCTCTCTTCCTCCCTGCCCTCTCAAAGTTAATTGTTTCTTTTCTATTTTGGACCCAGTCCTGAGGATATAATGAGCCACTACATATATTCTAAAATTCCTTCACATAGATATGAATATATATTTGGCCCAGCCATTTAGGCACATAGGGATTGGTGTATTTGTAAAACATCTGCCTTTGATGTGAGCAGAGAATAAATAGTTAAAATAGTAAAATAAATAGTTAAAATAGTAAAATAGTAAAAAAAAATAAATAGAAAAAATTTCCACGGGGGAAGGTGGCTTACAGGTCTCCTCGACAGGCAGACTGATATTGAAAGTATCCCAGAAAGAGTGCTATGAGGTATATTTGTGGTAGACTTTTCAAGGTCATCAAGGACTCTCTTCTCTATTGGTTAGGCTAAACATGTGATAAACATGGACATCATAATAAAATTTACTTATGCCCTATGGATTGAACTGCTTTATCTTTTACTTTTCTAGATCAGGCTCCTGTTTTGTTCTTTATCGTAGGCTTTATTCGAATGTTTTCAAACTAAGTGCATGGACTTCCTGAGGGCAGCCTTCAATCTCAAAATGTCCCTTGCTTAAAATGATTCATCAGTAAACATCAAAGAATATTTAAATATCATAGTATTGAGATATATGATAAGCAGACAGGCAGGAAGGCAGGCAGACAGACAGAGGCCTTATTAAGACAGCAGGATCAGGGCCACCTCCTGCTGCCTCAGGTTTCCTATTACCGTCAGACTACACATTGGTGCAATTCGAGTCTATTAATTGTGCACTCAACCTTGCTGCTAGCCATCTGTACTAACACTCTTTGCTCTCTTTTTGCATCATGGTGTGTCATTTTAAATTGCGCTTTTCCCGCTTAAAAAAAACAATAACTGTGAAATGGAAAAAACCAACAACTTCAAGCCCACAGGTTCTGGGACTTCATTATCTAACTGTATTCCCATCACATTTGGTTTCTAGAATGTCATCAGCTTTCACTATCAGATTTAGCACCACCTTCATAGCATGATAAAGGTGGGGGAAAGTTGCATAAAAAATGAAGTAAAATAATAGAAAAACAAAAAGGAAAAACTCCTCCTGAATCTCAAGGAAGCACTTTCTCTCCTAAAAAAAAATAAAACCAAACAAAAACCCCTCTTTTTTCTACATAATCTACACTATCACAGTGATACCCATACTTGCTTTGGAAGACCAATGCCACCTTGTGCGAAGCTGAAAATTTGCTTATATGCTTTGGGACAAATAGAGTCAATGCCCTTAGAACAGGGGTTCGTAAACCTAGGTCTATGAAGAAATCTCTGGGGGAACTTCAATGGTAAAAATACATCTTTATTTTTACTAACCTCTACCTGAAATATAGCATTTCTTTCAGTTACTTAAAAAGCACTGTTTTCAGAAAGGGCCAATAGACTTCACCTGATTGACCACCAAAGGAGTCCATAACACAAAAATGGTGAAGAATCTCTGCTTTAAAAGATGCTATAACAATGTGGAGAAAGATGAAAAAAGGGGAACAATGCAAATACGTCAACTATATTAAGAGATGACCAAACAGTAGGGGCAAGGAGAGATAGCTAGAAAGAATGCCCTCTACCAGTGTTTGTCTACAGTGATCTTGGGGGCCCTCTGTTCCAGTACTTCAACTCCTCTAACACTTTCAGAATAAAGTGGAGATCTGTCTAGACATTGCCTGAATCAGAAATATCTGTAGACAATAAACAGATAATTTAGTCATAGACTGGTAAGCCAAGTCGGTCAACGTAATACCGATAGGCCATGTTCCTGTACAACTGATATTCAGAAAGCATTTTTCTCACAAAAATGCTATTAATTGAATAATGCAGATGTTATTATACTACTTCTATAGATCAGGAAATGTAAATTCTAGGAGGTTTACAGGAGGTGGTAAAAATGAGATTCAAACTCAGATAAATGCATGTTCATATTCATTCATATTCATTCATTCTTAGTGTCAATAATATTAATGATCTTAGTGCCTACCTCCCATTCTGGGAAAACTGCAAAATAATGATGTATACCTGCTGTAAACATTTGCATTGCCAAAGGAAGTAAGGTGGTACAGTGGATAGAGTGCTGGGCCTGGAGTCAGGAAGACCTGAGTTCAAATTCAGGCTCAAATTAGCTGTGTGACGCTAGGCAAGTCATTTAGCCTCTGCCTGCCTCAGTTTCCTCATTGGTAAAATGTGGGTGGTGGTAATAACAGAACCTACCTTGAAGGGTTGTTGTAAGGATCAAATGAGATAGAAGGCAATGTGAAATATCTCATGAGAAAAACCACTGACCTGGAAAATAGATCCAGGAGAGATAATTTAAAAATTATTGGACTACCTGAAAGCCATGATCAAAGAAAGAACCTAGAAATCATCCTTCAAGAAATTCTCAAGGAAAATTGCCCTGATGTTTTAGACCCAGAGGGGGAAATAGAGGTTGAAAGAATCCACCAAACTCCTCCTGAAAAAGATCCCAAAAAGAAAACTGCTAGGAATATTATAGCCAGGTTCCAGAATTCCCAGATCAAGGAGAAAATACTACAAGCAGCCAGGAAGAAACAATTTCAATATTGTTGAAACCCAATCAGAACAGCACAGGACCTGGCAGCTTCTACACTGAGGGATTGAATATGATATTCCAAAGGTCAAAAGAGCTGGGATTAAAACCAAGAATCACCTATCCATCAAAACTGAGTATCTTGTTTCAGGGGAAAATTTGGTCATTCAGTGGAATAGAGGACTTTTAAGCATTCTTGAGGAAAAAACCAGAGTTGAATAGAAAATTTGACATTCAGACACAAGAAGCAAGAGATGCTTGAGAAGGTAATCAGGGAAAAAGAAATCAAAAGGAACTTATCAAAGTTGAACTATTTACATTCTTTCATGGAAAAACAATAACTGTGTCTGATGAAACCTTCCTCATTATGAAAATAACTGAAGAAGGGTATATGGGCATATGAATACATATGTGAATGTGTGTATATATGTTTACAGGTATACGTGGATAGAGGGCACAGGTTGAATTTGATGGGAAGGGATGATACTTAAGGGGTGAAGTTAAGAGGTGAGAGAGGAAAGTGGCAAGAGGAGATGGGGAGAGACAGGGTAGGGTAAACTATCTCATGTAGAAGAGGCAAGGGGAAGTGGTTGAAGGGGAGGGGAAGAACAGGAAGGCAAAAAGGCAAAACCATATTCTCATTGAATTTGGCTCGGGGAGAGAATGACATACATACTAAATGGGATATCTCACCCTGCAGGAGAGTAGGGGGAAGGGGCATGAGAGGGGGGATGATGGAGGGGAGGGCATTTTAGGGGGAGGGGACATTGGAAGTACCCACTTTTGAAGAGGGACAGGATCAAAGTAGGGAATAGACCAGGTGGGGGGTGGGATGGGTGGGAGGGAAATATAAGCAGTCTTTTACAATAATCTACTATGGTAATGTTTTACATAGCTATACATGTACAACACATACTGAATTGCTTATCTTCCCAGAAGGAGTGGGTGACAAGGGAGGAAGGGAATGGATCTGAAATTTTAAAATTAAATGTTACAAATGTATATAAATACTATTATTAATACTATTTTGCATGCAATTGGGAGATAAGATGTGCAGGCATTGGGGCACAGAGCTTCACCTTGCCCTAATGGCAAAGTTGAATGGGATATGGGAGAAGATATGGGAGAGAGCAGATTAGATGAGGGGATATCTTGTGGGACTGCTATTCTGGGATGGTGGGTAGGGAAAAATTGTAACTCAAAATCTGGTGGAAATGAATGATGTAAACCAGAAGTTAATAAAGCATGTTAAACAAAATTAAAAATAAAAAAAAATAAAATATCTTATATGTGTTTTGTCTCTCTGTTAGACCTTGAGAGAAGGGTCGGCCTTGTTTTTTTCTTTGTATACCAGTGCATAGCACAGTACTTTGTACATACTAAGCACTTAATGAATTCTTTTTCATTCATTCATTTTGAGGGAAAGGGGCATAATATTTTCATTGCTCTTATTCCTCTTTCTTTTTCCCCTTTAAACACTGAGGTAATATTTGTGAAGATCGTTCCAATAAAGGTAATAAATTCTTACTCTTATCTATAAAGACTCTGGCCCAAAATGAACGTGCAAGTTAATCTCAGAAATACGTGACTAGAATTAAAAGGAAAAAAAGTTGTTTTCCTCAGCAAAGAAAATTGCCAGGTGGATACTGATATTATTTTTATTAATAATCAAAGAATATGTGAAAATGACAACAACAATGCTAAAACTTAACTTTACCCAGAAAAGCAGTTGTCAAGATTATCTGGCAAGTTCTATAGCTAGAAATCTGTACTGCTAAGGAAAAACATGAAGAAGGTGACTCTTACCCTTTGTTAATTTTAAATTAAACAGATATCCTGTCCCCTTAAAACACAAGGGCAACCTAGCTCAAAGGAGGAAAAAAGTAAAGTAATAGACAGGAGCTGTGTTCCTTGTTTTAATATCTGCCCTCTGATTAATTTCAAATTTTTTATGACCATCATCATAGCTATCATTAATAAAATGCTTATTATGTCCCAGGTACTATGTAAAGCATTTTACAATTACCTCATCTGATTCTCAAAACAACCTTGGGAGGTGGGTGCTATTATCACCATCCCCATTTTTCAGATGGGGAAACTGAGGCAAACAAAGGTTAAGTGACTTGCTCAGGGTCATAAAGCTATTAAGTTTGGGAGGTTGGATTTGAACTTGGATCTTCTAGAATCCAGGCTCATTATTCCATCCACTATGCCACCAAGCTGCCCAACTAATATTTATATTGTGGTTTAAGGTTTGCAAAACATGTTGCATATCTCAGTCAATTCTCACATCATCTCCAAATTACAGATAAGAAACTAAGGTTGAGAGAGTAAATGTTGCCCGTGGCACCCAGCTAATACTTACTTGAGGCAGAACTTCCAAGTCTAGTACTTTATCCATGCTGCCATTTACCTTTAGCAAATGTGTAATTACTATAAATTTAGAGGGGTTGGTTGAAGGGGACATTACATTATAAATTCTCTGGACATCTATAATATCCTTTTTGATAAATAGTCTTTCTTGACAACATAAAGTTTAAGTGGCAATCCTCCCATTGAATTTCCTTTGTTGATCTCTTGGGATCCCATCAATCTCAGAACCTTCAAACCTAGCAAAGAAAACTTGGACAATCATCTGCCTAAGGTTCCATTCCTTGAAATATTAAGATCAAGTATGTCACACGCTTGTTTGATTAAGTGAAGTTATTTGCAACAAAACGTGCTCTTTGTTGAAGTAAACCTTCATTTATTTGAGCTGTTATTTTTAGCATCATCTGGGAGTCTAGAAGAGGTATAATGTAATACACATAAGTGAATATTCTTGAAAGTGAATTTGTCTCCACTCCATATAGGATATTAATTTTTTAAATGAGTCAAATATAGTTGGTGAAATTTATTTTAATTGCATAAAATATTATGGAGAACCTTTTAAATATCAGTCTTGGGTTATATGCCAAATCAAGCTTAGATGATGACAATCAAGATGGCACCATCTAATACTTAAATAATGTCTTAGAGTTTGCAAAACAATTTACAAATGTCCGCTCATTTCATTCTCATAACAATTCTGGGAGAAATGTCTTATTACCCTCATTTTAGAGGTGAGGAAAATGAGGCAGAAAGAAGTTGCTTTAAGTCATGCAATTAGTGTCTGAAGTGACATTTGACCTCAGGTCTTCCTGGCTCCAAGTTCAACATTCTATCCACCATGCCATCTAGCTGAGTAGACTAGTATTTCATCATTGCTTGTTTGATATCCTTTCTAATTTCAGGGTGTGTTTGTGTTTTTAAATTCCAGTGGTTATTTTTACAGTCTTAAAGAAAATATATGTGTCTATTTATTTCTTCTGATCAAGGCACTGGATGGGTATTAGACATCTAACTACATGTCCAATATTTTGTAAGATTCTAATGGAGGTGAAGCTAGGTGGCACAGTGGATAGAGCAACCTAACCTGGAATCAGGAGGACCTGAACTCAAACCCTGCCACAGATACTTACTAGCTGTATGACCCTGAGAAAGTCACCTAACTCTGATAGCTTCCCTCCCTCTGCCACCCCCCCAAAAGAAACTGTGGGAAATAAAAAAGTAGGGGTTATAAACATATTTGCAGTATTTGATTGGAGACATCATTCCATTAATTTAGGGTCATTTTGGATCAAAGGGAAGTCCCTGTCCCCATCTGAAAGGGTACTTAAAATTGTAAATGCTTCATAACCACTTTCACTACAAAAATGTCAGCATATGGCTTTGAGTAAAAGACATTGTTCCTGCTCTCAAAAATCTTCCACTTTAGTTGAGGAAATATACCATCCCCAGATGAAGAAAGGGGAATTGCTTTTAAGGATTACTGCCCACATTTTCTCCTTAAGTTGGCCTTATGTTTGATTTAAGGGGAAAAAATATGTGACTTAGAGCTCTGAAAGTTTCCACCAATGTTTTAAGAACAGGGAAGAAAAGAGAAAGTTCAGGAAGGAAGATGGATAAATTCCCATCATGCTAGATTACTAGGTAGAAGTTCCAAATGAGCCTTTGTTTTCACTCAAAAGGTAAAGCATTCCATTTAGGGCAATCAGGTGATGCAGGGGATAGTGTGCTGGGCCTGGAGTCAGAAGGACCTGAGTTCAAATCCAGTATTAACTGTGTCATCCTGGAGAAGTCATTTAACACTGTTTGCCTCAGTTTCTCAGCTGGAGAAGGAAATGGCAAGCCACACTAGTATCTCCCTGCCAAGAAAACCCCTAATGGGGTCATGAAGAGTTGGACGCAACTGAAAAAATTTATCCTATATAAGTAAAATATCTTAACTCCTTTAGATTAATATAGCCATGTATAACATTGTACTCCTTATGTGCATTAAGATATATATTTTTGGGGCGGCTAGGTGGCGCAGTGAGTAGAGCGTTGGCCCTGGAGTCAGAAGGACCTGAGTTTGGATCCGGCCTCAGACACTTAATGCACACGCAAACAAAAACCTAGCCGTGTGACCTTGGGCAAGTTACTTAACCCCAATTGCCCTCCAAAAGGCAAAAAAAAAAAAAAAACAACCCCAAAACAAAAGAAAAAACAAGATATAAATTTTAAAAAACAAATACCTATTTAACATCTAGTAAGGGTGTACTGCAGCCAGCTCACATAGGTTTGGAGAGCCAATTGTTAAATTTCCATTGTGAGTATTGATTCAGAAATTAGCAATGCTACAAACTGGGTTTTGAATTATTGTTTGCTAACTGCCTTGAATTAAGAAAGTGACAGAAAAATGTTAATAAAGCAAATTAAACTTAAAAGTGTATCATGAATACAATTTTTCTTCCTGAGAGTCAGTTGTTAAGCATTTACTACACACACCTCACTTTATTCAGGAAACTGAAATAATTGCTGAAACATAAAGATAAAAATGAAATATTTCTTATCTCAGGGAGCTCACATGCTACTATACAATATATACATATATAAGTAAGTGATAAACATATGTAAAGTAATAATAAGTAATTTCAGTGAACAACAGTGGGGATCAGAAAATATACCTCATGTCAGAAGTGGTAACTGAATTTTGCTTTGAAGAGAGTTTCAGAGTCTCTGAGTTAGAGATAGGCAAGAGGTGAAGTATTTTGTCTAAGAAACAGAAAGCCAGGCTTACTAGAACAGAAAGAAAGCAAAGGGAAGCAACATGAAATAAGACTGCAAAGGCATGTGAGGAACAGACTTCATTTCTATCCTGTGCAAACCTATGAGAATTAGTTTTCTAATTAGAAATGGCATAACTAGTGGCCCTTCTCCACTCATGAATCAAACAAAAAAGGATTTACTTATATGTGCCCATATAAAATTAACTTTTATCCCTTTAATTTATTTCCAATTAAATTATCCTCCAGTCAAAAAGTCAAGTAAAGTGAAAATATTTTTCTTAATACCTGCAACTTCTACAGTATGTTATGAATAAATATTCCAAGCTCTGCTCCTTCATAGACCTAAATAAATAAATAAGTGAAATCCTCTTTATTCATAAAGTGTCTTGACTTTGTGGAATGCTTTCAACAGGAGATAAACTATGCATATGATGAAAAAAAGTTGCTGATCTTCAGCACAGAAAAGACTAAAAAATGTTTTGCAATCACTCCTGTGGTTCAGTATTATATGTAAAATGCATGACATTCAATAACTCGAGTTTTCAGATATGCTTGTATTAATTTAAAAATCAGTCTTGCTTGACACCAATCAATTGCTTTTTTAGTGATCTCAGTCATCTCTGTTTCTTTTTTCCAGGCTGTTTGTCACACCTATAGCTATAGCATCTCATCCTGTTCTCTGACATGCTCTTGGGAATTGAGATTGGAAGTGGAGAGCTGCAGCTGAGAAGGTACTGTCTGATGCATATCATAGCCAAATGAATCCTATGATATAATTTCAGAGATGCCTCTGAAATTGAATTTCTCTCTTTGTACTAAGATCTCGGTTAATTGTATTTATTATTCATATTTTACACATGATAATATTTATTTATAGATATCTGGATGGCCACTAGTTGATATTAAAGAACAAATTTCTATTCGGGTGCAAGATGGTAAAGTGACCTCGAAGGTCTCTTACAACTCTAAATTCTATGATTACAAAGTATAACTCATGAATACAAAGTGTCATCTGCTGGCAAAAATTAATTCCCCCAGCTGGGTGTGGTGGCTCGTGCTTGTAATTCGGGATACAAGGGAGGCTAGGTCTGGTGGATTGCTTGAGCTCAGGAGTACTAAGCTCTAGTGGGCTAAGTTGATTGAGTGTTTCCACTGAGTATGCCACAACATGGTGAGCCTTCATGATTAGGAGGCTAACAGGCTTCCTAAAGATGACTGAACCAGTCTAGCAAATCAAAAGTCCTGTGGCAATTTGAGTTGGACCTGGCCCATGAGTAGGCACTATACTTGTAACCTGGGTGATATAGGGAGATAGTCTTTTTTGTTTTAATACCCCCAAATCACAAAGAGAAAAGCCAAAGCCAGGAAAACTAATTATTTTACAAAACCTACAGATAAAAATGTGGGGAAAAGCTTGTGAATCCAATTTCCTAAGTATTAATTTAGTCTAGTATACAGGGTAATATCTTGATCTACTTCTGTATTTACTGGTATTGGAAGATCCCAAAGACTTCCTCAAATTTTATATATTTTGACACTGTCTTCTGAGATGATAATAGTTATCACTATATAGAAAAACTAGACAGCAATATAATACTGTAACCAGAAAAGAAAACTTCTGGTTGGGATAAATTAGCAGAATTATAGTATTATTCAACATCTGGATCAATACAAAAATATTTGAGAAGGAGAAACTGATACTTAGATGTAACCAACTTCAGTTTATCATCAATCAATCAATCAACACTTAGCAAGAGTCTAGATTATGTGCCAGGCAATGTAACAAGCACTGGGTTACAAATGAGGCAAAAGAGTCCTTGTCTCAAAGTCCTTGTCTCTTACAGTCTAATGGGGGAATGAAAACAAAAATAGACAAAGCAAACTATACTTATATATATGAAATAAATAGGAATTGATTAATAGGGAGAAGGCATTCCACCTGGTCATTTAAAGTTAGTATAAAGTGATGCTAGGGATGAAAAAAAAATGGAGGTTTGGTGAAAGTAATATGGATTATGAAAAATTTTAGATTAAAAAAAGGCAGGGAGGAAATAGATTTTATTTATGCAATCTCAGCTCTTTGTTGTTTGAGGTTCATTGTGGGACTCATAATGGTTGGTGTTAGCAATCTATGTATTTGGATATCAATGGAAATGTAAAAAAAATGTTGACACTTCTTTCTCTTAGAGGTTTTGAAGAAAGTGGTGCTAAAACCTTAGGCAATAAGTTCAGGAGTTGTAAGGGTGGACAGTCTGGTTATTAACCCAACTCTATCACTGAATCCATGTTATATAATAATAAGTATTTCTATTCCCATGCCCATAACCATGTTGCCAGTGGTGCTTAAATAAATCATACTCTTTCCCATAATATTCCTGGGGGCCAAAAAAATCTGGTCAAAAGGTAATAAAAATGCCCGGTTGTACATATGAAGCCATGGTATTTACGATGTATACACTTAAGTAATGCCTACTAAACCCTTCAATCAATTAGCATTTAAGTACCTATTATTTAAGTAGCTTTTTTGGTGTGCCAAGCACTATGCTAGGATCTATGGATACAAGGACAAAATTTAAATAGTTTTTGTTCTCGATTAGTCTGCATTTGATTGGGGGATGTGACATTTACCAAAGATAGTGTATACAAATATATATCCTAAGTAAATACAAAATAATTTCTAGGGGTGATGAGGCACTAAAAGTAGAAAGACAGGTGGATGGTGATTGATCTGAGTTATGGAAGAAACTGGGAACTCTAAGAAGTACAAGTGAGGAAGAAATGGGGAACAGCTTGTGCAAAAACAAAGTGACAGTAGATAGAATGTTCTCTGTGACTAACAGAAAGGTTTGTTGTGATAGATCATAAAGTGCATAAGGAGGAGTAATATGGAATAAGCCTAGAAAGGCATGTAGGAGGGTTGGTTGTGAAAGAATTATATGCTAAATACCAAAGAGAGGACTTTATTTTATCTTATCCTATAGGCAACATGGAGCTGCTGGAGTTCCTAAGTAAGGGGAGTGATTTGGTCAGATTCGTGAAGGTATATTGCAGAGGGAAGAAATTTGATATGGGGAGACTAATTAGGAGATATTGTTAAGTAGAGGAGAATGCACTGAACTTGGAGTAAGGAAGACTTGGGTTCAAATCCCGCCTCAGATATTTACTGTGTGACCTAGGCAGATCATTTAACATCAGTTTCCTCATCTGTAAAATGAAGAGTTTGTACTGAATTATCTATAAGGCCCCTTCTTGCTCTAAATCTTTATACTTAGGGTCCTGTGAGGCTATGGCAATAGAATAGGTAGTAGAAGCTGGCTGTGAAACATAGAGAAAAAGGGACAATGGGGGGCCACAAGAAAGTGGCTGTACTATCTCAAGAAGTGAAAAGAGGAGCCATTAGCTGCTGCTCTAGTTGAAGACAATTAATGATAGTCCATTAAAGCATCAAATATACTTCTAAGGTTCTTAGAATGCTGCTTTGTTATAAAAGGATGCCAGTGTCTAGAATTACAGGGAAATGCAAGATAGAAGCAGGGACATTCCTGTGTAAGGAGAATGCTCTCCTAAGATCTCAGGAGGAAGGTCATGTTGAGGAGATTTGTTTTTGAAAGTGGCGGAAAGATTCATGGTAGGTATCTCTGGTAGCATCTCCCAATGCTAGACTCTAGATAGTACTGAATCTGTTTTTCTGAACTTGCAAATCATCAACTATACACGGACACACAGATACACACCCTACTAAAGACATAACACCTGACCTTCATAGGGATACCACCTCCTTACGCGAAATGTTTCTAGATTTTAGGACATATGAAAAGTTTTCCAAAAAAAGAAAGGAATAGAGTACTTCTACTCATGCATAACCAATGAGTAAAGCCATTCCTTTTTGGACATATTTACATGCTCACCAAAAGGGTGCTACAGATACTCAAGAAGATTTGAAGAAGAGCTTGCAGAAATAATTCAACCTATCCATTGCAATTTCAACATTCACATTATTATGTAGTTTTTTTTCCCCATCTGAAAATGTGATGAAGGGAGACTACGTACTGATAATAGATATCTCAGCAGAATCACAAGCTGAAACCACTACTCTGTTATATAATACCTCAGGTAAAATACTAAGTGCACAGGGGTATGTACCAAATTAGATTTAAGGGGATTATATGATGTAGCATTTGTTAATCATTGAAATAAGTGAAAGATAGGGGCAGCTAGGTGGCGCAGTGAGTAGAGCGCTGGCCCTGGAGTCAGAAGGACCTGAGTTCGGATCTGGCCTCAGACACTTAAAACACACAAACAAAAACCCAGCCATGTAACCTTGGGCAAGTTACTTAACCCCTCCAAAAGGCAAAAAAAAAAGAGAGAGAAATAAGTGAAAGATCCCTTTCCATATTTCATATGGGCATTTCAATTATTGGGTTAGTTAATACCTTAGGATTAGTTAATAGCCCTGATATATTTCATCATTTAATTGATGGGAACTTCAATTCAAATTAGCATAAAAACAAATGTATCAATCATTTATTGCATACAGAATGCTAGAATTTCATGGGTAAGATGCAAATTTTGGAGAAGATAGTACCTGTCCTCATGGAGTTTATGTTATAAGAAGGGGATATGATACAAACTTACATAAATATACATGTAAAACTACAATACAACTTAGAGATAGGGACTGGAAATATATTGATTTAGGGAAATGTAGCAATCTATTTCAAAACCAGTTTGATTCTTTCACAAGGTCTTATAAAACAAGTACAACATGTTCTGCAATGGTAGCTGACTGATGAATTTTACTGAAAAGCTGAAAAATATAACTACCAATAGATCATCTCTTTTGAGGCTAGGGGGTCTACACATATCCATGTCAAATATACAAAAGGCTATCTACATAATGTACACATTAGATAGGCTTCTTGGGGTGAATTTCTTATCAATGTATCCCAGGGTAATGGGCCATTAAAGATACCCTGTGAAATGTAATTCAGTGTTTCTAGGAGACAATATGCCTTTCTCAGCATGGGAAAAGATAAAATATATTAGGTAGCTTGGTCTGAACTGGACTGGGTGAAGTGATGCTACGTGGGACAGGTCTGAGAAAAGGACCAAAGAAAGGAACTGGCAGTGGTAGCCCTGTGGATATGAGGGTGGAAGGGAAAGGGAAAATGAAAGTGGAGTCAGAGATAAATCCTAGGTTGGAAACACAAGTGAATGGGAAATGAAGGTGCTTTCTGTGGAGAATAGGAAGGTACAAAGAAAGAGAGGTTTAGGGGAGAAGATAATAAGTTCTGTCTTTGACATCCTAAGTTTGAGTTTCCCCTGGGAATCAGATGGAGACATCTAACAGGCAACTGGAGATCTAGGACTGGAAATCAGGAAATAGATGAATGCTATGTATAATTAGAGATATTTACTTAGTAATGCTAATTGAATCCATGAGTACTTATGAAATAAAACAGATAAGATGAAATCAGACTGAGAGACAGATAGAGACAGAAAAAGACAGAGAGAGAGAGAGAGAGAGAGAGAGAGTGACAGAGGGAAAGAGATAGAGATAATGGCTGAGAAAAATGCTGGAGTATACTAGTACATGGTTGATGATCTTTCAAAGGAGACTGAAAATGATTGGTCAGACAGGTAAGAAGAAAACCAGTGCCACAAATAGGGAAGATAAAGTATCCAGAAGGATGAGAGGGGTCAACAGTGTCAAACTCTTCAGACAGGTCAAGAAATATGAGGACTCAGAGGAGTCCAGGGGATTTATCTATAAAGAGTGCATTGGTGACCCTCATCACCTCATATCTAGACTGTTGCAGTAGCCTGCTGGTTGGTCTCCCTTCCACAGCTCTTTTCCCACTCCAGTCTATCCTTCACTGAGCTGTCAAAGTGATCTTCCTGAAGTGCAAGTCTAACTATGTGACCCTTCACCCCTAACTTCAGTGGCTCTCTATTACCTCCAGCATCAAATATAAACTCTTCTGGCGTTCAAAGCCTTTCATAGCCTGCCCCAACACCCCACCTTTTCAGTCTTCTTGTACCTTAACACACACCATTCCCCAACCATGTATTTCTCTCTTCCAGTGATGTTGACCTTACTGTTCCTTGCCTCTTGGGCATTTTTACTGGCTGCCCCTCAGGCCTGGAGTCCTCCTCCCTCCTCACCTCTGCCGCCTGACTTCCTTGTCTTTCTTCAAATCTCAGTTACAATCTTATCTTCTGCAAAAAAAACCCAAAAAACCTTTCCTAATCCTCCTTAATTCTATTGTGTTCCCTGTTGTTTACTTCCAATTTCCCTATATATAATTTATTTGTACTTGTTTGTATGTTGTCTCTACCTACTGCAACGAGGTGCTACTTGAGAGAAGGAACTTTTTTTTATGTTTCTTTGGAGCCCCAGAATGTAGCACAGTGCCTATGGCACACAGCAGCAACTTAATGAATGCTTATTAACTGATTGACTAACTTAGGTGAGAGCAGTTTCAATTGAATTGCTGGGTCAGAAGTAAGATTTCAAATGAATGAGAATGAGAGTGAGGGGAGAGGTCTGGAGATGACTGTAGGTATTAGGGATGGAGTGACTTGTTAAGAAAAAATTCAAACTTTGTAAGAAACAAATGACATGAGTTTCTGGTGGAGATTAGAGGAGATGGAATCAAAAAGGAGGAAGGAATCAGATACAGTTTTGAGGGTATTTGTCATATAGAATTTTAAAAAAGAGTTTGTGAAGGATGGACCTTTTTTTTTTCTAGTGAAGTATGAGGGAAGGTTCTGTGCCAAGAAGGAGCAAGAGGGTTAACTGGAAAAAAAAAAGATGTAGTAGGGCAAGTCTTTTTGTTGGGCTTGCATACAGTAACAGCCCTTTCAGGATATTAAGGGAGCCTTTATTGTGTCACTGCTCTTCCACCCATTCTTTATGAAAGAGATGGAGGCTCTATGAATGGCATTGGGAATGGCATTTAAACAACGGTGGGAGAACTTCACAATGATTACTATTGCAAAATTTGCCCCATTGTGAAGGTAATCCCAGTTCCAAAGCTCACTCTCTCCTTAAAGATGGGGATCAATTCTCTGAGCCTTAGAGGGGCAGAACGGAGTTGGAGAGAATAGAAATTTCATGTTATCTCCTAGAAGAGTGGGGTGATGCCACCAAATCAGTTTTCTCAAAAAAATTTTAAATTGATGTTTTCGGTTTCTTTCCATTTAAATTGTTGTAGATACATGAATATTGTTTTCTTGGCTCTGCTCACTTCACTTTACATCACTCTACAATTCTAGGAGACAGTATGCCTTTCTCAGCATGGGAAAAGATGAACTATATTTTTTCAATTGTGTCTGACTCTTTCTGACCATATTTGGGGTTTTCTTGGCAAAGATACTGAACTTCTCCAGTTCATTTTACAGTTGAGGAACTGAGGCAAACAGGGTTAGCTAGTAAGTGTCTGAGGCCAGATTTGAATTCA
This sequence comes from Gymnobelideus leadbeateri, assembly GCA_011680675.1. NCBI lineage: Eukaryota > Metazoa > Chordata > Mammalia > Diprotodontia > Petauridae > Gymnobelideus > Gymnobelideus leadbeateri. Next base: position 17,003 of record WOXC01012140.1, on the reverse strand, counting down.
TGAAGGTGAATCTTCCTGACTCCAGGTCCAGCACTCTAATCATTGTATTATCTACCTGTTCACATGCATATGTGAACTGTCACTATTATTGTAATAATATCCTTGAAATAGTGGATCACTTTTCTTGAATAGCAAAATAATTTAATTAAAATATGAAGTATCATAAAGAACCAGGAAGTAAACCAAGTAATAAAATATTCCTTTCACTCAGATTCATCTAATATTTCTTATATAATCAAATGTGTAATAAGGAATAAAGTAGAAACAGGTCTGTAAGTACTGTTGAATTAATTTTTAACTTTTCTCCCAAAGGACCTAAGACCAAAATCTCAATATTATCTATAACTATTTCCCCACAATTGGACTACTTTTTCTAGTAGTACAATCTAACTCCAGACCCTGGAGTACAGTCAGCATCAAGAATGGCCCATTACTTTTTGAATGAGGTCTTCAGGCTGCATGGATTTCTCAATCAAATTGTGTTTGAATATGAGCCACAAATTTACTATGTGCTCTGGAGTATAATAAAGAAAAGAATAGTGGTTAAATTTTTATTATCTTCAAGCAACTGAAAAGATAAGCAAGTTAACCAAATATTAGAAAGAAAAGCACTATGGTGCCAAATTTCCCAAGTATAGGAATAATGTGCTCTATATTTGCTCATCATTGAATTTGTTAAGAGTAGAGACCTTATTCCTCAGAATTTTCCCTTTCCAGAAGACAAAGGGCATTTGCTTTCCTCTGCATAATGGACAAATCTTAGTTTAGGCATATTCTAGGTCATGTGGGAGATGAAACTAAGTGCAAAAATCTCAACAGAAAATGCCAAAATTCTTGTGGTTTACCAGGCAAAATAATGGGTGTTTGACACCTTCTTAATGGTAATATAGTATTGTTCAGCCATACATGTTTAGAGGAGTAATATTTAGAACCTATCCTTTTCATAAAAAAGAGGGAATCTAGTAACATATGCACTTAACTTTCTGAAGAGCCAGAGGATCCATCTCACCTTTCACAAGTACTTATTCTAAAAAATATGTTTAAATTTTTAAAATTAAATATTTTCCAATTACAAGGGAAAAAATTTATTTTTAATTCTGTCACTCTCCCTTCCTTCACCTCTTGAGAAGACAAGTAATATGATATTGATTATACATTCACAAATACTTCTTAACACCATGATCTCTACCCAGATTCTTTAGCCAGCAGACTAACAAGTTGACACTGGTTTTAAAAGAAAATGAGATGAAAGGTATTGTTCAACAAATCTTAAGAGTGTAAAAAGATAAAGGACTAAAGGTCATGCCTGGTATGTTGAGAGAGGGTACTGGCCTGAAGACAAAACTCAGAAGGTACATTTTTTGGGTCAATTAATTCTACTACTATTACCTAGAAAAGACCCCAACTCCCATGAGATGGATAGAAACTACAGTCTGGAGGAAGGAACTCTATGAGTAACCCTGATGCCAATCAGTCATCAGTACTAATGGTTGCATGTATGGCTCAGTATTACTGGCAGATTATTTAACAAGGCTGAGGGCTGTTTCATTTGTTTATGCGGGGAAGGAGATCTTATTTGTTGGATTTACTGATTTACACATTATTTGTAGGAGGTATTCAATGGAGCCTTGTGTTAGTGGACACACTAGCTTCTGTGATAAGGTTTGTCCCATATATTATCCAAGTCACAGTGATCTAAGACTTTGTCTTGATTTGAGATTATGTAGGAAGAAACAAAGGAAACCAAAAGGCCTATGAGAGAATACAACAAATCACAAAATCTCAGAGTTGGAAGGGACCTCAGTAGCTTTTATTTGAGCAATAATCCCTTCCACAAACTGACCAGTAAAAATCTAGCTACTGCATGAAGACCTCTGGTAAGGAAGAAATCACTACTTTCAGAAACAACACATTCTGTCTGGGTATCTCCAATTTTCAGTAAGGCCATCACATTACATCGCTGAGCTGCTAGGAAAAAAACCCAAGTAATTAACTGTGTTTAAGCAATAATTAATTTTCTCAACCATTCATTATCATCCTCATCAGGTTTCACTTTTGTTTTAATTTATTTAATCTAAGACTAAGAGCCATACAAGGGGTAGTCTGAGATTTTTCTAGTTATCTGCACAACTGAAAAAACAAAGGATTTTCCTGACTGGAGAGAAAACCAAATTTTAATTTCTGCACTAATTTGTCATCAAGTAAATTATTTAATATATAAAGATCAGAATTTATTCCTCTGAATTGCATCTGACCAGACAGTTGATTTTCATTTTTTTTTGGACAAGTCATATAGTAATGAAGAGTTTCTGAATTTCTCTTTTGTTTTCCTTGTTGCCAAAATGGCAAGTACTGGGCCAAAACTAAACTCTGACAATATAATAAAAAGGATAGAGTAGCAACAAAGGGACTCATTCAATAGCATAATCTCATAGGAATGTGTCTATTGATTAGTATACTCTCTAGCTGCCTATTATTTTTAGGCTACACGGTCGTTAATGCCACTCCTCTGAAAATGTCAGCTATTTAAATTATATTCTCTATAGATACTTTTGAAATAAGTTTTTCTAGGAGAAAAAAGAAACACGTGAAATCATTAACATTCAGGTCAAATAATAATCACTTATAAAAATCTTGTCTCCTTCATTGTTATACAGGTTAATAAAGCTTTGACCTTCAAAATTTAGAGCCAAATTCTGCTTTGAGTTACTTGACACTGCTGTTGATGATTGTTCATTTCCTTCTTAATCATCAGTTCATATTTCCTGATTGCTCACTCACTGGGTATCACTATGCTAAACAATGAAGGGAATTTAAAGAACATAGAGGTGATTCTGTTCCTGTCTTCAAGGATTTTATTTAGATTAAATAGATATGCTTCTAGAGGCAAAACACAATGTGCTGCTGGGTAGCCAAAGAATACAAATATAAGATGTATATAAAGTCAGATCTCAGTTTTTGGAAGGTATCTGGGGGCTACAGGCCATCTAGAAACAATTTACATTTGCCTTTGAAATGCAACAGGTTAGCTTCTGCAATGATGTTTTAGATATTACCAATATCAAAATTTATATGCCCTAGGCATGTTTGCGGGCTGAGTGGTGGAGGAAGGTGGCCCAGAAGGTTGCAGGGGATAAATAGTTTGTAAAATATAATCACTAGTTTTCTATATACTTTGGCCACCTGAGAGAAGTGGCATTGATGTGAATATAAAGATTATTTTACTTAGTTGAATAAGAAGTCATAGAAGATCAGAAATTGGAAGGGTGAGAAGAATGAAATTGGGCAAATGAAGAAGAAGGGTGGTGGGGGCGGCTAGGTGTCGAAGTGAATAGAGCACCGGCCCTGGAGTCAGAAGGACCTGAGTTCCAAGCCGGCCTCAGACACTTAATCCACACAAACAAAAACCTAGCCATGTAACCTTGGGCAAGTTACTTAACCCCAATTGCCCTAAAGGGGCAGCTAGGTGGCGCAGTGAGTAAGAGCGCTGGGCTCGGAGTTGGGATGACCCGAGATCAGATCCGGCCTCAGAAAATGAGCACCCACACATAAATAATGACTGGCTGTGTAACCTTGAGAAAGTTACTTAACCCCAATTGCTTTAAAAAAAAAAAAAAAAAGAAAAAGAAAAAGAGGGGTGGGGTGGGATGCCTGGGAATAATCATATGGAGAAGAATTTAGGAACAGGTTGGGTTGGTCAATGAAGAAGAAGCAAACAGGCTACAGAAAGACTGATGTGATTAAAGCAGGGAGGGGAGAGAGGAATCAGAGATAAGATTGGGCTGCCGAGGTCAGGTCACCTTTCTAGCTCATGTTCAGTACCCATTATATTTGTTCATGAGCAAGAAAAGGAGTCTTTTTGTAGGGTTCTTAGAAGTATGAGTAGAATCTTTATGAGGTATTTGAAAGGGTGACAAGAATGAAGGAAAAAGCAGAAGAGAAGTTCCCAACCATTTTTGGTCCCTGTTTCCTTTAGCTTCCAGTAAATTATAGAAATATAAATTATAGTTTCCCATGCATATGTGCATAAGAAATAAAATAGTATTATTTTTAATTAAGAAAAAATTACCACCCTTAACAAGCTTCTTGTATCCCTCCTAAGGGTTTGTTTATCCCAGGTTAGAAACCCTTGAACAAGAAGTATTATAGAGGAAGAAGAGTCAAGATTTTGCACTAGTCTTGTTATGAAGAGTAAAGATTTTTTTTTGAAGGGTGACAATTTTAAGTCAAACAATATAGTACCCCAAAGTGGGGGACAGTCTAATAGTGTTTCCAAGAGAAGAAGTTAAATGCTACCAAGGATTTTGAAGAAAAAAATACAATCAAATGACATTGTGACATTGGACTAAAAGTAATAATGACCAGGAGCCTATATATTAGAAAACATAGAGAACATGTGAGCATGTAGTTTGTTGGAGAAAGTTGGATAAGTAGATAGTAGTATGATAAGTAATACATAAGTAGATTAGCCTGAGACCATCTTTATATATTTACAGAAACAGTAGAATAAACCAGAGTCTCTTATCTGGCCTCTCTGCCTCAAAGGCTCTCCCTTTTCTGATCCAAGGCTCATAAAGCTGCCCAACTGATTTTCTTCAACTACAAGTCTGATGATGTTGCCTTTCTAATGGCTCCCTATTGCTTTCTGGATCAACTATAAACTTCTGTTTGACATTTAAATTTCTTTACAATTTGTTTCCTTTCTACTTTTCCAGTTTTCTTACCTTTTATTTGTCTCCTTGCGCACTGAAATCTATCCCTATTGGCCTATTTGCTGATATACATGCACAAAACTTCATTTCCCATCTCCATACTTTTACATTGGCCCTCCCTCATGTCTTTGATGCACTTCTTCCTCACCTGTGGGATCCTACAGTATTCAAATCTAGTGCTACCTTCTACATGAAAATTTCCTGATACCTCAGCTGCTAATGCACCACCTCCCCAAGCTAACTTATATTCCTGTATGTATTTTTTTCCTCTGTTCACACTTCTTCCCTCCATTTGAATCTGGCTCCTTGAGGCAATTATCTTTACATTTGTCACAGTATTCCCAGTGCTTGGCACATAATAAATGCTTTTTTTATTGGCTAAAATGGATTCTATTAAGTGAGTGAGTGTACAGAGGTGGAAAGGAGAGAGACGGAGGAAAGGAAGCAGAGGGGGGTGGGGTGGGGAGAAAAATAGAAGGAGGGAGATTCACAGAGATAGAGAGGCAGAGACACAGAGATAAAGGCAGAAAGACACAGAAAAAAGAAAAGGGAAGCACAAAGAGACAAAGATACAGAGGCTTGAGGGAGGCTCATAGTTAAATGGAGAGAAAAGATCTTACCAATGTGGTTACTTAAAGAGCAGTTGGCAGAAAGCAAAGAGAGGGATGAATTTCAGAATCTGAATGTAGAAAAAAAAATTTTGATATATAAGATGGAATTTTGATGTGCTGAATATGATGAAGAAGAATAAGGAGGATAAAATATCAAGAAAAAGCCTCTGGATTTGACAGCTAGAGCTTATGATGAGTCATAGCAGTTGAATGAGGAGATGGAAGTTATCCTAGAGAAGAATATGAACTGACAGGAGAAGAGAAGCTCATATGTCTGAGCAGGAGCTGGCTTACTGAAAATTGCACTCCTAGATAACAGAGGGATAAGGGTCATAGGGATGAAAAAGATTGATAAAGAAAGCAAAGAAAGTTTTTCCCCCCAGAACCTCATTATATCCATGGTAATCCTATATATACACATACACATATATACATACATATAAACACATACATATGTAATTTCTCTTTTATTTGGTTCTGATGTTTTTATGCTCCAGGAAAGAAAGGTGGATGGTAAGGTGTCAAAGACCAGTTCCCAACTGTTTCTCAGTTTTGTCTGTGGTAGTGCTGATAGTAGGGGAGTAGGCTAAATATTTCTGGAAATTGTGATGTTGAAGGTATGGCCTTTGTTAATTTTTTTAGGTGACTTGGAATTCAATCCTATTCCATTACTAGCATGAAGTGGAATATGTAACCAAATGGAATGGAGAAGTATCCTTAATTAGAAAGACAGAAAAACGAATTAGTAGGAATAGAGGAAGGGGAAAAAAAAGGAGGAAAAAACCATTCAATAGGAGTATTTCAAACAGTACAATCTAAAAAAATCTAGTCCCACAAAATTGGCATGTCTTGCACATGGTTGACTAGAAAGCCCACAGGGCATGTGTTCACTGTTTTAAATAAAAAAAAAAAAACTTAGGGTATTTTTATCTGTATGCTTCTTATTCTAAGCACAAAGTGACTCACTAGCATCAATATTACAGACCATATTTTTTTTCTAGAGAGGCTGGTTCATTGGGAAGTTTTTTCTTGTCTCATTCTCTACAATGCAGCTAATAGAGGGAAATCATAGTCTCCCAAAATAATAATAATAAAAAAGAAACTAGTTGAAAAGGACTGATTAAGAGTTTCTAAAAATCTTACCCTTTAATTCCTTCTGTATAGCATGCAATTTGGAACATTTTGGAAACTGACTTAGAGAGCTGGGACACTACTTAATATGCTCAGCACTTTTGTAAGTAGTTGATTGGTGAATTGTTAATAAAATGAAAATTATCAATAAGTAGTCTTTTTAATGGCTAGAAATCACAGGTGATTTTCTTCCTCAAGACAAAGGTACAGATTTTATCCTTTTGACTCATTCAATATTAGCCATCTGGTGTTATTTTCTACTAACCAAGGACCTAGCAAGCCCTCCTATGCAGGGAGCAAAAAGGGACCTACTTTAGCACAATTCCAAATTCTCCAAAGCCCCAAGTATCTAACTTCTAATAACTGTGATCCAACGATTTTTTAATTACCAAATCTAATGGTTTTTTTTTCTCAATCCTTATTGACTTTTTTTTTTTTTTGCAGGAAATGATATTGTCAGCCTCATTATTCTCTTCCCTCGAGTTTTTTGAGGACACTGCTCTCTGGGTTCTCCAACCTATCCAATAATTCCTCCTCAGTCCCTTTTGCTGGATCTTCAACTAGGTTGCACCCACTAATTTTGGATATTCATTAAGTTTCTGTCCTGGATTGTCATCTTCTCTTCCTCTATACTCTTTTGCTTGGTGATCTCATTATTTCCAGTGGATTCTGTTATATAGGCAGATGCTTCTCAGATTTATTTTCTGAGCTCTAGCTTTTCTACTGACCTCCAATTTTACATCTCCAAGTGCCTACTGGATATATCCAACTGGATGACTTGTAGGTGTCTTCAACTTGACATGTCCAAAACTGAACTTATCTTTCTCTCCAAGTTTTCCTTTCTTCCTAAATTCTCCATTTACTGTGGATGGTACCATCTTGTGACAAGTAACCCAGGCCCTCAACTTAGATGTCATTATAAAGCCAATCACAAGCAGCTCTCCTGAGGACTGCTGCTGTGAATAACTTTAAGGATCTAATTGCATAGTATAGTGAACTCTCTATTCAGCAATAAACTAAAGAAAATCATTCAAGAAACTAAAGCACAACATTCACAACAATATAACATAACAACTTATTACTAAGGTGGCCACATAGTCTTAAGCAAAACATATCATTCAATAAGTCATATTGAATATGCAATATTCAATCAATATAGAGTACCCAAGTCAAGTCTTCTTTCATCTTGACTTCAGGCTGGTTTCCAATCATCCTTAAGCCATTCATCCTTAAGGGGTAGCAGAAAGTACAAATACCATCCATCCCTAGGTCACAGTAATTTATAATATCATCAGTTAATACTGAGTACCCAAGTAAAGTCTTTTTTCAACCTAACTAGAGGCTGGCTTCTAAACCCCACGGCTCCTCTTCGATGGGCTCCTGCTCCTAGCTCTTGTCTGGATTCAACCAACTCTTGTCTGGATTCACAGGTAGGCAGCTCTCCTAGCTCTTGCCTAGACACACATGAAGACAGCTCTCTTCTCCTGTTTCATACCTCAGCTTATGGGGACTGCTCTTTGAAGTTTCTGTTTCTAGGAAAACAAAGCTTAACAGAATTATAACAATATTTATACGCTTTGCTGGCACTATTATCTCAATTCACTTTCTGTCTGACAAAGTAACACAAACCAACAAACAAAGCTTCTGTCTGAGAAATCAAACACAAATCAACAGTGAAGTCCCAGGACTGCAGTAAACAACAGTAAACTCCTCTTTCAGGGTTTCTGTAACAGCAGTAAAGCCCTCTCTCAGGCCTTCTGTATCAGTAGTCAACTCCTCTTGAAAGAGACAGAATGCTTCATTCTGACACAGACAGAATACAGACTGAGTGCTGAAATCACAAGCATTGTCTCTCTCAGTTCTGCTTGGTCCTAGCTTGTGCTTGAGCTTTTCTCTGCTCTGCTCCTTCCTGTTCCACCCACTGTTCTCCACCTTTCCTGCTTAGCTTTTCCAGCAAGCTCCTCCCACCATGGGCTCCATGTGATGACATTAGGCCTATTAAAGTCAGGGAAGGTCTCCAAACTACCTTAGGCCTATTAAGGGCAACACAATGTATACTTTTCCAACAAAGACTTGATATAATCAAAGGAGAGGCTCAAAGGCACTTGAATAGCTGAAACAAGCAACCAAGTATTACTTTGCTTACCAATACAGTCATCTAAGTTGACTCCTCAGTCTCCCACTCTATTCACTCTATTACCAAGTCCAGACTCTTTCCCTCTTTTTTTGACATTGCCACCACCCTGGTGCAGACCTCCATCACCTCAACCCTACACTATTACAATAGCTTTCTGGTTCATCTCCTGTTTCAAGTCTTTCCATTTCAGTCCATCTTCCACTCAAATATCAAACTGATCTTCTAACACATGGATCTATTCATGTCCCCCCACTCCACTCTCCAATTTAATAAACTCTAGTGACAACCTATTACATTTAGTACCAAATATAAAATCTTCTCCCTAGCCTAGAAATCCCTTCATAACCTGGCCCCTTCCTACCTTTTCAGTCTTACTCCCCTCCATGATCTCCTACTATGATCCAGTGACACTTGACCCCTTGCTTTTCTTCACACAAAACATTCTATCTCCTTATTCTATGCATTTTCACTGGTGTTCCCCATGCCTCGAATGCTATCCATTTTCTCCTTCTGGTTTCCCTGACTTCTTACAAGTTTCAGTGAGCATGTCACTTTTTGTAAAGAGCCTTTCCCCATCCACCTTAATGTGTCTTCCCTTCATTACATTCAATTTGTTTTGTGGATATTTTGTTTCTTTATGGTTGTTTATACATTGTCTCCACCATTAGACTGTGAGCTCTTTGATGGTATGGACTACTTTTTTCATTCCTTGTATCCTGCCTGGCACCTAGATGGGGTTGCACAATGGCTTGTTGGCTGGGCTCTCCAGAAGGCTGTAATTCACAGACAGGACTTTTGTCTGCAATACCTATGCCATCTTCTCACTTAACGTAAGGAGCTAAGAGGCATCATGGAGAAATCATCAAAGTAATGTATTTCCTACAGTTCTTCCCTGATTGGCATTCTCAAGTTTCATTTTAATAAATATTTATTTAATGCCTGTAATATTTCAAGACATTACACTATGAACTACAAGGGACACATGCCCATATGTACACATACATGATATATATAAATACATATAGGTATGCCATTGTGTGTTTATATTTGACCTACCAGAAGTTGCAGTGTGATATGGGAGATGAGATGTATGTAAAAAGATATAATTCTATATCAGATGAGAGCTATACTGCCTGATGCAGTATAAATGACCTCCAGCTTCATAGAAGGAAAGATCAGTAATGCACAAGTTTGTGGATGTATGACTGAGGTGCCAAGGAAAGTCTAATTCTATCACCCATAGGAGAAGAAAGTGATTCTTAAATCTGTTACACTTTCCACTCCATAACTAAGCATAACTATTGAATTCATCTGAGTTATTCACATTACATTAACTCCTCCTCTGTGGCTTGTTGACAATTACACAACAGAGAATTCTTAATTAGTCTCTTTTGTGTAGACCAGGCCTGCAAAACCTATGGCCTACACTTACCTGAGGCATGCCAAAGGATTTTCTCTACATACAAATGCCTTTTTCCTCTACATTTTTTGCTGGCTGCTCAAAGTCCTTTAGCTGCAAGTGTAAGCATTGTGGAGGCCTGGTGTGGAGCAAACCACAAGCAGCACTACAAATTCATAAATCCAAGAGCTGTAATTATTGGCAAGATACACAGCAGAAAGAGTCCATATTGGCTATGCTAGAAAGACATCACAGAACACTAAAACATGACAGGAACTGAGAATATGTGAACTGGTTTATTTCCTTATTTTTTTACTAAACTGCTGATTTCACCAGGATAAGGAGCTTCTAGTGTAATGTAGACCAGATTCTTCTCTCTAGCTTAGCAATTTAGGGAATTGTCTGGAGGTAAGTGATTGACCTAGGTTCACATACCTATTACATACCAGATGCAGGACTTGAGCCCAGTTTTCTTGATTCTCAGCCCAGTTCTTTATTCAATATATCACACTACCCCCTCATAGTTTCATACTACAACTACCCATTGTAAATTATTCTCCTTTAATATACACTGAGATCCCTTCTGAAGTCTTATTTTGTTGTTGTTCAGTCATTTCAGTTGTGTCTGACTGTTGGTGACTCCACTGGGGGCTTCCTTGGCAAAGATACTGGAGTGGTTTGCCATTTTCTTTTCCAGCTCATTTTACAGATGAGGAAACTAAGGTAAACAGAGTTAAGTAACTTTTTTCAGGGTCACACAGCTAGTAATTGTGAGAGGCCAGATTTAAACCCAGGAAGATGAATCTTCCCAATTGCAGGCCTGGCATTCTATCCACTGAATCAGATAGCAAAATTTAAGAACTGTGTTGGGGCGGCTAGGTGGCGCAGTGAGTAGAGCGTCAGCCCTGGAGTCAGAAGGACCTGAGTTCGGATCCGACCTCAGAAACTTAACACACACACAAACAAAAACCTAGCCGTGTGACCTTGGGCAAGTTACTTAACCCCAATTGCCCTCCAAAAAAAAAAAAAGCAAAAAAAAAATTTTAAGAACTGTGGAATTTTCTCCTAAAGGGAGAGCAACAGCAAAAAAAAAAAAGTACAGGGTAAGAATCATAGGCTTATAAAATATTAGCAGTAGAAGGGGCTTTAGAGAAGGACTGCACAGATAGTTTAGTAAAGGAACTAGGATTACAATTCATGTCTCCTGATCCCATGTTCAGTGTTCTTTCTACTAGACTAACATATTTAAAGCTGAAATTTGTTGAAAAACATAAATTAGTTACAATAAATGCATTTTTTGAAATAGCAAAAGCTAAAGGTTTACTTAATGACATTTAGAATAAAATAATCTATTTATATAACAAACACATAAGAAAAAGAGCATATTATCTTAGAAAGAGTCTTACATTTAGGATGGGGGGGGGCTCAGTTTGAAACTGGGCTTTTTTTCTTGAGCAAGTCACTCTCCTCATTGGGCCTAAATTATCTCATTTTAGTTTCCATTCTAACATTTCAAGGGGAATAAGCTATTTACTTATTTTTAAAATGAATAATAAGAATTAATTAACAATTAAATCAGAATTTTAAAAAATTCTCATTTTATTTTAATATCTGCCTTCCCATTCACAGAAAAATTGATGAAAATGGTAGGTATTAAAAAAAAAAGTAATATTTTGCTTCTTACTTTTTAAGGCAAAGTTATATGACACATGAAAAGCAACTATTCCTGATGATCTCTAAGATAAAAGACAAGATAGAATAGGCTCAGAATATTTTTGGAAGGATTTAGGCCAATTGTGAGAAAGGAATTCCCAATATTAAGTGCTCTTTAAAAAAGGGGAAAAGTAAGTCAGTTCTGGAATCTTCTTTCTTAAAGGTCTTTATGAATATGAGAGATATCAAGTTTACATAGAAGGATTTACATATAAAACAGATTAACTGATTCTAATCATTGAACATTATTCTATCATTTGAAAGTATATAAAAAGGTATTATTTTGGTGTATCTTCTTTTTTGTACATATTCAAGGAGTGTTTCAAATGACCCAATTAAGTATGAAAATTAATTTTCTTAATAGATAGACATTTTGCTCATAAATTAATAGTCTTAACCCTAGATTTTTATCTATTGATAAGGAAGAGATATAAATTTTTTCAATATGAAAACTGCCTATAATTTAGGAGGTCACTCAGATAATACTGTTGCAATTACTGTTGCAAATACAGATAAGAGTGCAAATACTTAAGTAAAGGATTATAATATGTAAATGTAGATATAATTCACTTTACAGAGTGAATTTCTGATGTATGTTCTATCAATCCAACTTTAGGAAAATGAATTATGGGAGTATATTTCCTATTTAAGGAAACCTATGATCAATATTTTTGTAAGATATTTAAAACCACAAAAATAAATGTTTTCTTAATTTATCAACTTTCTAAGTTTGCATTTTCATATGCTAGGTTTTTTTTTAAAAGCAGGAACATAGCCATATCCACTCAGGGTACAGATGAAATTATAATAGTAGTCTATCCTGGCACATAATAGCCCCTTAATAAATGTTTATAAACTATTAATGCAGCTTAGAAGTTGGGGTTTAATCATAAAACATTTCTCTTAGGATTTTAAAGTCTCTTAAATTTGATCAATAACTTAAAAATTAAAAACATAGAAATCTTTTTAATTTTAGCTAAGGGAAGAAGTACCATGATATAGTCTCTTTTTGTAAAATGATAAATATTTTATAGTCTGATGTCATAGTATTTATTTGCTTTAGACCTTTTTTTAGCACTATACTAAATTGGAATACAGACTAAGATTTTGAATATCCATCTGTTTTACCTTTGGGAAGACTGAGAATGGGTCTAAATGCAAATAAATAATTTTCATTTATATTAACTATGCTTATAATTTTGTTGATACCAGGGGCATTCAATTTTTTTTTGTTAGTTTTTAAAAGGCCAATTTGGACATTCTGATGGTAAAGCCTATTAACAGCAGAAATTACTACCCATAACACTGCATTCATGTCATTTTCCAAGATGACAGCACAAATTTGTGGCAGCAAATGGACAGTAATAATAGATAGCACTTACACAAAGGATTAAAGTTTGTGAAGAACATTACCAATATTATCTCATTTTGTCTTCACAACAACCCTGGAAAGTACATGCTAAAACCCCATTTTTACAGATGAAGAAGCTAAAGCACAAAAAGGTTATGACATGCCCAACTAGTAAGTGTTAAAGGCAGTTAAAGGCAGAATTTTAATTCAGGACTTCCTGACTTCAAGACCAATGCTCTATTCAGTCTGCCACCTAGCTGCCTAAAGTGGAGGCATATGGATCTTATCTGGTTTAATGACTTTCTCTCTGAAGCACTCTATATTTCAGTTTTCAATTCTGGCACTGGTATGTGAACCCATGATAATCACTCACCTCACTCTAAAGGAGGAGGAAATGAAGTTAGTAATATAGTTGAGAAATCTCTAAGGAAATTTAAATGGTATTATATTTGCAAGCACTAAAAATGTCTCAGAAGAAAGGTGATCCTTATAATTAGAAAGCATTATTGTTCATTCCCTAAATAGAAAGGTACATTGTAGAAACATGGCATAGCCATACATGTTACAAAGAAATGAACTGTAGTTTGAAGGAAGATGGGGAGGGAAGATACAACTGGCTTCTGTGAGAGGGAGAGAGAGAGGATTTGATTTGGGTTACCAATAAAATACACTCAATTAAGACTAGTCCACATAAAGTCCATTTTCATTGTTATTGAGTTAAATTTGTTCTAGGCTTTGACACAGGGCAAGTGTTCAGAAGAAATGATACAAGGACACTCTCAAGGTCTCTTTTAGGAACTTTGGAATTAATTGTTTGACATGGTAACACTGGCATAGGACCACTCAGTATGACGTGTCCTCATCAGAGGAGGTGCTATGCTCTATGAGCAAAACAGAATTGAAATAGCTCAAAAGAAACACAGGATGCATAAATTTAGAGAATCCACCCCAGTTCTTCACATGGACTATTTGTGCCTGACCTTGAATTACAAGCTCATATTGATCTGATCAGTTACAGTCAGACACACTGAAACTTGACTCTAGCATAGTGATGTCATTTTGGTCCTCTTTGAGAACAAAGGATGAGAACCAAGGTTTAAACTAATAACTGATACAATAATGTACCAACCCTTCTCCTTCTAATATTAACCAAAGAATTAAAAGATTTCCCTGTCAGTGTCTTCACACCAACCTGTAATGAACTATCACAACCACATAATATTTATGAATTGTCCCAGGTCTCATGATTATTTGACTATAAATGTGTGAAACTGAAACACCTGATCAATTACTTTATTCAAGTCAATCAGTTAGTGCCCAATGGTTAGAGACCTGTATAGATAGACCAAGTATCAGGTTGACAGATGGCATTTTTTTTTTAATTGAAATAACTTAGCTGATATAATGTAATAAAGTTTCAGTATAGCCAATACCTCTTTTGCATTGATGAAACCTATAGACTTAGAAAATGAACTGACCTGGAAGAAATATTCTTACTGGAGATCATTCTCGTAGTATTGTCATTTTAGCAGCAAAAATGCTTAAATAGACTTGATTTCAACTTCACTTAGAAGCATGAACAAAGATCAACAATTTTCAAGAATATTATGATATATTTTAAAAAATTAGAAACCATATAGGAAGTACCATTCTATTATAATGTTCAATTTGTTATAATCCACTTTAATCTTGAACTTTTTGAAAGCAGGTTCTGAGAACAACTGCTCACATATACACATTAATGGGAAGAATTATTTTCTGTAATTATTTTGTCCTCCCAAAGAGTTTTGCATCACCATTTACTGAAATGGCCCAAGTGTTCTATAAGATCTGCTTGCACATTTTCCTTCCCAAATGCTATCATCAAACATATTTACTTACAATTTGAAGAACATATCATGGATTATTATAAGTGAGTAGAAATAGAGGGCTGGTTTTTATATGATGCCAATTTGTTATCCAATCCTTGAACTCTTACATTATAAACCTATGGAAAAAGAAAGACAGGAAGAAACACATTCTTTAGTTAAACATAAACATAAAGATAATTTTAAATACAACTTAGTTAAACATAACTTAAAGATAACTAGTTATAATTTTTCATGTTGATTTTCATTTAGTCAAATGTTATTAAAAACCATTTACACTACTACTACTAATAATAGCTAGCATCTACATAATACTTACTATGTGCCAAACACTAGTAAATATTTTTACTAGATATTTCATTTAAAATATTTAAATATTTTCCATTTTATCCATACAACAACCCTGGGAGGTTGGTGCTATTATTATCCCCCTTTTTTGCAGATGACGGAACTGAGATCCAGAGAGGTCACATAACATCCAGGGACACACAGCTAGTAAGTATGTGAGGCTTGATTTGAATTCAGGACTTTCTGACTCCAAGTCCAATGCTTTGTTCACTGCCATCTAGCTGTCTCTGATCTGCTAGTCCTAGCACATGACTACTGCTGACTTTAACCCTGTTTAACCCTCTTCACAATGTCAATCTCACTAAATTTAGATAAACATTTTAAAGTTTTGAATGTCCAAAATACAACAGATGTAATTTTTAGGGTTGAATAAAACCATTATCTTTACTAATCCATGCAATGCTTCAGCAAAATTATAAATAATTCATTCAACCTCACATATATCTGGAAAGAAAATACAGTTTATGGGTCAGTTTATGCATAACTTTAATATCAAAAAAGTAATATCCAGGAAAAACGAATACTATTATGGTATAAGATAAGTAAATGGGGATCGAATACTAAAAGACATCATATATCTCATTTCAGACTTTTATATTCTAAATGGTCTGTTTTGCTTTGTTTCTGAGATAGTGGCTTATCATATTTTTGATACAATCATAAAATAATTTATCAAAAAGATTAATCCAATTCAATCCAGCAAATACATGGTAAGTACCTACTACATGAAAAAAATCATACTGTGGAACTGAAGGTGGTAAACAAGATAAATAAGACACAGTCTACATCCTAATGAAACTCAAAATGTAGCCTTCAGAGTAAGCAAAGCACATTTGCAAATACGCATAACACAAACAGAGCATTGCTGTCCATTAGGAAGGTACAAAGTACCATAGACAGGGCTTAAGTGGGATGGGAGTGGGGAATGTTTTTTTCACTTAAGTAGAGTCTAGGAGGGGAATTTTGAAGAAAGGTGAAAGAAAGTAAAGGAGGAAACTAGTCAATGCTGTGAGTATATGAAAAATTCATAGATTTTACACTCTAAAAACAAAACAGGGAATATTTTTCACTGTGAAAAATTCATAAATGACCATTTTAAAGCTAGATTTTTACTAAGGTAAGCAGTTGTTCATTTTTGCTGAATTGTTGAGCTTAAGATGTATTAACTTTCAGGTGGGGAGGGAAGTTGGTCCAATAACATTCAAAAGAAACTTTGCAATATAGAAAATTATTTTCAGTAAAGAATTAAAAAATCATCTACAAAGTCACAAGTTGTGATATATGACTGTGATGGAATACTTCTGTGCTATAAGAAATAATGATCTCAATGTTTTTAGAAAACCATGGAAAGACTTACATGAAATAATTGAGAGTGAAATGAGCAGAACCAAGAGAACACTGTATCTGGTAACAGCAATATTGTTTTTTTTTGTTTGTTTTTTTTTAAAGCAATTGGGGTTAAGTAACTTGCTCAAGGTTACACGGCTAGTCATTTGATTTATGCGTGGGTGCTCATTTTCTGAGGCCAGATCTGATCTCGGGTCATCCAAACTCCGAGGCCGGCGCTCTTACTCACTGCACCACCTAGCCGCCCCTTTAGGGCAATTGGGGTTAAGTAACTTGCCCAAGGTTACACGGCTAGGTTTTTGTTTGTTCGGATTAAGTGTCGGAGGCCGGCTCCGAACTCAGGTCCTTCTGATTCCAGGGCCGGCGCTCTAGTCACTGCGCCACCT